>VZSV01000043.1:2971586-2990357 GCA_013398735.1 Nothocercus julius
GTAAGAAAGGAAACACTTCACAATTTTAGACAGCTTGCTTAGTGAGAAAATATTTGAAAATATTGTACCTATGTAAATCATGTTGGTGCTATCACTTTTAAATACACAACAGAAGCTAACCTAAAAACCCTTGAGTTCATATGGAACAGAGCTATATTCCTGGCTTTGTAAATTGCTCCCTTCACTGGGAACCGATGATTTCCTTCTGTTCATTGGGTTAGAGGACACTTTTTTTTTTTCTTCTTACAGCAAAATACAGTTCATATTTAGATTTAAAGAATATAAATGCATTCATTTAATAGAAAAACGTAGGAATTTGCTCTCCAAAGGATTAAGGTGGTGAGTATATTTAATAGTCTTGGTGGAGATGTGGTACTGAAATACTCTACAATATCTTAGATATAAATAGTGTAATGCCAGGATAGTACTAAATCATTCTATAATTGCTCTCCTAAGAAAATACTCAGTTATGACTTCAAAAGAGAATTAATAATGCTTATTGTTATGCAGCCAATAACATCAGAGTGAAACTGCTGTCTCTTTAGTAAAAAAAAAAAAAAAACAGTCTGACTTTTTTTAGTTATATTGCTGTATAAAACGTGAACTTAAAAGGTATCCTTTGTATTTGTACCAAGAATCGTGGGCATAAATTGAAGAGTCTTGCACTCATTTAAAGGATAAAATGGCCTCATAATCACCCTCAATAAATCCCTGTTACTGTTTTTAAAAAGGGTTATAGAAGCTCTTGGCAAACATTTGCAATAAGTGGCAAAATTTATGCCTTGCTTTGTGATAGTTGCGTGACCAGACAGTGGGGTATAGGATTGTTTTAAGGTTTTTACAGCTGCAGGCAAAAGCATCTGTTCCTAGAAAAGCCACCATTGTTTAATTTTGACACTGACTTTTCCATGCTGCTTGTACCAGTTGCTGGATTAGGTGCCACTAAGATAAAATTTGTTTTAAGTTTCTCCCAAATGCAGCTGTCACTATACAGGGCTGTGAGCTCGAGCAAAGTAGACGTAATGAAAACAAGCATTTTAGTACAAGGTCATCTTATTAGACTGAAAAAGCTCAGAGTGGGATTTTTGACAATATTGTATCTTGTGAGTAGCTGGGCTATTAGCTTTGGGGTTTACTTAATTCTGGTGATGACTAACATGTGTGACCACCACATAAAGTAATGAAAAAAAGGGATTTTTTTTTTTTAACTGTACTGCTTTCCCTTTTAAATGCCCATAATATTTATTTTGATTAAGGAGTTACTATGTTGCTAAACTGTATAAACTCTCTGTGTATTTCTATAGAACCATATCTCTACAGTGAAATGTAAGGACTTGCAAAAACCAGGGAAAATGACATTTTTGAAAGAGCTTCCTTTTTTCCTTCAAAGTTTCCAGCGAATTAAAAATGAAAGCGCCCTTCATTTTATGTATCCCAGAGTTGTGTTAATTTCTACCCAGCTGGTCTAAAATGATTGATACAAAGCCAAATTTGTGGCTGCCTGCATTACAAAGTCTGTAATTTGCTAATGAATTACGATAATAATCTTTCATCATACATGAAAGATTTAGACAAACAATTTACTAACTATATAGTTTGATCACAATTTTTGGGCTTGTACCAAGCCTCAAATTTATTTTGTTTTCCCCAGCATGGATACCAGAGCAAAGCAAACTCCTCCTTACCATGTTTTGAAAACGATGCCTGAAGGTACGGGGGGGATGATAGTGAACAGCAGAAATGATGCAAGCTTTTCGTGTAACTCACCTCATTTTTATATATGTATATGCAAGTCAAACCACCCAGTTTTTGACTAGAGAAGCTCCATAGTATTCCTGGCATAGGAAGCTGTTGGAGATGTGGTGCAACCAAGCAGTCCGGTGTGTTGCATTGCTGGAGCCCAGCAGTAGATGAAAACAGAGTAGGAATGTTTCGCAAGTTAAGATATGGAGCAGACAAACTATTTAAAGCATAGCTGTAGAAAGATATAGGAGGAGCAAGCAAATTCAGCTTATTCATAAAGAAAAGGGCGCACTTAGGGGACCTTCTGAGGATAACGTTTGCAGACTGTGGCCTCCGTGTGAACAGACTTGTTACTCTTAGGAAGACTGCTAATACTGGGATGTCTGCAGGAGGAATTCCTGCACCTTCTGACCAAAGGCTGCTCCCAAGTTCTGCAGAACTTTCTTCTGCGTTGGATTTTTTTTTTTTTTTTTTTGTTAAAGTGAGCAATATGAAAAAAAGGGCGAGGAGATTCCTGCTGAGTGCTCACCAACTTTTCCTCTGTTTTGCATATAGGCTCATTCACTTAGCTGCTTTTGGACCAAGTTTACTCAAGGGAGTTCAAGGTGTTTACTTTTATCGATGGGCACCCTAACTCAGACAAACAAGATCAGCTAACACTTGTATTGAGTCCTGTTACTTATTAAAGTAAAACAGTTAAGAACAAACAAACATGATCCAGGGGAAGGACGGGGAATGTGGACATGTGAAAAGATAAGAAAAGGAACATTTGGGTAGGTGCTGACTGGAAAAGAGGCTGAACTGTGAACAAAGCCAGTTCTGGTGTTTGGTTGTGTTTTGATGTGTTTTTTTTTTTTTTTTTTTTTTTTTTTTTTTTTTTTTTTTTTGTGTATGTGTGTTTAGAGAACTAGAACTTTGTAAACAAACAGGGCTGTGTTCATGGGTCATATCTTACTAAATCTGTGGGTTTTTTTTTTTTCAAATGTCTAAATTTGTTCGAAAGATGTTGTTTTTTAATTAGCCTTCTCAGCTGATAGAAAATGTAGAAAATGTGGAAGGGTGCCCTAAAGGCTCAAACCAATCTATCTAAAGTCACATTTGTTATGTTATGTTTTGGAAGAGAAAAAGATTATTAAGAGATGTTGATTTTCTTGGGCTATCTGCAGAAACTCTCACAGACAGCAGCATAAAATACTATTGTGTTGATCCTTTGCAGAAGGAGCAGGATTTATAAATAACAACTACTGAGACATTCAGGAGGAGATCAGAACTAGCTCTTAGTTAAATTCCAGAAATATGGATGTTGAGCTGTTTGCGCCCACTTGTTTGTTCTGCAGATCAGCTCCTATTGCACAGCCCTGTAATGTAGCTATAGACTGCAATATAGTGTTTTGCAGGGAGATTTAAGGAGAGACATCTCCCATGACAGTTTAAGCATCATCTCAGTCTACTACTCAGTTGTCCTCTTAGTACAACAGAAAAGCAACTTTTATCCTACCCAGATGTAACAGAATTTCTAAATTTTTCATTCGCCTCATAAGACCTGGTCTTGAAATATTAGTGTGGACCTGCCTGACTTGGCAGTTTATCTTTTGCACTAGGGAGAGATGTTTCACTTCCCTCTTTTGTGCTACAAAAGAAAGTATCGTCTTCCACTGTTCTGCTGCTGCTTTTTGTGGAGGATGTCAGAGTTTCTGCACAGTTATTTGTCCTAGTCCCTGCCCAAACTGTCTTGTGTTCGCAGTGCTCAGCTGTATGCACATAGGATGTTCTCAGTTGCAGTCTAGCCTTTTCTCTGCACGACCCATGTCAATGCAAAGAATAAAGAAGAGCCGGGACCTTTTAAGCAGGGAGAATGAAAGGGACTGCTGGTTATAGGTGAAATTGTCAACACAAAACACTTCCCAGATTAAACTAAGTACTTACAGTCCCTGCTTTTGAATTATTCAAAGGTAAGTCCTCCTTGCCTTAAAATAGGATCTTTCTGTGGGTAAGTGCAAACAGAAGTTTATACAAAGCATAAATGGGAGATGTGGAACAGGAAAAAAAGATCTCTGCTTATGGTTATGGGTAAATTAATGATTGCACAGAAAAATCACAAAGTTTCCTAAAGTAAAAGTTACTCTTTTAGAGCTGCTGAGTTCAGTAAAAGGAGGCCTATTCTCAGACATGAGCAAAAGAAATTGAAAGCCGATATAAAACTAAACCAAATATGGCTGTCTCTTTGTATTTCCTGAAAGAAATTGCAGTGATGCTTGGGATGCTGCATTTCACCCCAATGCTGTGAATGAAATAACTGAAATGGCTTTGGTTTCTAGGATTCATTATTCCTTTCTCCATTTCCAATTGGAATTTGAGTAAGGCATGGCATGGTCTATTTTAGGCCACAAAAGAGCATTTATTAACAGAAGCTTCTCTTAATTTTGTTATTAATTTGGGAGTTAACTCCTTGAATATATGAAAGGATTGAATTCCTTCTATATGAAAGTTATATACTACAGAGAGTTGATAGATGGTACAGATTCTGATAGAAATTTTTTATATTTTGAATTGTAGTATCAAGGAGAATAAATGCTAATCCCTACTAGAGAGATTTTTCAGTAACCAAACTTTCCCTGTCTCCATAAATTCCCAATAAGGTTAGCTACATATTGGGGCTACTTGCACCTGCTGTCTGGCACATATTCTGCATGAGAATATTATTTGAGAATCCAGTATGAGATGCAAAAATCACGCAATTTTAGATGCATTGTGCTAGATCCAGGAAAGTTCTTCCTAGATTGTGATATTCTTAGCTTTCTCAACAGGTATCTCGGAGAGTAAAATTGCTTACCCAAATAGGTGTAGCTTTCCTTTTAGAGAGGTGAATTACCACTGTGTTCAGTTGCACTTTTTATTACGGCCAGTTAGAAGAAGCAATAAGACTTGGAGACTCAGTGTTTCTTCTGCAGCAGTAATTTTGAAGCAGAGATAACTTTAGCAAAACGTTTGTCACATCAGGACACTGGTATCAGAAGACATTTTTATCAATTTCCGTCCTCATTTTGTCTTTTGCCTGTCTTCAGCTTATAGGTGAGACCTGGGATCATTCAATTTTAACTTTTTAAAGTTAGTAGCCATCCACCTTTATTTTCTCTTCTGTAGATTATTTTGCTCTTTTGATAAACACTTCCTTATTTCTGGTGTCATCTTGTTGCATATTTTATACACTGAATTTGTATAGCTGTAGGTATTGTTGTGGATCAGAGAAGGAGCTTTTGGTATGAATCTGTGAAACAGTTGTTTCATTTACATCCTCGCAGGGAAAATCCATGCAGAATGGCTGAATATGTAAATGCACAACTTGTGATGCTATAACTTGTCAAATAACAATAGATGCGGTATAGCTGGGCAAACTGTTTCAGTGTGTGCATATACAGTAGGTATTTCTCTCCAAATTAATATTTGCCTTTGGTATGTGTGTGTAGTGCAAATACGTGAGAAGTATATAACAATTAATAATATTTTGTATTTGATGTTTACATATTATGTGCTCTGCATTTTAATTCTTAATGTTATCTGCTGCTTTAATAATCTTGAATTAGTGTTCCAAATGTATTGATTCAAAGGGAATTTATTAGTTACTTATTAATTTTTGATAGACACTCCCCTGCTTGAAAACGGTTGGGTTTGGTCAGTAGTTAGCTGACATGTTTTGAGATTGCCACTTTGCCATTGAAAAATCTATTGTAAAACATTTATGTCACCTTTATGAATGTTGCTGATAGCTGTAGTGGTAAGAAAAAACTTATGGAATAAACACTGATTTCATAGTGGTTTCTAATGTTGCACTGTTTTGTGCAAAAAGATCACCTAGACTTTTATATCCAGATGTACTTTTGGTTTAGCTAAACCAGCATGGACTTTTGGAAATGTCCTTACTTGTCCTAGGGGCAGCTTGTTTTGCTTTAACATAAGTAGAATAGGACGTAGATGAAGTTAAACTAAAGTAAGGCCTCGTCCTTAGTAAGCAAAAAAAAGTTTTAAATCCTATATTAGTTAATACATAAGAAATGAATAATAATAACCCTGTGTATTTACAAAACACTTTAATAGCATCCTATACGTGAATCTGCTTAAGTGCAAACTTAGATTCCCTCAGGAGTTCATCACTGCTATCCAAACATGGAGAAACCTTGGTCCATGCTAAAGTGAACGCTGCTGGTTACAGAGCAGTGGAGGAGCACCAGGTCCTGCAGCATCAAATGCTGACCAGGCCAAAGCCTGTAACCAGACCCGCTTGTCAGTGCCATCATGCTAACTTTATGTGCTTGAAGTTTTCCCTCTGAATCGAATCATGTTTAAGTAGGGCTTTTTATCTGTGGGCCTTTTACATTCCCAATTTTAGTTACCAAAAACAAAAAAATAACCTTTATAATATTCAGAAAAAGTGGCATGTTCTTCCAGAGTCAGGTCCCCTCCTGGTTTTTGTTCCACACTGACTTTTCAGAGCCTAAAACCTTCCCTTTCTTCAGTGGATATAAAAATATTTTTCCCAGCCAACTTCCCCAGCTTTTTTCTGCTCCCCTTTCCCTCGGTGCTGCCCGGCTGCTCGCACGCACTGGAAGCCCTGCCGTTCCCAGGGAGTCGGGAGCCCTGCCCTCCTCTGCGCACCGTGCCGGAGGTGCCACAGGCAGGAGACACTCCTGTTTGGGAGCCTCCCGAGAGTCCCTATCCTTTCCAGGCCGTATTTAACTCCCTGTCATCCCGTTGCCTGTGCCCTCCCCTGCGTTGCTTTGAAGGCAGCCCCTGGGGTCAGAGGCAGCCCCGTGTCCGCGGGGAAGGGACCCTGGAAGGGACCCTGGGAAGCAGTGTGGAAGCAGCAGCCGGGCAGACCTGTCAGTGGCTTTTTCCCTCCCTTCTGGAGTGTTGATTGTGGTCACAAATGTTAAGTGTTTCGGTAAAACTAACATCTTGCTATTACATATTTATTTCCCACTATGTAGCTTCAATGTCAAGTTTGCTTGGCAGGCAAGTCAAAACAAGATAACTTATTTATTTATTTATTTCCTACCACTAACGCCTCAGCCTGAGATATCAAAAATCGGTGTTCATTCTGCTTAGCAGCTAATAGGAAACAATAAAGATTTGGGGTTCAGAGTATAATCGACACTGAACATTGGTGCTGGAAGCACAGCAGCATACAGTTTGATCTCATGAAGCTTTCCTCATTCCCCTTTAAAAGAAAAGGTCTAATGAAAGTAAAGGGAGGCATTCAATTTGTAAGTATTTCCATGCAGTTTTTTATTGTGCAATGTGAACTTTGTTTCTGTCCTGCTCTATTCCTGCACAGGAAGCATGCTGTAAGATCTTCTGATTGAGATGCAGATACAGAAAAACTAAAGCTTTTTATTTCTACTGGTCAGCTTGTTTTTCTAGATGATATCGTGGCTTTTCTGGCACATTAGATTTATGCCTTTCTCAAGGCGAATGTTCCATGTGCACCTATAAATGTTTAAAATTATTGTGACATCAATGTATCTTCCAGTTTCTTCTAGTGACCTGTTTCCAATAGGTCATCAATATCTAGAGTTTCCTGTTGAAGAGGTGATGATATGAACAGTAGTTTCCCACCTGTAGTCCAAAGTCTAAAAAGAGGAGCTTTTTGTGTCACAAAGGCAAATGTTCTCTTGAATTTCAATGGTTAACTGAGGGTATTTTTTCTGGCATAGGTTGATCCTATGTTTTCAGAACCAGCAACAAGATCAGCTACAGAGGTCTCTGAGTGACTTCTTCTCCCTCTGCTTCCTTGCAAACCAGTCTTTGATTCTGAGAGTGTCAGGACTGCTACTGACACAGATCTTTCTTAGAGACACAGAGGTACAAAGCAAATTCACCCAACTTACTGACAGCTGCTGTTCCATTCCTGTTATGGACTATGGACTTTTTATCCTTCTCCTGATGAGGGGCTGGTGAACATTAGTGCAAACACCCACCCAAGCAACATCACAAGCTTCCTGTAGAACATTTTCCAGATGGAGTTAGTAGTGTATGAGGTGAAATGTCACCTACCCTGGCATCCCCATGATGATCACATGTTGACAAGGAGGTTCAGGGACTTCTCTCTTGGAAAGCATTTAATCTTTCAGAAAGGGGTATTCCCTTCTGGCTCATGGTTTGAGTGTCCAGGGCTGATTTGCCCAGATGATTTAGAATATTTCTCACAACCAGGCGACCTTGGCAGATCCTCAAAACAGTCCAGGTAGGGATTACTCAAGGTTCATCCCATACCCACGTCTCAGAAACAACACAAAGTGCCAATGTGTCCATCCCAGACCTTATATCAGTTCAGCTTTGCCTTCTAGATTCATTCTTGATCCCTTGAATGTGGCTGTAATTAATTTTCTTTTAAATGTTCTCACATAGGTCATGAGAGTTCTGCTTATGGTTGTTATGACTTCTTTATCCTGTTAGAAGCAATTTGAGATCCAGTGTGTCTCTGATGGTGACGAAGCAGAAGAATGTCCTAGTCCTTTCTTCAAGTTGCTGTCTTGTTCTTGCAGGATTTCAGCAGGTTTCCCTTTCCCCATCTCAAATCCATGCACCCCATGAAGTATGTGGGTGTTTTCAGAGTTAGACCGTGCTTCCTTTTCTCTAGTAATGAATGTTCTTCCTACTAGACTATATTGCTTGGGTTTTCAGTAAACATGTTGATTTTTTTTTCCTTTCCTGAAAGCTTACTCCCACAGTGTGTTGGATTCTTTCCTGAGCCTTAAGAGTGCAAAGCGCTCAGCTAAGTTGGCCACCAAATATCTGAGATCTTAGTCCAAGTACGGAAGGTTACTCCCCAAAGCAGAATGTTACTCACTGACGTTTCCTCTGCCATTGTTGCACTGAGAGAAAAAATACTTTGAAGTATGTGAAAATAAATCTTATTATAACTCAGTGTTATAAAACAGTATTAAAAAAAGGAATGCACAGAAGCATTCTCCTTTCAGGCACTGAAAATAGAGCTGAAAGTGTGTCAAAAAAGTTTGTAGATTATCTTTCCACTCAAAGCATTATTGCTAACAGAAGTTTCCTGTGTATAACTGGAAAATTAGCAGGGGGTGAGGGCTGGACCTTATTGAAGAAACATTCAGAAGAAGTTCTGAGCTTTCCTCTTGAACATTCATCATTAAAAGTTAAATCCGGTGGAAGAAATTTTAGAAATTAAAGAGGCAGACAAAAAGTTGATTTGAGTTTTTGTTCGAATTGCATTTTTCCCTTTCAAATTCATTCACATTGCTTAGGGAAGTATGTTTAAACATTTTAAATATATTTAAATTGGTGTTAATCATGAAATCAAAACAGAATTGCATAGCTTCTTCCAGTAAAGATAAAAACTAAATTCAGATTTTGCCTTTGCTCAATATTCATTTTGTTATCCCAGGAGATTCAATCCATGTCTTACTGTCCTTAGCTTAAAAAAAAAAAAAAAAATCTGATAAAGATTAGTTTTTGCAATATCATTGAAGGGGAAGAAAAAAGTATAGCTGACATGTAGAGAGTTTAATAAATCTTTGTCCCTTATGCAGGAATCTTTGAATATTTTTTTACCTGTGTTGCCACTGCTGGTAAAGTGCAATTTGTGTCAATAAAAGGAAATGCAAGTCAGAGATCTTTCCTAGATATGATTAGTTCAATCTTTAAAAAGCAGTAGATTTGAAATCTAATCATTATCTTGATTTCTTGGCTTAGATTTTTTAAAAAGCTATGTCATATTGGATTTGAATGTAAATGAAGAGCCAGCTTTGTAGGATGTCACAGTAAACTTTTGAAAACTTAAAAATTGTTTGCAGTGAAATTGTGTTTGGGATGCAGGTGCAGGGAAGTGGGACTTTAAAAGAGCTTGCTTTGTAATTTTTATTCAATGTCCTTCAGAAAGAAATGCGTAATTTTTAGTATATGTTAAACATGCAGTAAATGAATCATTTTTTCTCTACCTTAGGTGGTTTGTTTTTTTTTTTTTTTTCCCCTTCATAAAATTCCATGATTAAAGATGTAAACCAGCAATTTCTTGCTTCTATAGCACAACATAGTTCAGAGCTCAGATTAGAGAAACCCTGTAGAGTGGCTAATACTCGAGGGCATCCCCAACTAGAAAAGTATGTGAATTTAGGCATGGGAGGAAGGAAGGATCTGCTTTAAATTTAGTGTAGGGTCACTGAATCTTAATGATAGATTAAACAAGGGAGGTGGGATAATGAATAGGGGTATGCAATGTGTAGCACTAATACCAGAAGTCCATGGTTTTCACTGGTTATTTAATGTCTTTTCCCATATGTTTTTGAATAGTGCAGGTTATGGCAGGGATGAGCTAAGGAATAGCTTTGTAAGTGAAGTGTTAAATAGATTGAAATTTCTCCATAAAAATGTGGATGTTTATAGGAAAACTACTTGTTAATTGTATAACTGGGCACCTTATATGCATATATCTTAAGTCTAACAATATTAGTCACTAATTTTTTGATGGGTGTATGTTGAAGTTCTTAAAATGTACTGTGCAGTTTGTCTGCATTACTCTTTTTCCTGTGTGGAAGTAACAGTCATTACTTGATTAAAGCAGAGAAGAAATTTGGATTCTTTTTGAATACTGTTGATGTAAATAAAAGCCCAAGAAGAAGCAATGATTTGGTAGATGTGAAAATGAGATAGAGGGAAGTACTGAGAAATGTTTTTGCTGATTAGGAGTTGACTCACAGTTCAGTTATCCTTGTTCCATAATTTATTTTAATAATTTATTTTAACTTGAATATAAAATAACATCAATAGAGTATCTGTTCAAAATCAAATGCATGAGATTTATTAAATTCATGCTTAACATGAATGAGAAATTTCATGGTGTACATGAGCGCTCGGTTCATACTGAGCTTACACACATAGTTTGCCTACTGCTTGAAACCAACAGGGCAGGTGAGCAAAGCAAGTCAAGTGTTAAGTCACCGATGGCCTTCTGGATAATCCATGTTCCCTTCCTTGTAATGAAGGCACCACAAGACTCTAGAGCAAAATCCACTTTACACCTTGTTTTTTCTTCTGTTGCAATTGATTGCAAATTGTACCTGGAAGGTGCAGTGTAAGTCTTGGTGACAGCTTTGTCCTGTTGTTGTAACAGCAAATATCAGTGATTTAATATCCCCTATCCCATGCCCACATCCTTTCAAGTTTGTGTTTCGTGTTCCTCTATGGGTTTATTTTATTGGCTAATGCTGGGAATAAGGAGACTCTAGAGAGAACATACTTATCTCTCTTTATTAAGCAAAAGACTTCTTTGTGGTCTTAAGGGTAAAAATGGTGGGAAGAAAGTAAAACATTAAAGTCAGATGAGAATTGGAGGACCTCTGTACACAAAAGTTACTTAAATAGTCCTTCACTTCACAAGATGCAGAGATTGAACTACTTTTTCATGTATTGTCTAAACTTGCAGATTTATAGATTATTAACTATTCATTTTAACTTGCTAAAAGTTAGATTGGGATATTAGAAATAGATTGGGGATAGATTTTGGCATTGCCTCTAATAGCAATAAAATATGCAGTCTTCTGAAAGAGCATTCTATCAATCATCTAGAACTGAGACAGCAAAAAGCACATAATAAAATGCTGATCCTTGTTCCATTTCTTAATTTAAAATTGATATGCTTATCACTTAAAATGAGGATTTGCTGGAGCATATATATTTATATTTTCTGTGGCTTAGAAGTTGAAACAGTTTTTCTCCTGAAACACATTTGTGTAGGAATGGACAATTATACTCTTCCGTATCAGTTAGCTTATTGCACTAAGATCCATATGTCTTGGTGTTGCATTTTGTGATTTCTTGGACGTAGGACTTAGTCTCTCACTGGAAATTGGAAGAAATTTGGAAGAGGGGAAGATTCTTCAATACTAGTACAAAAGGTATTTTTAACTAGAATTTAATGCAATAAGAGTTGAATGTCTTTTAACTTCATTTCTTTATTATTTCCTCCACATCACCATTTATTTTATCAGTTATTGGTGTAATTATTTTTGAGGCTCACAAAAATGCAGTAGTAGGGAAGTGGTGAAGGACAGATGTATGTCTTTACCATGCTACAAATTGATGTCTTTTGAGATGAAGATGAGGGTGCTTGTTGTCAAATAAATTTCTCTGAATTTTTATTATTGAGACATGACAGCCATGGAAACTTGACATCAAATCTATTCTCTGCTGACAGAATCACACCCACTGTCTCTCATTCACTTCTAGTGACAATTCAAGTCCGAGAAATAGTCTTTAAGGTCCCCATGAATAGGGACCTGACTATATCTGAAGTATCTACTATGCCATAGCTCAGTGAGACAGCCATTCTCTTGAAATGCTAGTAACGCAGCTCATATGTGACACATCAGAGTATAATAGAGTCTTCTGCGGAAGATGCGGTAATTCCTGAAAAAGGAATTGGATCAGAGCGAAGGAGGCAGAACAGTAAAAGACCACTTTGCTGATCTCCATCTCCAAGTCAGATCTGTAAAATTATACTTGTTTGCACAATCGCATGAATGTATGTATGCGACCTAGACAAGCTAGGATAAAGCTTATGTAACTGGCACATGGATTTTTTTTCTAAATTCCTAACCTTTCCTTCGTATCTTACCGTTGTCAAGCAGTGGCAGTAGTCTGTAACGCTGGCAGGTCTGCCGGATGCTGGGATGCACAGAAAGTGTTTTCATACTGATTTTAAATACCTTGCATCAGAACTACTGCTGTCAGTCATGTCTTTAACTTAATGATCACTCAGTGTCAAGGTATGTTTTTCTCCAGTGTGCCCATTACTGATTTCATCATAGTCTGTTAAGATTAGAACTGCATATGCAATTGCTTTTTGCCTTGACTGCGTGCTATGACATCAATGTTTTGGGAGTCAAAAAACAGCTGTAGTTGGCACAAGGGCATTATCAATATATTTTGACAGTTTTCATGTTTTTTTATGGCAAATTAAAATCCTTGAGGAACAATATTAGAGATTGTATTTCCCCTTTATGTTACAATTGGGTCAAAAGTGTAGCTGCTTCTCAATATTGATCTAGTCGTAGATGACTTAGTGTCTGTTTCCTGCCTTCTTTCACAATTTACAGGAAGTTCAGTGGAATGCCTCAGTGACCAATGCTTTTTCATTTATGTTACTAATAAGTACATATTCTCAGATGACCATTTCTACTGAATGGGAGGAAGAACAAACTCTTTCAACCCTAATCGCATCTGCCTTTCAATCAGTAATGTCAAGCTAGCTTGGACTCTAATTCTTTCATACCTTAGTTCAATTTTATGCTTGTGTGCTGTTATTTTTTTTTTTGATGTTTAACTTGCCTAAATTCCTTAAGAACATATTTTCCCTTCTTTTTATTTAGGAATTTGTTTCTTCTTTTTACCTTTTATTGAAAAACTCAAAGGGTCATGCATTTTTAAGTTCCAAGGGGATTATTACAATTAAGTCTCCACAGCACTACAAGCAATGAATAATAATAATGAACCTCAGCTCAGGCCCTATAGTCTGCATCAACAATTTCTGCATCAAGTTAGAAGACTGTAACTTCCATTTAGCTATAGCAGTCTTCTAGAAAGGTAGCCTAGTACTGATTTAAAGGTGGAGATCAGCAAAAGGGTCTTCTAGTCCCCTGAATTAAACAGCATCCTGGGGGAAAACTGAGGCATGGAGAAGTTAAGACATTTTTAAAGGTTAAAACAGTTATGAATGTGAATTTCCTGACTCTTAGAATAGAACTGTCTCCTGCATGCTAGTGCAGGGCTCGTGTAGGGGTTTTAGGCATCAAGCAGCCTCTTTCAAACTATACAGGTCTCTGTTACTTTCCTCTTAAACTTTTTTCTAAGTATCTGTGGTAGGTCTTAAAGGGAAGAGAGTGCAAGAGCCAAAACAGAAGGATGATCACAGTATATAGAATTTGCCGCTTGCTGCAGCTCAGGAAAAGAGGCTGCAGATCCAGAGCAGTGGCAAAAGGAAATATCTGGATTACATCTGGTGGAGAAGTTTAGAAGTTGTGTGTGTGTGTGTGTGTGTGTGTGTGTGTGTGTGTGTGTGTGTAGGAAGAATAGAAATGATGTGTTTTTTATGGCAAATTGTCTTCCTAAAGCTTTGAGAGCACATCCTGTGCTTTTGGGACCTGCATCTTCTGGGCTACCTAGGGGATCATTTTATTGTATGTTGTAGAATCATGATACTTGCTTGGTTGAGACCCAGTAAAACCCACCAAATTGCATCTGAGATAGGTTGTTTTAAAAGAGGTTTAAAAGATGAGGTCTGAGGAATGAAATAGATTTCACAATTTTTTAGGACTTCATCATTGTCTGTGCAAGTAATTTATTCAGGACATTATTATTCCTATTGCTGAAAGAAATTGCAGGATGCTTCTTTAGAAGTATTTCTAAAATGTAATGAATTTTAAATGTGTTATCCAGGTTTAAGCTATCTAGCGATCTCTAAACTAAGTGGATTTCTGAAAACTACTACTACTTATGCAAATAAATCTAGAAATATGCTTATGTGTAACTTGGAAATAAAGCTCGATGATGAAGTAATGTATCTCTGAAGGTCTATATAATCTATATACTGAACCTAGCCAGCTAGCTTAGAAAAGAAAGTTTATTATTGTAATTTGTCATTTAAATTTTGCCCACAATATTTTACAAAAGTAATTAGGATAAATAATGAGGAATTTCCACCGATAAAATATGCAGAGGCTTTTTTGTTTGATGATTCACTGTGGTGGATAAGGGGGAATAGTTGGAAATAAAGACTCCATATGCCTGCCTTTTTACTGGAAGCTGTACTGGGGAGTCTGTCCTTATAACTAGTATTTCATTTTTCTAAATGATTTTTTTTTTTTTTTTAACTAGAGTATTATAGTGAATAGTCTCTCTGTTTATTTTTTGTTTGCTTGCAGATTATTTTTTTTCCTGCAAATCCTTCTTGTCGTTCCACTTTAAAATTCATAATTAGTGAATTCATAATTAGTGCAATTTGAAGCTCATGAATGTTGTCACCATCTCGTTTCTAGATATTGAAATTAAAGAATTAGAAACATAAAAAAAGTATTTGCTGTTTTTGCTTAGTGTTTAATTTGACTTAATCTTCTCCATTTGAACTCTTAACAGCAGAATGTGACAAAAATCACACATTAATTCCCAGCCTAAAGTTAATTTGAATGGTTGCATAGTGAACACGGCAAACTTTCCAATGAAGATGTTCACTCAATATTCACTGAGAACTACAGTAGAACCCACCCATTTTTAACTTTATGATAAAATTTAAATAGCATTTTTTGTTCTATAATAAACAAACGGCCTCAAATTTTTAACCTACTAATGGGGAAAGCTTCTTAAATATAGAATAAAATCTTATTGGGAGCATTAACAGTAAAAATAACCATTTAAAAGAAGAGAGCTATGTAATAAAGTATTAATTTGGGCATGTACTGTAGCCATACATTTGCATTCTTCCTTAGGTTTCTCCGGGAAGTGCTGAATCACAACCAGCCTTTGGCTAGCATGCCTGGCTTGGAAGAAGAGTTCTTTTGCATTTGGTATAGATTTTATTCAAAATATTTTTGATGTACATTTTTCCTTTAACTTGACAGCACACTGAATTGGCCATATGTGCAAATGTAAATAGTTACTTTAGCACAATGAGTCGTCCTTGGAGAATTTCACTTGTATGAAATTCCTCAGAAGCAGATAGTGTTTTTAAAAGTAGCCTGATTCTGACATCTTAATTCACTGATTAAAACACTGCATGAGACAAATTACAGTAAGCTAGAACTAGAGGGTGGTTACATTTTAATGTCTTTAGAGATTCCTTATTGCTTCCAGGAGAAAAAATGGACAGTAAAATTAAAATTTGCTCATGTAAATAACCTTTGTTCTTTATAATTTAATATGGTTGTTTTATTATGTTAGGCATTGGAGACAAAATGCACTAACAAAGACTCATCCCGTTCCACTTGAGCAAATCTTGCATGGTGACCTGTGAGTCCTGTTGTGGGTGCTAATAGTTCAACTGTTGTTCACATATCCATGCAGCTGACTACAGTCCTTCCCCATGCTACTTTACACTGAAGTTAAGACTATCACTTTTTTTTTTTTTTTTTTCCTTCCTTCCTTTCTTCCATCATCTTTCTCCACGGATAGCACAAAATGCTTTTGTTCCCTTTCGCATTTCTCTCTCATCCTTTGCCCTATCGGCTCTGTTCCCCGGCCGTTTTGCTGGCTGGGCTTGGCTTCCCGTCCGCTACAATGTCAAAGTCAAAAATCTGGCGGTGCCGGCGGTGCCCCATGCAACCTTGCGCCGGCTGCATCTGATCTCATTCCCCTGCATCCCCCAGCCCGCATTCCACATTCCTCACAGTCCTCTGACTTTATTGCTCCTTTTGTCTGCCTTTCACGCACTCATTTTTGCACTGTCTTTCATGCTGCTTATGTGCCTGGAACAGTCTTTAGCATCTCAGCCAATTTGCAGCTTTGCATAAATTATATTTAATAATAAGACTAACAAAAGTTCATTATCTACATTATTTCAATTAACTTTGTACCTGCAGAAGCAGAAAACAGCCTGAGGGAAACTACTGTTAAACTTTGTTGTGGTTCTTTGTTGGGAGTCAAAGATACAGATTCAGGCATGGCAGCACTTTGATGATTCAGCATAATATTTTATTTATCTTTTAATGATTTGATGAGAGCTTTTTTGCCAATAAGTTTCAGGTTTTCTATTTCAGGCATTAGACAGTAGCTACTTGTTCTGTATAACGGAAAGTACGAGCAGATGATCATCACTTTGTTTTGTACAGACAACTGGCCCTGGGATACATTTTACCTCGTTTTCTCTTTGCTAAGATGGATGTGGAGGTGCTTTGAATGTTGGATTAACCTTATATCTACAAGCAGAGCTTCCCTTTGGTGTTTAACTAAATCTTTTAAAACTAAATACTTTATAGCTATAAAGCTCTATCAGCTAAAATTAGCGAAAGATAAGAAAGTACGAATCTGCATGTGATGGGTGGATGTTCTCAGTGTGTTGGCTACGTAAATGTCTAGGCTTTTTTAAAAACAGCTTTTATTTTTTACATCCCTTCCAACACCAGTGAAAATGAGCTGAAGGTAGAACTTCCCATTGCTTCTTCAACGTCAGTCCGTAGGTTCAAGGCAAAGCATTTGGAAAGGGTACCTTGTAAATTTGCAAGCGAAATCCCAACTGAAGATGCGGTGATTTTGGTTTAAGTGGTTGTGTTGATATTGTTAACAGCTAAACTGCCAAAGCAAAGAGCTGTGCTTTTAATTTGTTTGAAAATGATGTGGTATATTCTGAAGATCATAATCTGGAGGGCGGCTGCCATAGTAATGTGCCGGGCACCGTGGCATCCGAATGGGATGAAAAGAAAGTCTGGGCTGCACAAAGACAAGAGCAGCAATTAGTATTTCTAACTGATCAAAGGTGGGTGACCAAAAAGTTTGCCAATAAATGGAGTTCTGTGGATGGCCCTGGAAGTTAGATTTTCCACGGGTTTATACAGATTTCAGTGCTATCAGCATAGTGTGAACTTGTAAATAGAAGTTTCCATTTACGGCGCTAACTGAAACTTGCTGTCTGCATGAGAGGAGCTGTATGTTTTCATTTCTCTGCTTCAGTAAAGAAGCACTTTATGATGCTGCTTTATAAGAATCTGTACAGCTTTTTCCTCCTTACAGAGTTTAAGGTTTAAACTGAAATTAAAATTAATAAAGTAAACTCGATTGACAAATATTCTTAGTTTGTAAAACTTTGGTGCTCTGCTGTTTTAATACTCTTTTAATTATCAAATTAAGTTAAATAACTGTCAGAAAGCAAGCTTATTTTATCCTTTAAATAATTGATTGTGGCTTGTTGTTTGAAAGAGGAGCGTTCTGGCGCGAATTCAAAAGCCAGTGATGATTTTATTTTTTTTAAACTCGAGCAGTTTGTTTAATCAAACATGACTCAAATAAGTTTTACGTGGTACCCTAGCGGCGCGGGCCTGTCTATCACAACTAGTTTATTCTATGACGAGTTGCTCAACAGATGTCATTCTGGTAGAATAATGCAGCAAAATACTTGTGCGTTGGCTAAAATTACTTCAACTTTGATCACTTTTGTTCAGCACATCAGTCTGGCATTGTGCTTTATACCAACATAACACTATACCCCGAGCATGCCTTTCAAGCTTAGAATAGCAGAGGAATGTTATTGAATTCAGAGCAGTTACAGATGAGTTAATGAAAGAAGGGAAATACTGTTTTTTTCATAATGCCTTCTTGTTGTACTTGGGAGTTAAAGTGGAATCTGAGGAATGTGACTCCTGTGTTATTTATTTTTACTTCTGAAGGCTTTTTGAAAACAATATTATGCCCCTCTATTGAGCCCAGGTTTCTATAAGTGTTTTGCCTGGTATTTCGAAGTAGCTAGCTTTAGAATTTTATATGTGAAAATAATATTAGTAAGACTTTTTTTTTCTTTTCTGATGTGCAGGTGAAGAAATTTATCCTAGTATTTAATGCTAGAAAAATAAAATATCAAGGACCATGTTCCTGTGATCACAGATCGGTATTGTTACATGGGATGGGATGTTGTGGGGTCAGTACTGAGTAATGACATCTCTTTACCTTGATACCCCTGCGAAACGAATACGGCACAGCAGGCGAGCTCCCTGTTAAGCAGCCGTGAAGAAAAGCTGTTTGTTTTAAACAGTGGGAGTGAGATCATATACCCGATTCTATAGACTTCTGCCTTCCATAGTTCCATTTTTCACAGGTGCACGTGTTTGTATAGACAGATATTTGAAATGAATTGCAGCCAGTGTTTTTAATAATTAAGGTATATTTTTGCCTTTTTCTAAAAAAACATTTAAATGTCAGGAAGCAATGATAGCATTTTAGTTGCTAGTAATTACTTCAGACTGTATCTAAAACAAAATAATGTTCTTTCAATTTTTAACTAAAGCATAGTTTAAAAAAAAAAAA
>VZSV01000043.1:2990437-2995437 GCA_013398735.1 Nothocercus julius
AAAAAAAAAAAAAAAAGTCTTAATTATTTCTTAAACCATGGAGGCAGAGCTGAGCTGAAAATTAAGAACAAATATATGTTATGATACAGAAATGTCTAGATAAGGCCCCCATGACATCTGAGCTTTGTCCTATGCATACAGTTGTAGTGTATCTCGTTGCTAGGTCATAACTGCAGTGATTGTTTCCTACTGATCTGCACAGAATATATAAAGCTTTATGCTGATATCTATAGCTTTGCCTGGAGAGTATTGAATTTTCTTAACTCTGTAGTGTAGTTAATGCTAGTAATTTGTATTCCCATGGCAATACATTGAGTCTGTCCAGACACGTGAAGCATCGTTCTGCTGCTTTGCTTTGAACTTCTTGGTAGTATTTATTTGTTAGAAAAGTCATGCAGCAGTGCCATGAGAGCCTTGTGAAAATTGTTTGTGAGCACGAGGATGCAGATAAATCCCTGTCTGCTCCTCCCATGTAGGATATTTATAATGATGAAAAGAATTCTTTTAGCGCTTAGTATCTGGAGGTGAATCCTTTATTCTTGTACTAGTATGGCTGCAATACATGCGAAGTATGAAAGAAAGAGTCCGTGCAGTGTCCCTCTCCAAAGATGATCCTGAGGAAAAGAGATTGGGTCCTGAGTATTTCATTATGCACAGTTTTTAGGTGAAATCTGCTGCTGGATTTTGCACTCTGTACTAAAAACAAATGCTAGATTGAATATGAAAACCTCAGTTCTGCATTGGTGATGAAGCTATAGCAAATAACTGATGAATAGGATCAAATTATATAAAATGTCTGCTATAGTATTTGGCTTATTTTATTGCATTATCTCTGTTGGGATGGTAGGTTAGAATCCACTTTCATTCATTACTTAAGAAAACTTTTAAGTATATGGATTATGCTAATATTTCTCATTTTGGCAAAGATTTTGGCTCTCTTCCCAATCTTGCACCAAGTGCAAACAGTGCTCTTAGGCAGAGGCTGTTGTGAATGTGCTAAATGCAAGGCACATGCTAGTTCAAAGACCTTTTATTGGTTCACAGGTTTGATGAGTAATACTTCTCAGCAGCAGTTAAAATACAATTAATTTTTGGTTCTATCCAGTTGACAAGCAGAAACAAACAAAAAAAACCCTGAGGCATCAAAGAAGAGTTTGTTATACAGTATGGACACTTGCTCATTATGTAAATTGTTAGTAAAGAATATCAAATCTTACTGTTTAAGAAAATTTTTCAGGACTGTAATATGGGTTATTGAGATCTGTACCTGGAAACCAAAGATATGAGACCCCTGAAGATAAAGAAGGGTCATATATTCAGATGTAGGAGACTTAAGGAAAACAAATCCAAAACCGATATTCATCACTATAGAGCTTTAATTTTCAATACTTAATGAGCACTTTATTTCTGGATCCCATTTAAGAAATGTGTGCAAAAATATTTATATTTCTCATTGCACTAGATATACTGTGAACCTAGATGTTTTAGGCGAAATCAGAATAGCAGACGTAGCAAAAGCTATAATAGAATTTATGTTATTATCTACCCTTTTAGTTTGATATTGTGTATTGTGTTTTGCTTCAGGAATGTGTATTGTGGAAAGTTTAACACATTTGTGATGTTCCATAATTCATCATTTATAATGATTCGTAATTGAAGTATTTTTTTCCCTCTAACAGTTTACTGAGTTTATTCTTGCTGAAAGCACGACTGTGCTCCCCTTGTATTTACAAAAACAAAATAAAAAGCTTAAGATTGGGATGAAAATAATGCAGTGTGGCTGTATGCTTTGTTCTGTACTAGTTCTGATTTTGTTTTTATTTTGTTACAGGTAAAGCGGAACGTGTATGACCTAACGAGTATTCCTGTTCGTCACCAGTTGTGGGAAGGCTGGCCTCCTTCTGCCACAGACGACTCGGTGAGTAGCTCTGGTTCTTATTTCATTTTTTTTAAACAAAAAGGACTGGTTTGTACTTGGTTTTATGGTCAGAGTTGCCCAATAACTTTTTTCTTTGTCCCTTATGCTGTAATTTAAGATTATTATTACCTGTGTTTCAGAGCTTTATCTTGAATGACACAGATACTAATATATTGGTTTACTGGAGCACACAGTTCCATGGAAGTAACTGATACCTATCAAATTTGGTGCATGTTTTAGACTAGCAGCACACGGTGTTCCTAGACAGAAGCGAAGTTGCACAACATTTTGAAAGTTGAAGAGGGTACTGCAGTGCTGGAGCATCAGGAGAGCATCCTTTTCNTTTTTTTTTTTTTTTTTTTTTTTAATGTTTTCCGGGGACACATATGTGTATTTTCCTCAATTGCGTCTGGGGTGTCAGGTCACTGGTACACTTAGGCCTGGGCATGACTAAGTGGCAGGCTAAAGGCAGAAATAATAATGAAGTTGGGTTGTACATAATTTTTGTGGAAGTGACCTGCAACAAATAAGAAGTATTTCTACTTTCACCATAATGCACATAAACTAAGGGTTGAGTTTGTGTTTTTTACAAAGTGAAAATGGAATGGAGATCAGCTTTTTCTTTATCTTCAGTGTATTACTTTGCTGCCAGTTTCTGCTCCCCTCCTTATACAGGAAGAATTGCTGTTTGTATGATAAACTTGCTTCCCTTTTGGCTCTGGGCAGAGGATGTGTGTCAGTTCCCCCCAGAAAAAGGCAAAGAAGCAAAGGCTGTGCGATTACCTACACTTGTGGTAGTGTTTACGGAAACAGTAAAGTTTGAAAGAGGTGGATAAATCTGTTCATTCGAATTTGTTCCATTCAAGAGCATGTTGGAGACTATAGATACAAGATATGAAATAACAGCATGGTGTCATGTGGTGATTAGCCTTTGAAATGTGGCTCCTTTTTTAACATTTTATTAGTTTATAGACTAGAAATGGAATAGAATTGGAACCCCAAACTGTTAATCTGTTTTCCCACAGCTCTTAAGAAAAACAAAATAAATGGAGGGAAAACCCTTCTTTTGACTAGGATCCCTCAGATATGTAAAACCCATAAATCTGTTTTAAGTCTGGTTCTGCAAGTGACATTGTTGCAGGTGAATTTTTCCCTTTTCATCTTTAATGAAACTGGTGAATGTTGAGTCATCTGCTCCAAAGCAGGAGAGTCCTCAAAGCTCCCGGCTTGAGTCTGGTGCAGCTGAGACTTGTCAGCTGTGTAAACAGATTTGAATGTGTTACCAACCAAAATATAATTAATTTCTGTCTAAAATTAGAGGCCATAACTTAATATTTATAAAGATTTAATGGTAGCAATGATTATTTGAATATTTTTTCTTTGCGAAATAGAAATATTTAAGTAATAATTACTTCACTGTTAAGTAATGATCTCTTCAGTGCAGTCGCAGATTTTTTTAATCACTTTTTCTGTATTGAGTTTTCCTGTGTGCTGTTTAGTATGAGAGTTTAGCCCGTTAGTCGCAGTTAAAGAGTTAAAGACGGACTTGATTAAAATACTTTTTCATTTACATTTTATGCAGCATAAGAAATACTTTGTAATACCACAGGAGGCTTTTTCAGTGCAGTTCTCGTTAACCTTTGCCTTAGCAAACAGGACAACTAAATAGACTTCGCATAATTGGATTCCTGTATCATCTTGAGTCTCTTATGAACCTGACAGACGACAGTCTTCTGACGCTACCAGGAAATTTAGTGGAGTCAATAGTCATTTAAAACATTGTTGCTTCATCTCCCCTCAGAGTTAAGATATATTCTCTGCTTGTAGCTCTATTTAATGAAATATGGGTTACTGTATGGATAGTCAATATCTCTTTCAGATATTTTTTGCACACTTCCACCAGGCAAATGTAGGTAGCGAAACCTCCGCAGGTAGGAGGATATTTCTGTGCCATGAGGAGCAAGGTATACCTGCTCTCTGGAAGTCTTGTCTTACCATTCAGCAAGGACATATTCCTAGTTTTTAGTGTGCCTGAATAAGTTCAGCGCCATGAACGATCTCTCTTCTTCTCGTTGAAGTTCCAACAATGTAAATGTCTGAGTTTTAAATCATTCTCTTTTTAACAAGTTTACTCAAGTAAAACTTTAATTAATATTAAAGACTTAATTTATCTATTTTGGGGTGCAAACCATCAACAGATGTAATGAAGTCTTGAAAATTCTGCTAGAAAATTAGAAATTAATAATAGTTTGTTTTAAATAGGCTTGCTGTTTGTTCTCTATTTTGAATATCATAATCACCTAAACACTGCTGAGCCAGTAAAAAGAGAACCAAGCCAGAATAATTTACCAGAATTTGTAAAATGTATTTTGTATACAAACTGAACTTCAAAAATCTGCTGGTAATTACTGTCATTGCCAAGGGGAATGACTGAGCTTCTAATATGTATATACACTAAAAAAATCAGAGATGAGTAGGTGGTGTTTTAGTTACAGTTTTTATAAGGAAGCATTATGGTTTTGGTTACTTATAAACAGATTTTTTTTTGCATATTAGCTATACCCATGTATATTTGAGCTAAACCTTCCTCCTGCCCCAAAGCCAGCGAGCTCTTCCACTTATTTCGGTAGGATGAGATTTTTCCCCTAATGTTTCTGTTGGTTTCATGAGCCTGGAACATGAATCCCATCAAGTGTGGGCAGCAGAAGCAGCACATCTTCCCTTCTTGGTATTAAAGCTAAGCCTTTATATATATATACATTGTTTTAAGTCACTTCAATGCAACAATGAGAAACACCTACTTATTAATAAATATTGATAATTAGCTAGTCACACTGGAATTTACTTCTGCATGGAAAATATTTAAGACCTTTAGAACCTGCACCTCTGTGGTGGCAGTGCTTGCATGGCTGAGGTGCCCTAGCTGATTTTAATCAAGATTTCTGGGTTACAGTCCAAACTCTCGGATTCTTAGTATACTGTTATGTTGTTAGTATCATCACATTTATCTGTGGTCTATTTTAGTGCCAGTGTTGTATTTAGCTATTTCACTGGTAACTACTAAGTACAATCTGTTTGTACA
>VZSV01000043.1:3000437-3073353 GCA_013398735.1 Nothocercus julius
AGGACTAGAACAAGCTTCTACCTTTGCACATCCATCCCCTGCTCCTCAGCATGGCTTGCCTCTGTGAAGGGTATTTCTCTCAAATACCTACTCTGAGATAGTCTTGTTCAGAGCTAGTTTAGGTATCTCTAGCTCCTATGGCATTACTTGGGTAGACATACCCAAAATATTTTCTTACCCTCATGAAAAATGAGTAGCACACAGACTTCTAGGTCTTTTGGGTACCTGCATTGGGACTAATTGATGAATAGTTGTGTCCTCAATTTCTCCAAGGTGGTTTACAAGTAGTAATTCAAACCGTTCATTACTATTTTGTTACTGAAAATGTAACCTGGAACAGATGGATCTCCCAAAGCTGCAAGTTTATCTTCATTTGAGATTGGCTTTGAAGAAGATTCAACTTTGATCTTTCTAACTGTGTGAGGATATGTGATCTTTTTAAGTGTGTGAGGATACACGTGAAAGTCCTGCACTTGGGCAGAATAGTCCCCAGGAGCGGAACAGGCTGGGTCTGACAGGCTGAAGCTCTGCTGAAGAGGACCTAGGGATCGTGGTGGACATGAAGGGAACACAAGGGAGCAGCAAATCCTTGCAGCAGTGGGGATAAACAGTGTCCTGGGCTGTGGCAGCAGTAGTGTAGCAAACTGCTCAAGGGATGAGATTGTTCCCATTCTGCTCAGCGCAGGGAATACTGTGTCTGGTTTTGTTCCTCTCAATTCCTGAGAGAGATTGAAAAACTGGAGAGAATCCAGCAAATTACCAGGAGGATGACTGGAGAATTTTGCAAATGAAGAAAGCTTGAAGGGCTTTAGTTTGTTCACCTTAAAGAAAACTTGAGGAATCTAATCATAGTCTTCCAACACATACAAGGTAGTTTCAGAGAAGAAGGAGGTGCTCTCTTCAGAAGGTTGCATGGTGACAAGGAGCAACGGGCACAAGCTGCTTCAGGGGAAATTCTATCGGGATGTGGGAAAAAATTCTTTGCTGTGAGCAAAACTGAACATTGGAGTAGGTTGTCCATGAAAGAGGTGTGGATGAATGAATATCCCCTTGCAGGGAATATTCAGGACTCTGCTTGAGAGGGCTCTCCAGGATAACCTGGAGATCATATATGCAGCCAGTTATCACTACTCAGGGCTGTTTTCCAGATGCTTGGAAGAATCTTGCTGTTGAGAGATATTCCACCTCTGGATAGAAACTCCGTGTAAAAAATTGTGCACTCCTCTGTGCTAGTTGCAGACTGCTTACTTTCCTTCCATGTGCAGTTTAAGGTGCCAACTATCAGTTTCTCCTGAATTCTATAGAATTCTGGAGAATAATTGTGCAGTGTTAATAACAGACATGTACATAAGGACTTGGAAAAAAATTCTTTGCTAATATAAGACAGCAGTTTGTACACTTTGATGTGATGTGCTGGTGTCATGATTCCACATAGATTCCATCTAGAAACATGGGAATAGCTACATCAGAAAGTGTTTTTGTTTATTTATTTATTTATTTTTTAATTTTATGTCCCAGTGGAGGTAGCAACAGGAACCACTTCTCCCCAGGAATTATTGCAGAGAGAGGTGATCTTCCCCATGTGATCTGGAGATGGTTCTTGCAGGATCACCAGTTTCTCACTTCCTCTGGAGCACCAAGCTGCAGGTGGTCACCACTAGCAAACAGTGAAGTGGTTTCTCGTTTCCTCCTGCAGACGCGTAGGCTGTCTGCCCTCCTGACTGCTCCTTTGTGCTGGATGCTCAGCTGGCACCCCGGGCTTTCCTCCAAACCCGCTGCATGTTTTGCCTCATAGTAATAGCAACTTGTGTCATGCACCTACATCACTTTGTAACCCAGTTCTCACAGGAGAGTGCTTTTGGCACCGTTTTCAAAGATAGGTGCCCTGAGATATCTCCCATTCAAGAGGCTGGCACGTGGCGCTGCCTTGGCAGTGACAACAGACCCTCTTGACATATCTGGAAGAATTTTCAAGTCCTCTTTGTTGAGCTTGTTTGATGATCTAACAACTCAGGTTATTTGAGTGGCTTGGAGAAGTCTGTCTATACGTCAGTTCCCTTGATGCATTTCTCCCGCTGTCCAGAGTAAATGCATTTCTTTGTCAAAAAAAAAAAAAAAAAAAAAGATACAGGTGTCTTTTTGAAATGCTATTTGTTGATAGTAGGCTTGTTCCTTGTCATGTTTTCTACTAGCACTATTGGAGAGCTTTTCACCTTCGTGGTTGATATTAAACTGCCATAATCTTTCAAAAGGTTTTCTTAAGGTCATTTCAGAACTTTAATTTAAGTCCATTTGTTTCCTTTTGTCAAAGGCTCCTTGTTTTAGTCCCACACCTCCCTCTGCATTATAGGTATCTGAAAGACTTGATCAGGAAGACAAATCCAGAGGACTACTTCATATTGCCCACACTTGTCCATGTTGATAACTGGGGCAGTTTAGTCACCCTTACTTTCAGGGCATCTAGATCATGAGTTTGGTGAAAATATGGCACAAAATTGCCTCGCACCAGTTTACACTCTACTAGAGTTTAACTTACAACCATATTTTGCTAAAATGTTTTTTGGGTTTTGCTCTTTTTTGCTCAAGCAGGCTGAGTTCCTCTTTTTGATACAAGACAGAGGTTGGTGTTCTGGTGCGGTCAAGGAAGAGAGCGAGAGAGAGGGACGCTCTTTTAGGTTACCAGGAATGGCCTTATTTACGGGCTCTAACTCACCTTACCAAGACTAGAATATTCATTGCAGTGTCGAGAAGTTAAAGAGTGACCACATTTGCCTTGTGTCCTGCTGAGAGAAGCTAGCAAGAGCTATTATCAAAGACTCCTTTTCTCCTCAGTCATTTAATAGTAGCAGCTTCTTTTATTCTCTGCTCTCGGAGAGCAGAATAGGAAGTGATAATCTCCTTGGAATACAGCAGACACCTGTTTGATAAGTGGTAATTACATTATTCCTGGAGGATTATCACAGTGGTGCTTATTTCTTTTGTAATGAAACTCCACTATATAAGCAGACCAAAGCTTCACTAGAAGGTGCATGAAAATCCATTGCCATAGATTGAAGGTGTTTGGGACTCTGTAAACAGAGTTTTGTTTTGAGTAAATGTGTGGTAAGTGAACTTGCATTGTATAACAAATGAGAGCAGCATTTCATGCTGTAGTTTCACTACAGCATCATTCTTACTGTTTTACATGTGAGTGAGAATACATTTGCTGTTGCTAGAATTTTACTTAGATTTTGTTCTAACTGTATGCAGAGCCCAATGTAATATTCTTAAATGCTTCTTCTAATAAAATTGTTGTTTAAATCATATTAAATTAATGCATAGATGATTTTTAAAATGTGCAAAATGGAGCCAGTCTGTTCTTGGAATTTTTTTTTTCCAAGTCCAATAGACTAGTGATAAAATGTAGAACTAACAAATGTTAGATGATAAGTCTATTTTAGATACCAAATACAGGAAGAACTCAAGTTTCCGATAAAAGGAATTAAATCCAACAATTTCTTTCTTGAAATGTAGTTGCTGCCCCGTCAAAATTCAGACAGATGTGCAGCTTGGCAGGTTTTTCTTGTGACATTTAATAAAACAGTGCACTTAAGCAACTCAGTCTTCTCATTTCTAAGAGGAGGCCTGGGATTTAATACTAAACTTTCATAAAAAGAAAAGTAACTACGTGGCTTCTGCTGGATTTTTTTTTAGAAATTGGCCAACTCTGTCTTGTTAGATGTCTGAGAAAGTCCAGCCTAAAATGTTGGGGGGATTCGTATTTAAGTTATTTGAGGCCTCTGAATATTTATATATACTTTTTAATGACGTGCATTCAATACATAGCTTTAGTAAATGAATAAAAAGAACGCATCTGCCCTAGCACAACAACTTAAGGCTTATGGATACTGAAAGCATATGTGGTTATTCAACTTACTAACATTTCCAGTTTTGACCTTTTTACTTTAATTGAGGAGTCTGTATGTGCAGTGCCTTTAATCCTGCTGGTGTGAAGAAATAAAGGCCTTTTCATATATTCCAGGTGAAGGAAGCAGAGAAAATAAGAAACAGACACCCTTTTCAGAAGGTCATTTTTAGAAATCAGTCACACCATGTTTTCAAAAGGCTAACACTGCAAAAATGAGATTCCTCGAGCAGCGATAGCCAGGCAGAAGAGGCAGCACAAAAAGCCTATCAGTGTTTGCACCATTTATTGGAAGCAGTGTTGCTAGCACAACTGCTTGAACTCTGCCAAGGAATTATATAGTGCTGGAAACATATCCAGACGCTCTTCTGGGTGCCATCCAGATCACTCTATGATGCTGGGAAGTAAATGGCATCCCAACATAGTCCAGAAATGTGCCAAGGGGTTGGCTGATACTCTTTGTGAATGCAGAACAGTTCCCATGATGTATCCTTGAATGTCTGCGCTCAGTTGTGATCAGGGCGATTCAGATTGATTGGTGTTTTATACCGTTGCTTATTGTTTCATTTTTGCAGTTGTTCTTTACCTTAAAAATCTGTTTAACAATTTTGAATCTCTTCTGAATAGTAAAAAACAGTGGGACAACTTGTGCTCAGACCTAACAGAAGTATTATTGTTATTATGCTCTCCTCCATGGCAATTACTTGTTTGCTTAAAGAAAACAGCAGAAACATAACAGACACTTCGTTTCTGCACAGAAGCAAGTGAAATAGGGCAATGTTGGTACCTTAATTTCAGCATTTAAGCTGTGAAGAATTTTGAGGGAAGGAGGCTTAGGAGGACAAATTTTTCTGGTTTAGTGTCTTTTGCAGTTACAAGAACATGATGCCACATCCATGTCAAGTGTAGCTGAATTTTGCACATTCGCCAGTAGATTATCCAAAGTAAGAGTAAGTGGCTTTTTAAAATACCATGATCCCGCTGAAGAGCATGTGGGGTCCTCAGAGAGGTAATGGATCAGTGGATGCTGATGTTTTCCCACGTTTCCAGGTACTAGAAGGATTCTCAGCATTTTTCCTATGGACTTTTTCTTTTGTTAGGCTCAATCCTACTCTCATTTAGCGAATCAAAATGGGCATGTGTGCTATGACTCCTGGGGTTCTTTGTCACCCGAAGGCAGTCGTGCTCATTTGGTCCATGCTGAGAAAAGATTTGGGAATCCCAATTTATTGATGAGTAATACTGTGTTTGTCTTAGGTCTTGTTTCGGTGAAAGAATATTTATTTTCAGTGCCTGAGACATTCAGGAGCACACAGTGAGTTATGATGTGTCCTGGGCGTGTAGGTTTTGTAGATCAATGCTCGTTCACACAGGTGTGCTTATTAATAAATTCACTTAATCAATTTACATGAGTAAGTTTTAATCACTGAGTAATTAGCGAAAGCATAGCCGAGGAACTGGAAATTTGGGAAATGTGTCATTATTTGCATATCAGTATAAAGCAATTACTAAATTAAGGAGTGCACGTTGTGACAAACACGAAGCGCCTTTACTGTTGCTTTGTCAGTGCACATTAACATCAACTTGATGTGAAAGCCTGGCTTTCTCTGCGTGAACGAAAAATCCTAAGGCAGAAGTACACAATGAATCACCCAGAGTTTGGAGGCTAGCGTGCTGAATTGCCTTGGGGTTCAGAGCGAGGGAAGAAAAAACTGATGTAAAAGACCATTGAGAAAACGTATCAGTGGAAAGTAATTAACTCAAGATCCACAATTAGCCCCATGGTCCATACTTAACTGTGTTCCAGGTCTTTCAGCATTTATTTAATTCTGTTACCCTGTGTTTCAAGTAGCTGCGAATGCCTTGGCAGATTTTCCATCCTTTTTAATATTTACAGGTTTTGTCTAACAAGAATACACTCTGGAAGTGATCCTGGGTATTTGTTTCAATCTCTGAAATACATCACTTTCTTATTAGAATCTGTTGTACGAGCAAATATTATTTCCCTGTTGTTTCTTTTAAATATATTTGAGGCTTGAAGCTACATTAATTACTACTGTATCTGTTCTTCTGCTTTGATTCCTGAGCTTGCCTAGCTAGGCTTAATCAAATCAGGTAAATAATCAAAATGAGGGACCGTTTTCTCTTATATTTAGCTGACAAATGAGATTGGTAGACTTGCCAGCATCCCAACTGGTGGTTAGCAGTAACCTTAACAAAAGCTGGAGTGCTTGGGGAGGAACAGGCAGTTTTGCTCTACGTCTCTCCAGAAACTCTTGATAGTGTCTTGTGAATTCTGCTTTATCCTGCTCCACCATCCTTCATCTGCGTCTGTGGCACAGTAACACTTAATACTTACTGTGCCTTGGGTTCCTCTTTCCTTTGACCTGTGTATGGTCTTTGTCCATCAGCAGCATCCAGAGCATCTTCTCTGTGCCGCCGCCTCCAGCACATCTGCTAAAGAGCTCCCACGGTTCGACCTTTGTAAAGGGCAAGGAGGGACGAGATGGGTACCTTTGCTGTGCAGCCCTTTGGAATAAACTAGCAATCTCTCAATGCTAATCTAAGGAATTTATCTTTTTGTTTTTTAATTTGTTAATATTTGAGATTCTGTTTTCAGTTTGGCTCTTGTGGAACCTCCATTTTATATATAGCATTCCTTCCTTGTTATAATCTTCACCACAGTGAAGAGTTCAACCATGGGAACACCACTAAAATCCTTGGAATGAATTTCCTACAACCTGCATTGACAGGTTTAAATTACGTACTCTGACACTGTTCTTGTGGTGGGATTAGAAACTTTTTTTTTTTCCCCAAGTGAAACCTGCGATAAGTAATTGTCACCGCGCGCCGGTACGACGCTAATTGGAAGTGACATGTCCAAACTGGCCCTAGTAACACGAAGAAACCTAACAGGTGTGAGGGGTGGATCTTCCCATGGGCCCTGCTGAACTTCTAACAGGAGAAAAAGAGTAGAAAAAGTGAAATGAAGCTTGAATGAAGCTGTCAGCAGTAATTATCTCCACAACACTTTGTGAGGAGTTAGAATAAGCACTGCTGATTTATAACCTGAACATACTCCACCCTACAGATTATTTTTTTTCATCCAGTTAGTGTTTAAAATGAAACCTTGAATACCTGTCGAGACTCTGCTGCGGCGTTGAAGATGCATAATAAGAATGAAGTTATTTTCCAGAGGAAGTTGATTTCAAGGGCTGTCAGATTCTTTTTTTTTTTTTTTAACACTTCCGTTTGTTTTTAAATTTGTGCCATAATGCTAGTAAAAGGAAACCTAGAGCATACTTGCCTTTTTTTTTTTCTCCAGCTAATGCTACTTGATGTGAAAATACAAAGTGGTTAACTGGGAATTACATCCACTTATTGTTGTTTAAGGAGGGATAAGCGTTGATGTTCTAGACAGACTTTAAGTGATTTTTCTTTTTCTTAATTATATACTATACTTCAGACTATGTGGTCAATAAGGTACTGCTATTGAAGAGAAATGTTTATTTCTATACAGTAAATTTTTCTGATCACAATCTACAACCCTTGGTTTTATAAATTTCAGAGTATTCATTTGATTTATTTTAATGCAATTTCAGTTTACTTCTTGTTGGTGTGAAAAATGCTTGTTTTCTATATACAGTGTGTTTCAGTGTGAAAAGAAGTAATTTTGTGTTCTGTTGCTAAAGAAAATATTTATTAGCTTCAAGAGGAGAGCAAAGCAAAACCTGAACTTTAATTGTTAGAAATTCTTAAGCTATCCAGATTTAAAACATTGCTTTTAGACTTGACTGTGCATTAATTCTCAAATCCTATATACCATTGACTTTGTGAGATTATATACTGAAAACAAGATAGTTTTTTTTAATCCATAATTAGTGTTAAATGATGGGTTTTGAAAAGTAGTGAACACCTCTTTGTTCAGGGGAATTTAGTGAGGGTTTCCTTGAGCAGCACGGGCTGCCCACACGCTGTTAGTAGGGCCTGCTTAAATACTGAAAGCCAGAGTTGTGATAAGAACAACCTGATGTGCAGGAGCTCTCGCCCCATAGCAGGGTCCTTGTGGAAACCATGGGCATATTTAATCTCAGAAAATATAGGTTACAAAAGAAAAGTGGCAATGGGGGTGCTAGTGAGCTTGGAGCAGCAGATTCAGGTGTCCTCGCGAGGGCTGAGCTGCACCTCCACCGCACGCACGGTTCTAGAAAGTCAAAGAATTGTTTAACCTCGTTATGAATTGACTGTTCTTGGTACACATGAAAGTGTTTGGTTTCCTCTGTATGTTGCTTAGTATCCAAACTCAGCTACTTGTACAGTGCCCATATGGAGTACTGTGGAGTTACTGGGATAAGAATGGTCTTTCTCACACTTTTGGTTCCTGTAATTAGCTTAAAAAAAAAAAAAAAAAAAGGCAAGCGTGTTTCCCAGCTTCAAGAAAAGGCATGCAGGTTCTCATCTATAGTGTCACTGTCATTTGTTGTATGCTGGGAGTTACCCTATACTATTAAGAAAACATACCAGATCATGGGATAGTGAATTTAGTATGATTAATGGAACGCTTTACAGAGCACCTTCCTTACTCCTCTATCCTTAATCCTCCTGTTACCTCACGAGGGGAAAGCAGAATAACAGTAATTCCTGCAATGAGAAGAAAGTCCAGATAGTTATGGAAGTGAAATTTTGGTAATGGAGGTTCCTGCCAGGCGTTATTTTGCTACGAGCACCTTGGATTATTTTGAATAACTCTCCATGGGGTGTTATGGAAAGGGCTATGTCATGTTTGTTTCTTATACATTAGGTGCGCATAGGTGAATAACCCAGTATATTAAAAGACTAAGTAGCTTGTGCTGTTGGCCAGGGAAAGGGCAGCCACAGGGAGCGTTTGGGTCGGGATTCGGTTTCAGTCTGTAGGCAACGGTGCTTTCGTTTCTGGTGAAGAGCTTCTCATATGGTGTATGCTTATTATTAAAGCCCCGTGCTCCTGATACGTGACTTCTAAAAAGAGATCTTGTTCAGCTGATGACCTCCTGATTTATAAATATTATTTTGGGATACTCTTTCCATATTGCTTACACTTTTTTTTTTTTTTTTTTTTGTCTCTAACGTAGAAACACAGCTAAGTAATATTGACATGCTAGTTATGGTCAAAGCACTAAATCGTGTTCGTAGATGTGTTTTAGTTTTCAGAGCTGGTATGTGCTGGAATAATATTTATTGCTGGGGGTAGTTAGAAATTTGTAGATGTGATAAACTCCACTTGTTACAACAGCTCAGTTTCAAAGACCCTACTTATTCAAACTTAGCATGAACTTCTAATCTAAATTATTTAGATATATTTGTTTTACTTGCAATGACTTAACCACTTTTAATAGTATTCTATACATTATTCACATACAGCCAGTGTTTTCAGAGCAAAAGTGATGTTTTGGGGTTTGAGGATATTTCCAGAACAGATACTGTCTGGCTTTCATTTTTGTCTTGGCTAATGAGGGGAAAACAGGCGTTTCCAATTTATACCAAAGTCGCTCTGCACATGAGGTGTAATTTGGAACTGATTGCTCCAAAGATCCTGCGTTACAGACAGACAGATGGGAAAGGCGCTGGACTGCATGGAGACCACGTCGTCTTGGGCTCCTTGTGTGGATTTATAACAGATGGAAGTTAGAAATCGCAGCCTGAAAGATTTAGGATTCGTGAATCTGAGTGTCCTTAATTCTTTAGATTATAGAAAAATAGAGTACTGAGTTATGTGCCGTGTGTGCTGAAAAATCCCACCAGGTGTGTGCCTGTAGGTTTTAATTCCACGTGTTCACATGGTAGAGTCTCTGCAAGTAGGTGTTAGAAGGCAGGCAGTGGTGATCCTCACAGTGCAAAAGAAAAGTCAGTGGCTGCTGAGATTTTCCCAGTGGTCTGTGGGTCGGCAATTTGGGTAATCCAGTACTCGGCCTCCAAAGCAGCATGTTGCCTTTTGGGACTGGTAAAGGGATGATGCCCACTCACAGATGAAGGAAGGTAGCAGTGACAGGGGTTTCTAATCTTAATGGAGCTCCCATCACTGTGTTGGCTCAGGTTCACCATAGGTCTGCTGTCGTAAGGTCTGCCAGCCATAGCACATGCCTGAACTGCTTCAGAAGTGATCTTTTGCTTAGCATTGATGTGTTTTTTATAATTTCCAAAGCAAAGGTTGAACTTTCTGGCTCAAGAGTTTCTCTCAAGAGAGAAAAAGACCATCTGCTTTACTGCTAAACTAAAATGACTTAGTTTTAGAGCCGTGTCTGTGCCTGTAGATCACTTCCAAAGTGAAACATGGAGCTTGCCCCGAGCTAACTTTTCCTTAGCAAAAGCTTCTCAAAGAAGCCGAAGCAGAGTGTGGTTTCTCACACAGATGTTTGCAAAGAAAAACATAAGAGCAGCTGTCCAGGCGTAACATGAAATGGGTTCTGGTGTTCAACCCTTGCCGCTGTTGGTTCATTTTTGAGGGACCTTCTGCAACTCTAATCTGGGGCTGCGTGTTCAGATTGCAGCACCCGGCTACTGGGTCAGTCATAGAATCATGTGGTTGGAAAAGACCTTCAAGATCATCAAGCCCAGCTGACTGTTTTATGAAGTGTATGCAACTCTGGCAAAGTTTCCAGTTTTATAACAGTTTTCTTTATTTTAAAAAGGCAATAACAGTATTAATTAGACTGGTAGATTATTACAAATAATATAGTGTACGCTCTTGTCATGAGAGTGTCATAGGTAGTTGCACTTGACCTGTGTGTCATCTCTAATATTTCATTTGTTCCAGAATATTATTGCTCACTTCCCTTAAGATAATAGCTGTGTTTTTCATGCAGCTAAACTTCTGTTTAACCTTACCAGGAGAATGTGACAGTAGGCTAGTTCAGACAGGTTAACGTTCATTTGGTAACTAGCTGCTTAATTAGCTCGCTTCGACCTGCAGCAAATTAAGTCTTTGGGAGATCTAGCAGTCAAGTAGTAAAGTCGCTCCGAATTATACATAAAAAGAAGCAGGGTATTTCCAGTGCTCATGGCAGTAAATGAAATGTCAGGCTTATGATCTATTCTTGGGTTTTGATTAAGGATGGTTTAAATTTGATTTGGCTTACCATTTTTGCAGTCTAATTAGGAGGAGGATGTATTTGTGGAACGTATAATTTAAGTGTCTCATTTTGTGCCCGAGAAAAGATAATTATGATTTCTATAGGATTTAGAAAATGTTTTTTGTCCTGTAGATGTTTCCAAAGGAACCACTTACTAGAAGAAGCATTTTGAACGTTCAGCCAGAAAAGGCAGTAAGATTTGTATGGAATCAAATATTTTTGGGGGTTCAGCTTCTGCAAAGACTGGATTTGGTGCCAAAATGAACCGACTGTGTTAAATTAAGATCTCTTCATGTTGTAGATTTGACCCCGTGTCTTACCAAAATAGGACTTAGGTACTGCAGAAAATTATGTTTATGATCATCAGATTCCCTCTGCCATGTTGGAATTTCTTTCCAAAAGAGGGAAGTAGGCCACGTGTACCCTGCAGCTCTATAAGGAAATGTGTGAAGGATGCTCAAAACAGCAAAGAAGAGCACAGAAGAATTGGAACAACTCTTCAGAAGGGTTTTGGAAGTTCCTTTGATCGACACGGAAGATAATGGGGCTGCCATTTTATTTTGCCTTAGATGTTACTTGTTAATCTCATAAATGTGGATATTTTCTTGGCTATTAGCTAAGGGATGGACTCTTACAAGGAAAGTTAGTAGCTTTATGGCTGCCTTCAAAAGCAAGAATCTTGCCAAATTTCCCAATTTAGTGAGTGCTATATAATTTAGTGAGTACTGTATAGTTCAGCTTACTGAAGCTCCAGCTCCACTTCATGGATCCCCATGGTCTCACTGTCTTCAGCAGGATTTTTCTGATAATAAAATAGTGTGTTTGAGTTCTCATCTTTAGTCATAACCGTGAACACATTTTTGAACGGAATGTGCAGTAGGCTCTCCAAAGAGGAGTCTGATCATCTTGTCTTTCAAATAGTGCTTTTTTTTTTTTTCCATTACTGCCTTCATTTCTTCTTTCTTAAATTTAAAAATTGTAGATTTAGGCATAGAACAGTAGGAAAGCAGTGCTCTTTCTGTTGGCATGGGTATCGTTTCTCTGCTGACCCTAAGTTCACCATAGTCTTGTTGGGCTCATGTGTGTTGCAGTTCACATGAAAAATACAGCAGGTGCCTTTGATAATGACCAAGGTGGAAATTAAACGTACTTTCTGAGTAGAAATTTTGAGTTTTACTATTTCTGAAACTAAACATTTTTCCAAGATGATTAAAATGTTTTTGCAAGGTAACTTAATTGTTTTATATTAGTTGCATCAGTACCTGTCATCTTAGCTTTAACATTTGTGAATTGATTAGGAAGGCAAACTGAATTGCCTGTACTTCATCAAGGTCTCCCACTGTATAGATCACCACATTTTTTTTCCTTTTTTTTTTTTTTAATATGGGGAGAAAAATAGTCTCAGCATGAAAGCAAATCAAATTAATATGGTAATAGGATTACTAAGGTCTACTAATTAGGTCTACTAATAAGGTATCTTAAATTTTTTGAGAAGTTTTGAAAACACTTAAAACACTCAGACAAATCAATAAATCCTTTTTATTTTCATTTAATTGCACAATATATTTATCTTATTCTGGTTTAAATTCAGAAAATCTACAAGTAGTACTTCAAAGTTTGATCCCAATTTAGGAGAAAATAGCAGTTCAGGCCAGTTTTGAGCTTGCAGTTCCATTTGTTTTCTACGGTACTTTGGGTACCTATAAACTCTTTTGCTGAAAAATGCACAAACATCTACTGCTACCTACTTTTTTCCTGCAAGCATCTACAGTCCCTGGTTCATCTGCTGGGAAAACAGTCTTTTCTCAAGACTGTATATAGTTAGCATAAGATCAGTAATAGAAAATATCAAATGCTAAAATCAGATATTGCAGCATCAATTCAAAGTGAAATAAGTCTTTACACTCCACACCTACTGGAAAAGACTGCAGTATGTTATTAGTGAATGTGCAGGAATGGCTGCTGGATTTTTGAATATTTTCGTGAGGAATCATTTGAATTTTCCAAGTTTCCTTCGTTATGTTTGTATAATTAATTCAAACTTCTACAGTACAGTCTTTAGTTTGAATAAAATCAAAAAAGAAAAAAAGAAAAAACACAAGTGAGAGCATGGCATTGATAAATAATCACTACTTTTTTATTTTGTAGATGACTCTAGCTGTTTCGGGAGTGACTTTTCCTTGCCATCGACTTACAGTTGGAAGAAGATCTTCCCCCGTACAAACAAGGGAGCAGTCAGAGGAGGTAGGAACATTTTTATTTAACAAGTATATTCTAGGAAGAAGCTGAGATAGTTGTATTTTGCACTTGTTACTGTCCCTTCTATTGTCAGATACACATACATATAAAAAGATTCATTTTATAATTCTTGTGGTATGTAATTGTAAGAAAGAAAGCAACTGGACAAATGGGTTACGGATGAACGTAAGTTAGTTATAAGTTTTGAAAAAGTTTTGAAATGTACCCTGAGTCCTAAATTTGCATGTGAGAGAGTACAATCGATTTGATACCTTTCCAAGTGTACCAAAGACTGTCCCCTACTATGCAAGGACTGCTGAAGTACATTGCTTCTGGTTCGTAAAACTATTGTGTGTCTTTTTTCACTCTTTCTTAGGTAGCAGTATCCATCTCTAGTTTTCTCTGGAGGGGAAAAAAAAAATAGCTCAACTCTGTGATACTATGTGTATATATAGAGAACTAGCTCCTTATTTAACAATCTAATTTGTCACATAGCATTGCTGCATCAACTAGACTTCTGGTAAAATTTAGGAGTCCTACTTATAGTATAAAATAGTCAACATAAATGCAGTATATCAAGTGTGTTTGTTGAAATGGATGAACACTTTTCTGTATGTATGCATTTCACAAAAGATGGCCTTAAATATATATATATATTTTTTTATTAACAGCAATGCACTGATGTTCACATGGTCAGTGACAGTGATGGAGATGACTTTGAAGATGCTACAGAGTTTGGAGTTGATGATGGAGAGATGTTTGGAGTAGCATCATCTGCCTTGAGGAAATCACCAATGAGTAAGACTTGAAAATCAGTTTATTCTGTATGACGGGTCTGCATACTAAGAAACAAATAATTATCTTTCAATAGGGACCATGTCTTATGGGTATTTCAGAGGAAAATGTATGCTTTCATACATTTGTATACTTGTCTAATTGACAACAACAAAGTCATCTTTCCATGGACAAAATTTCTTGGTAATCTCATGTTTTTAGCTTGGAGCTGATGAATGATAATTTGATTCTGAGAAATGATGATCTATGACTGAATGTAGCTGTAGGTACTTGCTGCCTACATTTCCTCTTCCCAGTTTTGAAACTTCTCCAAGGTCTTAGCTTTAGCAACTTGTGATGATTAATATTTTTAACTATTTACAAGTAGCATAAAATAATTTATTTCAATAATTATGTGGTCTGAAATTGTAAGAAGGGAATAGTCATCAGTCACCTCATCATAATCTATTCTGTATGCTGTTTATTTGTTTTAGGCCTATGGTATGGTATAATGTCTTTAATGTTATCTATAGGAAATTTAAAAAGGAACGTAACCAGAAAATCTTCTAAGCCAATCCCTTCCCTTTAATGTATTAAAGGAAGTACTGGGTGTTAACTTTGAACAAGTGATTTATCACATTTTACTGTAGTTGGGGATTTTGCTGTTTGGAAAGCCAAGATATATTCATGGGTGTGTCTGGAAATTCCATGTTTCTTCAAAGATTTTTGACTACAGTCTTTAATAAAATTTCTATAGCGTGTTAAAATTCCTCTCCCTAAGGTTGCATTTTTCTCTCTCTTTTTTTTTTTTCTTTCTTTTTTAAGTGCCAGAAAATGCTGAAAATGAAGGAGATGCCTTATTACAATTTACAGCAGAATTTTCTTCAAGGTAAGCTTAGCCTATTGACTGTAAGGGTAAAAATAAAACAAATGTACATATTTCCCTATATAGGCATACAAATTTAGGCATACAAATCTAATCTTTCTGAGCTAACTTGGTTGAGACAATTTAGGAAACAGAATATTTTTCAGTCCAAGTTAAAGTGGCAGGTTCTTGCCTAACTTAATTTTCCATTACTTAATTATGTCTAGAAGCATTTGGAGTGTATATAGCCATTTTGATTTGGTATATAGGAGCAGAAAAGCTGAAGTTGATAAATATTGAAAAAAATATATCTTGATTTGTAATAAGATTTTTCTCAGTGATAAAGTGCTTGGACAGTCATAAATCAATACTTTTTAAAAATACAGAACTGCTGCTTTTCATACCTTTGTAACTCTGAATCATGTATTGCTGAACAATTATCAGATAGGTAGAAACTACACAGTAGCCAGAAGCTGTCTATACTATAAACTAATGCAAAGTTTGTCTTCTGTTTTTAGTCCTGTGTGATAGAATTTTTATTTGTGTAGGGGTGTGTGTGTGTGTTATGTGTGTACATATATATATATATATAAAAAATATATATGTATATATGAGATCCATTAATATGTAATATAATGGCCTCTGATTAACCTTTAAAACTATAATAAAGAGAAGCAATAATTTATGATGGAAAAAGTATATAGAAATCCAAATGTCTGTTTATGTAAACAACTTTTCTGTGATAAAATGCATAAGGCAGCTATTAGTTGGAGCTTTTGAATGTCAGGAGACATATAGCTGTTAAAGGGCAGAGGGGAAATATTTAGAATTGTAGTACTTCAGATTTCTAAGGTTTCAGCCCAATGCATCATATTAAAAGAATATGTAAGGAGCTAGAATGTTGAAATTATTTATTCTCATACTTCTTTAATAACTGCAAAATTTATCTCAAATAGATACGGAGACTGTCATCCTGTTTATTTCATTGGATCATTAGAGGCTGCTTTTCAAGAAGCCTTCTATGGGAAGGCTAGAGATGTAAGTGTGTATTAACATTACTTTATTTGACTTAGAGGAAAAATGGAAACTACTATAAATGCTGTATTTTATTTTACAAAGCTAAACTAGGTTTTGGAGTGCTCTTTTTATTGTGGTAAACAGTTACAGTCTCTTAATTGGTTGGCCAAAAGGTTTACCCTGAATAATGTTGAAATGATAGTGAGTATTTCATGCTTTCTTAACTAGTCAGGATCTATTTTTATTGGAGTCCTTGAGTCATCAAAACTACATTTTTTTTCTTCTATTTTTCTTTTCTTCCTGAAGTTAATGCTGTCATAATGCCAGATGACACTGTCTGAGAGTCTTGTGGTTGACAAGTTCAAAGTTTCATGTTGGTAACTGCCATGAGGGATGACTAAGGAAATTGTAATTTTAAATTGAGATGTCTCTGAAATACATTACTACTTATTTCTTTATACAGCCTTTATTTGCCAAGTAGGTTCCAGTATTGAAGTTTTATTATTTAGGTTTTCTGTCCTTCCAGCCAGACATCTCAAGTTTCTGTTATTCCATGCACAGTTGTCAAATCAATATTTTAATAAAATTAAAATGGGAATAGTTTATTTATATTTTGGTGACTTAAATTCACTAAAGAGAAACCCAAACCCCTGCATAATTAAGCATAGATAAAGCTGAAACACAAACAAGAAAATTATGCTGTTTAAATTTACTTTTGTTGCCTTGATAGATATTTGATTTTTAAATGAAGAATATTTTGGCTTCTCCTAATTACTCATATTGGGAGGAACAGAATATTATGATAAGTATGATTATGAGTAAGATTATGTAGATAAGTAAAATTATGAATCTGCACTAAATATCTTAACACTTACTGGATATACTGTGAACACAAATAATTACTCACACACAATTTGGTGGATCTTTTCATAACTTTATGTGGATTTTGGAGTATAAATTGCTATGGAATAGTTCGGTGGGAAAGTATTAATTCATGATAATTCATTAAACTAATAAAAAGTAAATAAAACTCAATAAAGTAATTAAGCTAAAGCATGTTAAATAAAGCTCAATAATTGAACTAATGCATGTTTAAGAGAAATCAGATGATGAGCTGAACATGAAAAATTCTTGAGTTAGGAAGTTCACTTTGTGTTATTTCATCAGAAATAGTTAATAGTTCATCAGTATAATAACAGAAGAGAGCCCTTTGTGAGCTTTTGTGAATATTATTTTATGCCTACAAATCCATTTTTAATGCAATACAACTATTTAGTTTTTTAATCGTCTGAATAGTTCATGTGCTAATTATATATCTGAAATTCCTGTCTACTTACATTTCCGTCGTTCTGCAATAGTCCTCAGATCCTCCTCAGGATAACGTAATGGATTTAAGGAAGAATTATTTTTACATCTTTTTTCTTTAAATATATTTTGCAAATACTGCCTTAAGTATTGGAGCCCGTCCCTTGTCCCCTGAACTCCGAATGACATTATTTTATGGAACATCTTTTTTTTTTTTTTTTAAATGAACTAAAAAATTGAATTTAAAAAAAGGCACTTTAAAAAAAAAAAAAAAAAAAAAAAAAGGCACCATTTGTTTTTACTGTATTTTTTCTTGGTCAAACATTTACCATACTGCCTCCTGGAATTCTTAATTGAGAAAAGTGACACTTCATTTTATGCTTTTATAATTGTATTTTATAAAATATTTGAAAATGTATAGCAGTTAAGAAAAAGCTCAGGAGAAACTGCAACCTGTATGTCTTGTTTTCTGACTTACACTGTGACGGGCACTTAATTTTACCAGGGCAACAGATGAGCTTCAGGCACCAGCATTCTTCACTTGAAGTGAGAAATTGAGTTCCAAGAGTAAATAAAAACAAGATTGAAGGTTTAAATCCTCTGCTAGGCTTTTTGAACTTATATACTCATTAAATGTTTATTGGAGTGGTAGGATTACAAAGGATTTGGGTAGCTTCATCAACTGGTATATACTTAATCACTAAGTAAAACACTACATTTGATAGAGTGTTTCTCACGATGCCACACTCAATCCATCTTAATGAAAACCGCTTCAAACTGATTTAATTTGAGAGCACTTGGCAGCCAGAGTGCTCAAAGATCTTAGCCCTTTCTTGACAAATTCTCAGTGCTGTCCAGAGCAGAAGGTGCGTTCTGCAGTTCAGGTCCAGTGAGACAGCCACCAGTTTTGTTTTTAATCTGTATTCTTACGAATTTTTCCCTCTGAATAATCCATTACATATGAATTTGAGGGCTTCTTACAGAGATATTTTAGTTCTGGTTATATTAAGTAAATTCTCTTATGTCAGAACTACATTTTAAACATGGAATGTGGTTGAAATTCTCCTAAGAAAAATAGGTGTTCTTCTGTTAAATCATAATATAATATTCTATGTTTCAACATGTTAGGATAGTAATTTCATAATTATTTAAGAAAATGCTACTTGAAAAGGAATCTATAACCTTTCATGAAGTTGAAATGCTTCTGTTACCTGTGTTTAGCTTTTATTACCAGGTATTTTTATTTTGGATCTCTATATAGGTTAAGATTAATATTTATATATGATAGATGTCTGCTTTCCTTAAAAGCAGCTGCTCCTGTGACAATGCCAGTTTTAGGTAGGAAAAATGGAATGAGGTCAGATACAGCATTACCTTAAAAGCTGTTTATCTCTGAACTTGACTCTAATAAAAAAATAAATGAGACATTCAAATAATAAATTCTCCCTTTGGGAAACTCAGCCTTTACTTATTGTGCTAAAATTCTTTGGCACTACAGCTTGTGAAGCAGAAACTTGCTCAAGTAGCTGCACTATCGTGCAGACCAGATGTCACAGAAGAAATCTTATAATGGACAGTTTTTCCTGAGATTTTTGGGGGAGGCTTCTTTGCCGCTGAGAGCAGTTTGCTTGTGTGTTGTGTTTTGAAACATAGGAATTTTAAACTAGCTTAGATTGGTATTACTGTAATCCTGGTACCTAGTCTCTGCCTTGAATCTGTTGCAGCTGTTTACTCAATTAATACTAAAGTATTTTCTTTTACCAGAGTTTGTTCACCTTCTCATTGTTATAAGTGATTGCTCCAGCTTTACCTTTTCAGTAGCTCTTATTTTATATACCTTTCCCAGATCAACTTCTGCTTCCTCTTTCAGCCTTTCTGTTCACTGATTTTTAATATGTGAAACATCTCCCATAGCACGGGCTGGTATTGTCCCCTCAACATATATTTCTGCATACTGAAAATAAACCATGTTTTTCTTCTCTTTCAATTCATTTTTTTAGATTCAGTTTATTAGCAGAACTATTCCTGTCACGTATGGGTACTTTATTTCCTGAATATCTAGAAGGAAGAATGCCTCTTGGCATGTTCAAATAAAGCTTTTTCTTGTTTCTTACCCAATGATTTGCTGTTTTTTTGCATGCAGCAGCAGAATATTTCTTCATGCAGGACTTCCTAAATCATCATTTTTATCTGCATAATTTATAAAACTTTCCCTTACTATTATTTCAGGTAATGAACTTAACACTGAAAACAGATTCACACAAATATAATTATTCAGATTTGTGCTAGCACAGATTATAGAAACAGTGCTGAGTACTCCACAGTCTTCTTGTCTGTAACTGATTTTAGTGGTAAGCTATGGGCCAGGTCCAAGCCAGCGTTAGGCATTGCATCACCTGCTCTTAGGTGCTGGGATCTGGGACGAGCCTGGGATGAGTATCACTTGAGTTTTGTTGCATATATTTCTAAGAAGTCAGTGGGCAGAAGGGCAGTTTGGGTGTATGCTCTCTGTCTTGTGCTTTAGGAGCCCTAGATGATGTCAGATGGGAGCTCAGGAAATTTTCTGTTTTTGTCAAGTGTAGTAAGTTTGGCAAATGGGTGATGAAGGCAGCAGTTCCAGAAGAATTTATAATTACTGATGGGCCCAAAGTCTTGGGAAGTGACAGGTTTGGAGGGCAGATTCTGTCAAGCAAATGATGGAATTGATAATATTCTTGCATATGTTGTCCTTTTATTCTTAATTCTGACCTCTTGGATCATTACCATTTAGAATTTTGGGCTACAACACACAAGCATGGTTGTCTCCTTGTTTGACTGCAAGCCCTTCATTCAACTTAATCCATCATAGCTGAATAGTCCTGGCTCTGGTTTTCTCTTCAGTGTTTTCTGTACTTAAAATTCTGTAGTGAAAGTTTATTTAGGTGGGCTAACACACTGTCTGCATTTCCCCGTCTTTCTGGATTTATGATATGTAGATCTTCTTTGGGTTTGTTTTTAATTGTTTAATATTCTTTGCGTTACATAAGTTATTAACAGATTTAATTGACTGGTGAGAGTAAGTTGCTATTTGTTTCATTCATGTATCATGTCAGACAGATGGAGCTTTGGATAACAACCCTTTTGTATTTTGTACATAGCAAATACGTGGAGCATTTAATGAGTGTTGAAGATTTTGGGGGGAGGGTCTTAACCTCATATATTTTGGGTAATTCTCTCTGCCTAAAGCTTTGCTTCTTCATATAAAAGTCACTAACTTTCTACCTTAAATATTGAAATTTATCTTAGTGATTTTTAATGGTTACTGTGTTGAACAAAAATAATTGGAGCCAGCAGTGTTACTTTTATGGGTAGAGAAATTTTTAAGTGCTTTGATATTCTCATTACGAAAAGGACAGATAGGAGTGCTGTTCTACTGTGATTTTATACTTCACTGTAATTTATTGTACGTTTTAATTTCAGTACTAAAGGCTTCTAAAGAATTTAGAATTTCCTATATCAGTGATTCTGCTTTGATCCTTTTTCAAAGTGGAGTAAATTTAGAGGTGTAGCGTCATGGTGCTAGAGAAGGGTTACAGTCTGCTTAGGAAGAAAAGATTGCAGGTGTTGGAATAGCTGTGTCTGAGGGGACTGATCACAGGATCTCCAGGATTACCTTAGAAAGGTAGATCAGATCGTTCCCTTCAAAGGCTTAAAGATGTGAAAACGTGTCCCTTTGTTCATTTAAATGAGCTCTCACTACCTAAAACCGGGAGGAAAAAGGAAGATCTTGATTCATTAGCTTACCAGCTTGAAAGAATATTCCTGCCTCTGGCAGATGTTACATAGTGAACGATTTTGTCTCAATCTCTCCTTGAACTCGTAAGCCTGAGATTCAGAAATAACAGTGGTTTTGCTCACCCTTGCAGTTGCATTGCCATTCTCTTTCCACTCATATTTTTAGGTGCCAGTAACTTACTCATGTATTAGGAACTGGCTGAGAAGCTTGGATATCCTATTACTTGGTCGGTGATTAACATCTTGGTCTCTCTCTGTCATGACGAGCCGTGTTTCTGCCTCAGTGGCAACTTTCCCTTCTTTTCTCCTATTTCCATACAAAATGCATCCGCTTTTCTGGAGCACCAGCTAATGCAAAAATGGCCAAGCTGGCGGCTCAGCCGCTTTGGGGCCGAGCAGAGATCTCGCATGCCGAGCGGCGGTGCGAGCGCTGCCTTCGCCGCCTGCCGGGTGCCGCGGGCCGTCGCCGTCCCCGGAGCAGCGACAAGGCAGCCCGTGAGACTCGACAGTCTGGTTGCAACGGGGATTTTGGGGAAAAAATATTCGAGGGTGAGATTTTGGAAGGTATTTAGATAGCTAAGCTGCCGAAAAGAGGCTTGTGCCCCTTTCAGATGGCCCTTTTTACTTGGAGATCAGTGAAACCTAGAGCTTAGAGTTACAGCAGTCATCTTGAGACTCGTTGACATTGATGAGACTTTGACTCCTGACTGCATTTGTAAACCTAGACCCTGATGTCCAGGTTACTTGGAAAATCCCAGTATACGATCTGGATCCACTCTTAATCCCCAAAATATTCTGAAAAAAGCATTTGTCAGTGGTTTAAGTGTGCGAATGCCTTTGCAAGTCCTAAAGGTATTTGGCATCCTACGTTCTTCTCTACTGGGCTTTTTTCTTCTTTAAAACGTTATGCTAAGTACATTTCCCCTCACCTTACCCCCCATACATTTTTGAAAACACAGAAATACAGGAGTTCCGTTATTAGGCTTCTTCTCTGGAAGTCAGTACAGTTCAATGTTTTAGTAGGGCTACTTTATTAGTACTGGTGAGAAAAATTCCCAGTGTTAGTTATCCTGTTAGTTAGTTTTCTCTTGATTTTTCAAAGTCCTTGAAATAACAGCTAGAAAACACCCTTTTTGTAAATATATACTGTCACAGGTTAGGTTATTAAAAAACAGAGCAAAACTCCAAGCTATGAATCTTTTACGATAAACATTTTTTCCAAGCAAAAAAATACTTAGGACTTCTGTTAAGATTTTTGAAAATCTTATGTTTCAGCTTCTGTCCTTAGTTTTTCTTTGTTTGTTTGTTAAGCTTTTTACTTTTGTCCTAGCAGGATGCCTAAGCCTGGCCTTAACAGTTTGGACAAATTATCAGACCCAGGTACAGTCTGTTGCATATGACGGAGTTTAGTCTGTGCATGCCGTGATTTGTTGATGCAACAAAAAAGCGACATTCACTTATAAGGCAGCTCCAGTGCAAACAGCCATTGTTTGTGTGCCTGTTTTGTTGACCAAAATTTGTCCCTAAACCTTTAAGCTGAAAACTGTACATATTTTGAAACATTCACTTGTATGGAATCTCATATTTAACAGTTTCATGGGGTTGTTTCTTTGGAACTAAAAGTGTTTCTCAAGAGCCTTTTTTTCTACCCGCTCCCAGTGAAAAGAGGAGAGCAAAGCCATCCGCTTACCACAAAGCAGGGCCACCACAAAGGAAAGATTAAGGGTTTAGAGAGAGGTCAATGTGGGTTTTTCTCTAACTAAACACTTTCCTAAAGTTTCCTTGTGGAAAAAATAATGAAGTCATCTCAGAGTTTTTAAAGAATTTTTATTTCTTTTTCACCGTCTGCATTCGCTTGTCTTCTCAGCATGGATGTTTAATCTTTCTAGGCTTTGTGAATTGGTCCAAATGAATAAGTGGTGAGCTGTCTCTCTAGGAGCTAGAGGCTTATTCTAAGGCCCTAATCACTGAGTAAACACATCTTTGCCCTCCCTCTCTTACAACTGCTATATAATAGTCGAGATTCTAGCACAGTAACCTGGATATTGCAGGGATCGACGCTTTGAAATGCAGAATGGCTGATCCCCCAAAACAGACAGTGCCTGATCTTCCCCTGCCTCTTTCTTCTTTTTAAATTAAATATCACCACTGAAATGCTGTTTTATTGCTTGATATTGTGCATTAGTGCCCTGGATTTTCAAGTTTAGTTTCAGTCAACATTGTTGGCTGCACTTATATGGGGCTCTGCATGTTAGGCTTATTAATGGCCCCTCCTGGCACAAGTGTACTTGGGCCTGAAGAACATTTAAATTAAATTAGACAAACATTAATGCAAATTGCTAATCCCTTTCCCAAAGTCTAATTTTCAAATGTACTCTTCTTTTTTAAACAGTCATTAAGTTTTATCCAAAGCCAGTATATAACGTGTAGTCATACCTTTTTTTCTTTTTTTTTTTGAATTGCATTCCCTGTCTCACCATTTCAGTACACATCCGTATGTAGTTTTTGGTGTTACTTATGATGAAGAGATTTGAAATGACTATTTTAAAAAAAATCTGAAAACATAATTTACAGTATTGTCTCTAATCTACATGTTGGCGGGGGACAGAGGCGGGAAGAGAAGTGTAACTTTTTTAACTTTTCTGATTGATGTTCATAATTCATTGAAGAACACGGTATCTCCCGGCTCCTAGTGTCCCTGTGTTTCTCTCAGTGCACTCTTTACCTTTCGGTTCGCGTGGGGTCACTTTCCCAAGGTGGCCTGAGAATATCCTGGGGACACGACGCAGCCGTATGTCGCTGGCAGCGAAACCTTAGCTGTTCCGTGACAGACTTCCAGGAGAACCAGGCCCGGCTTGCCAGGTTTCCAGGGACCACCAGCGTCACCTTCAGAAGGGATCAAATACGAGAGCATCAGGATGAATTGCTGCCCAAACACCCAGCATTGCTGTTGGGGAGCGTGGGTGGGGGGGATGTGGGGACTTAGCACCTTTGCTTTTGGATGTGCCTGTAAATGGGCTCATATAATAAATACACTAAGTTGATTATAAGTGTATTTGTTTAGTGTCCTGGATGCTGCTATTTCGAGAGGTGTTTTCCTTTTTCAGGAGAGTTACACTAAATATTGTCTTTTTGGGGCAGCAAATTAAAAACAAACAAACATATATATATATATATGTATATGAGAGAGAGGTTTACAGATGTAGATGGATGGGCTATTTTGCCTTGAAATCTGTTGCTCTTTTGCTTTTTTTTCTTCTTTGGTGCGTGCACATTTAGAGGCTCGATGCACTCTGCAAGTCCCACTGGATGTACTAACACCCAATTTGCAATTTTCAGCTCCGAAACAGCCCGGGGAAGCTTTCCCTGCTCACGTTTCCCCCTGTCCTTGCAGAGAAAGCTCCTGGCTATCTACCTCCACCACGACGACAGCGTCCTGACCAACGTGTTCTGCTCCCAGATGCTCTGCGCCGAGTCCATCGTCTCCTACCTGAGCCAGAACTTCATCACCTGGGCATGGGACATGACAAAAGAAGCGAACAGAGCAAGGTAATGCAGCACAGAGAGTGAGTGGAGCTTGTCCCTGCGCCAGCTCTGTGTAGCAGATGTTTTGTTGCCCAGTATTTATTAAATCGAAAAGCTTCGTGCTTGTCCTCAGCTGATGAGTGGAGCTGAGCTGTTTGACCCCGGTTGGGAGCGGGGCCCTCTTCCCTTTCGTTATTCCTGTGTAGGAAAAACAGTTCAAGCAATTATCCTCCTCCTCCCCCTTTTTTTGAGTTTATTTTTGCAAACATAGTTCTCAGAACGTGTCTTCAACCCTCTGCCATAGGGTGCCATAATATTATGGGACGCTGTATGTATGTAGGTGTAACTGCATTAGAAGTGTCTGGGTATTCTTTTGGAATAATAACTACTGTTGTTGTTGGGGGTTTTAAATTATTTAATAATTTAATACCAAATTATTTATTTCACTTTAATAATAAAAAACAGATTTTACCAAAAATTTTGAAGCTGTTAATTTCCATAAAGTTTTTAACCTCTCCAATTTTCTTACAGAACATAGCCTTGGCCGTGTTGGGCATTTTGATAGATTTTAATAAGAAATGCTATCATGTTTTTTAGAGACCATCTAACGGTTTCTCTTTACTGATGAGTTAAGAAATAAAAGCTGTAGATTCCTCCTTCTTGAAGACATCTCCCTCCTTTAGTTATTTAACAGTTGTTCATAATCTACTTTAAAGTAACAAGTTTAGAAAGCAGATCTCGTTTGGTTTTAACTTGGACTTCATCATTTATAGAGAAGACTGCTGCTTGCCAGGGTGGTGTTTTGGGTACATAACTATAATAATTTTTCCAATTTTTTAACAGAAGTAGCTGCAGTCTTTTGGTCTGGAAGAAGGTTCCCATTTTTTACATAACCCCATTGATTACAGAATGACTGAAAAAGTAGATATGTGCTCCTTTTGCTCTATGACTTGCTAGAAATTGGATTTCTTTATAGGGTGTTCATGCGTTCGTGTTTTAAATATGTAATTATTATAAGTATTTCTTTAAAGACAGTGGGTAAAGGAGACCAGAGCAATCTCTTTGCTTGGTAATACACTTTTAAAATGCCACTTCGTGGTTCCCAGGAACTCCTAGCTCGACCTTCTGCATCTCATCCTTGCGTGAATCAGCAGTTGTGTTCCTCCTTTTAGTTACTTTCCGTTTATTAAGACATGGGTAAAAAAAATGGCAAAAACAGATTTTAAAAAAGCTTTAAAAGGAAAATAAAAGTGAGAGAGGAAAAGAAACATCTCAGCTCTTTCATGGGACCAAATACAGACTGGAAACACGCTTAAGTCTTTTGGTGTTGCCATTCACAGGCAGGACGGAGCCTCCTCCTTTCCTTTCATCCCCCAACGTGGTGGAGAAGGAAACACTCTTTCCAAACCATCTGTAGTGGCGCGGCAGGGCCGGCAACCTGCTGTTCCATTGTCCCCACTGCTTTTTCATTCCCTGATTTTCTTTATTTTACAATGACAAAAAATTGCAGTGTAGTTTCTTTTGAAAACCTGAGTTTTGAGGGGGGTTTTTTTTGCTTTTTTTTTTTTTTTTTATGACTGACGCTCAACAGCCATGTAATTGCTTTGTTATGTTTTACTAAAGAAATCTATTAAGTAGCACAACTTTGATACACTAGTAATAAGAGTTTGCAGGTTCGAGAGACACCTGTGGTGACCAAAGCGACAGAAGCTGCTCGTTAGAAAGAGCCTGTACAGCTGTGTCCTATTAACTCCTTATGACACTTTTTAAAACACAAAATAAAGGGCTTGTTTAAGGCTTTATAGCTCCTCTCAATGCATCTAGGCCCTGATTGTGTGCTGTGATAGGGTTTTTAAGCCTTATTATTTTTTCCTTTTCCTCCCACCAACAACAGCCACTGTCATGTTAACAGAGAGGTCAAAAAATAGTCAGGGGTAAACAAGACGTGCTGGCTCCAGTGAGAGCAGCCCCTGGTTCGTGTTTGGTGTCACATCCCTCTCCTTAGGCTGCGGGTTCTGCGGGGGGGCACGGGGCGCCCTTCCCTCTGCGGGAAGCACCGGTGCGTGCGGCATTCCCGTAAATAAGCGCTCAGTCCCGCGGTGTCATCGCTGGGTGACAAAGTGACAGCGCTCCGGTGCCCTTACGCATCCCTGCAAACACCCGTGCGTTTGGGTTGTTATTCTTTATTTTTATTCAAATGGTGAGAAGATAATAACAGCCAGGTCTACTTTTTGGTGTGCCTGGGTAAGCCAAGAGCAATGTGTGCTACTAGGGAAAATAGGACTAGGAAAAGGCAGAGGAGCTTAATTTATTTACAGTAATCGACAGGGACCCCTTGACGAGGGATCAGAGACAGATTTTCAGTACTTTAGCATGGTGTGAAGATTTCAAATCAATGCAAGCTCTTGCTCACATTGACAAAAAGGTTTGGAATATTCTGAGCTTCTCCTTGCTCTTCATTGTCCCCCTCCTGGCCCACAGGTGACATTTGGGACCTTCTGCAAGGCCTGGCACTGTGAAGGAGCTGGGGCTGCTGGCGGCAGCTGTGCTACCAGGGCAGCACAGCGGACCCTTCTTGCTCAGGCTGAGCACGTTACTTTCGTTGCTCCGTGATAGTAACTCTTGTGATTAATGCTTATATGAAAGAGAACATTTCTTTTTTGTTTTCTCTCCCTCAAAAATACTTTGTCTCCAGATTCTGCTCTTTGCAAGTTCCTTTATTAAAGAAACTAGGAAAGTTTTTGTACCTACCTGTTTAAAAAACACCTGGCAGCAGATGCCCAGGAGTGTTCATTGGTCAATGTGCAGGAAAGTTATTTTACAGTTAAGGGGATGTTTTGCCTTTCACAGCTTTTAATTGCCTCTGGCATAAGGGTAGCAGGAAAGGGAGCAGTTATTTTGGGTAAGTGCTTCAAGTGATGTGTGTTTCATTGTTAGAATAAAAGAACCAGAGTAAAAGTTTGATATGACTGGGAAGGGAGGGCATCGCAGGCTGCTGCGGTCCCAGCAGGGTGCTTGGCAGGGTGTCCTGTTGCTGGTGTGTTTGGTTCATGGTAGGGACCGGTCACTACGCGATGACCTGGCAGAGCCTTCGGGTGGCATCAGTGCAGGTGAGGGCTCTCGGGGTGGGTTTTGTGTCTCTGGAAGGCGGTGTGTGTGTCTGTGTGTGTGCACCTGCACCCATTGGTTTTCATGCACTGATGGGACTCAAACAGTGATCATCATGAAATGATGACTCTTGTTTTAAAAGATTGTCTTTTTTTAGAAGCATTAATACCCCCATTTTTGAAACCATGAAAGGGGAAACAAATACAGGTGTAGCTTTTACTTTCTTGTTTATTCCAGCCAATTTGCAGTGAATCATAACCCTAAGATTCACTGCTTGCCTTCCCTTGCAGGCTCTGAAGGGCAGGGGGAACGGGCTCACGGGTTGCGCAGCGGCGCTTGGGTTGGGCAGTACTGCCAGTCTTGGCCCTGCTGCTCGGCCTGAGCGTGGGCTTTGGGCCGTGCCGTGGGCTGAGGGAATCCTCGCGATTCCAGGGAGGTGACGGGGTGGATGGGCCGGAAGGCCAGGCACGAGCAACTGCAGTTCTGTCATCTTCTAACATCAAATAGCTTGACTAAATGCTGCTCTTCTAATGTAATTATGTTTGTGTATATAGAAAGTATGTATAAATATATACACAAACATTTTTAATAATTTAATATGCAAGTAATGAATTAAGTAGTTTGTATATTTATATCCATGACAGACATAGATACATATGCATGCATATATGTGATATATGTATATATGCCTACATACATGTGCACACATGCTCTTCAGTTTATAAGTACACATTACACATCACACACATTACACATCATATTAACAGTCTTCCAATGTGTATAATGTTTGCCAAGCACAGCAGTACCAAATTGGATAAAAAATGACTAGAGTGCCTGTAGCGGGTGTTTTGCTTTTGCTGCCCTCTTTACCCTCGGGTGCTGTATTTCAAGGGGCTGCCTCTGCTCTGATGACAGGTACTTGTTAGTTTTAATGTTCAAATGATAGTTTTTCACTTTGCTTAATCTTAGGAAAGAGTTAATTGACTAAAGCGCTTCTCAGCAGCAGGTTGTCTTCACCTGCAATTTCCGTCATCAAGTAATTAGCCATATTCACAGTTGCTGACCCCTAGCGAATGCTGCATGCCTGGATGAAGACCGCTTGACCATATTGCTCTAGCTCCCCAATCCTATTTGATCCTCCAGCAGCTCTACTGCAGGTGTGGGGTCTGCGTGTGCTGGGCTCGGCGAGTGTTAATTTGTGGCTGCCTCGTAAGGAGCAGCTATGGATTCTGCATATGTTGCCTGCAAAACTGTTGAGCTTCTTCTTTGGGCCTTCAATCCTTAATCAGGTTCAACGGGAGGGTGTGAAAATCCTATCTGTTGTGTTTTGCAGTATTTTGCTTCATTTGCTTTAATGGCAGTACAGTGCCAGTCAATAAAAACAGGTCAAAAGTCTAGTTAGCGTTTTAAAAATAGAGGTTCTCAGCCACCAGAAGATTTTGTCGTATTCTGTATGGCTTGTTTTGGGGAGGAAGAGGAAAGAAGGTGAGGAGGGAACCCTTCTGTTCCATGATTACATCCCACCCGCTCATTTTCTCCTTTTCTCCTTTGCTTTTGATTTTAGTGGCAGTCTTAACAGAATGTCAAGATCAATTTGCAGCATGGTTTAACTCAAGGTTTGCATTCTGCCAGCAGCAATTGTCCCAGGGAACAATGCCGGGTGTTCTTGTAACTTCAGAAGCTTTTAGGAGGCTCATGACAAGGCAGCATCTAATGACTTTATTAGTGTAGGGTTTCAAAATGGGCTCGGTAATTGTTCGCATCTCTTTGTTGGCTGCTCATAATTACTGCATAGCATTGTGCGGGGTTGCACTTGTGAATAGTTTCCTAATAGCACTGAAATGAAGAAAAAAAGGAAAAGGATAGAAGGTGATTGTCTCTTTAGATGGAGAACAAAACAGCATGTAGATAGTTGATGGTTAAACTGTTTATTATACACCCACCAGAAAAAGTAAACTATCCCTGCTTAAATATGTGTATACTTCAAAGTACTTTGGCATTGGTAGTCTAAAAATGGCCAAATTTGGAAAACTAAAAACCAGGAGAGAATGCAATCTGATGGTGATTGCTAAGGTATAGATGTCTGTGTAATGTTCAAGCGTGAAGTGAAAACAGAGCCCAAAGCAAGTTCTATGCCGTTGCCCTCAAACTGCAGCAGTTTTTGACATCCAATGGAGAGAAGATGTGACAGAATAAAACTTGGTAGTGTCCCATGCCAAAGCAGTGCCGTGGACTTGCCGGGCTTTGGGGAAGAAGAGAGTGATCCACAGCTCCATTGAAAATGCTGGAGTTCCCAGTGGCTCCAGTGAGGTTGCTATGGCATTTGGGATGGAAGCAGATGAGGAATTTATCCACTTCCATGCGCGTGCCTGAAGTGAGTGTCAGGAGAAGAGGATCAGATGGTGAAGGCAGAATGGGCTGCACTAAAATGCAGTGGAAAAGGGTGAATGTCGGTGGTGCTGCAGGGTGCTGGTGGGGACGGGATCCCTGCAGCATCTCGTCCTCCCTGGGTTACAGTGACTCTCCTCGGCCTTGTGGCAGCCACGTCTCAGCCCGCTAGGCAGTGAGGCCTTCGCTGCCTTGCGGCCGCTTGGGCTGCCCCGTGGCGTTTCCCGTAGCCTCCTGAGGCAAAGTCAGTCAGTTCCTCCAGCCTTTCCTTGCAGGCTGTGCGTTTTAGACTTGTGGTTAGTCCTGCGTCCTCCACACGGACCGTCTGCCGTCGCTCCGTATCCCGTGATGCGCGACGCCTGAAACCACCTTCTCGGGGCTAAACCCAGAGCGTTGCATGTTTTACCAACCACGCTTGTGTTTGCCTTGGCAAGCCCCTGCTACGATGCCTGCCGCCCTCGCATCCCAGCGTCTCCTCTTCCCTCCCTGCTCGATTCGCGTTCTGCCCGTGCCGGCGCTGCTCCTGCTCGCTGCGAGGCTGCCAGTGCCCTCGCTGAACCGCGGTTTGGTTGTCAGACGCTTTCTCTGATTTGTGGTGATCTCTCCGAATCCTTCCATTGACTTTCAATGCGCCTGTAGCTCTCCCGCCTCGCAGGGCTGTGAAATACCCCAGTGGATTCTCTATTCTTACCGAGGTTATTATTAAATCTAATTGCAGTGAACCTTGGCAAATCCTACATTACATATCTTTCTAGTAGGAGAGACAATAATCGAAACTCCTACTGCTATGCAAGGAAAGCTGATGTTATCCCTTTTTTTAGTGCAGCATTTGAGCAAGGGGTCCAGGTATATTTTATTTATACTTTTACCAATCATTTTGTCTGATGTCCTGTGGTATCTGGGAGGATGGATTAATGAGTTTCTAGAGGGACGTGTTTTAGACTGAATGGGGTTATAAAGTGTTTACCTAATCTGTTTGAATCTCTCAGGATGAAATTAAATCTTCCATGTTTTATGCAGAGTTAGCTAGCTCACTCCTCGAGCCTTTACTCTTGCATAAGGAAAAAGTAGGTAACCTCATTGTCTTTTAATCCGAATCCCGGAATATTTTGCACATGGATACTAAAGATGAGGTACACACCATTTAATTCGGGCTGTTTTATGCATTTACCTGAAATGCACATGGGAGCCCCCAGGTTGGGAAGCGTCTGCTCCCTGTGGACACCTCTATGGGACCAAGGGCCTCCGAAGGGCAGCATGGGGACGTTAACTGTGTTTTGAATGCTACCTATAGCAACCTTATTTAAATACGGAGTTTCATCGCCTCAGCTCTTACATTTTTAATATAAATACCTAGTGCAAAAATACAACCTTTACATTTTAGTGAGATGCTGATTTTGCACAGTTTAAAATTATTAATAAAAATAACCAAGAATCTTGTGTATTTAGTAATTGTTGTAATTTTCTTCATGATCAAGAAAAAAGTTACAGCTTTCCTTTTCTGCAGCCAGTTCTGAAATTTTACGGTTTCATTGAGTCAGGCAGCCCTTGGGATTTATTTGTGGGTCTGGCTACGTATAAATCATTCTTTTTCAGCCCAGCATTATCCAGACTTCTGGCTACAGACGTGTTAAAATCAGTGTTAAAATTTGAAGTAACTGTGGGAATATTTGTATGAATGCAACTAACAAATAATCCCACCAAAACTTCAGTTAGAAAGAGAGCCAAAAATAGGGTGAAATTAAAACAATCATCTAAAGTTCCATGCTGTTTTTATTTTATTTGAATACTTTATATTTCTCTGTATGTTTGAGAGCAGAGTTCTGTGTGCGTAGGGGAGATTTTGGTGCAGGGCAGCACCTAAGCCTGGATCCGTCCTAGCAGGTGTTGGGTGCTGGAGATGAGTCCTCGCATGGGGAGCACCGTGGTCGGGCCCTTGATTTAGTCCCTGGGAGAGATCGTTGTATTTGATTAAGTACAACTGCCATCTTCCATCAGTGATTCATTCATCTTTTCACAAGAAAACTCCGAGAAGTGCCTCCGTACCAGATCATTTAAATGGACATATTGAAGGAACTTTCCATTTGCCCGAGCGCTTGCTAGTGTGGCTGGTTTGTCCGTCTTGTTCATGGTGCGGAGCAGAGGGATCGCGTGCGATCCTGAATCCAGACTCCTCTGCAGTAGATCCCGTTCATAAGAAGAACAAAAATGAGGAACCACGGATGAATGTAGCTCACACCTGAGCAGGAGGTGCATAAGGCAGCAATGAGATAATTTCAGTCATTATAATAATGATAACGAAAGACTAACTAATTTACACCATCCAGAAGCTCTGCTATATTCATATGCTTTTCTGTCTTCCAGGGAGGTGTTTTTTTTTTTTTATTTTATTTTTTATTTTTATTAATTCACTGTGTTTCTGCATAGGATTAAACTTTTCATTAATGTGCATGTTCACGGCATGTGAATTATGAGCCCTGGCTAGCTCCTACCTTCAGAGCTAGCAAGAAGAACAAAACTCTTAATGATCTGGGATCTGTCATTTCTAAGTGACAGATTTAATTTAGACATTTTTTATATAAAGAATGACACACTGGATTTCTGCTTTTCACATAGAGGTTCCTGAGCAAAGGGGCTCTCTTACTGTGGTTTCTCTGTGGCTTTAACAACAATGATAATCTAAGCTGGACTTCAATATTAAATGGTATGGACGTGTGTTTCCATCTTTATACGCTCAGTTTTGGCTGGTGGCAGTGGGGTTGCCTGAGCCAGACCGGCCCGTGCGGCCCTAGGACACAAGTTGGAGGAGACCTGGAGGTCTTTTGGGCTCAGCTGTGAATGCAAGTTGTATCTACGTGTCGAGTAGATCAAAAGCTTTCCAGACATGAAAATCTTTAGCTCTGGGCTCTGGAGTGGTGGCAAGTTGTGGTGTTAAAAATGGAAAGTTGCATATTCCCACCAGAACCTGCTGTTCCTAAGCCCGAGCTCTTAGCACATCCCCTACAGCGTGTCCCAACTCCAGAGCTGCATCAGGCTATAGGCTTTACGTACAGTAAGTACGTAAAGTAAGTTCCTATTGCTCGATCACATTTTAAACTTTTCTTTTTCACCAAAAAAGATTTTAAAAAGTTGTTAATTTTTATTTGAAAGTGTTTTAAAAGATATCCAGAATAATTTGCTCTTCATGGTAAAATTACAAGAAAACATTGTTCCAAAATACATTTTTGCATCCATTTGTCATATATTGGCTATTATGGAATGGTACCGTTACACTGTGAGCAACTAACTGCATGGAAGGTGCTGCCAAAAGGATAACCCTTTTTAAAGGTTATCCCAGAGTGGATGGGTAGATGTCAGTGCCCCAGGTGAACATTCTCCTCTCACCAGAGTAATTGTTTTTACTGTGTGCTGCTTTTAACTGAGAGGAGACATGTCTGTATGTCTATAATACTTTGGGGTTGCATTTGTTCATTTTTTAACACTGCTGTCATTGCTGATGAGCTACAAAAGAAGTAAAGAAAGGGCACTGGATGCCAAAATCCTACTTGTTTGATGAACTTTGTTTTTATAGCTTTCAAGATTGCATTTTAATGAATTTTTCCTTCACTTAGACAAATATATATATATATATATATTTTATTTTTTTTTCCTCATGCTTCTCCCCTCCTTGAATATTTTTGTAGTTTAGGAATAAAAGGGCTCCATCCCTTCCTGTCAGTGTTCTTCCACTCCCACTTTTGGTGGGTGATCCCAGCAATCCAGCCTGTTGTGGAAGACGCTGCTCCCCACGGGTAGACGTGGCTCTTGGATGAGCCCTTGGCAGCTCCCGGAGATGCCCTGGGAGGAGCTGCCACACTCCTGTTTGGGGAGGAAAATAAACCCCCTGCTAAGTGATCCCTCGAGTAAGAGACCAGTTACAGCCTCGAATAGTTTTGGTCCTGTTTGTGTACTTCCAAAGGCAAGATATATTAGCATGGAGAGGGTGTATTTTATTTTTTTTTTTGAGTAAACCCGTGGTCTTGCGAATGCTGGAGCCCAGGCTTGGAGCGGGGAGCGCTGGGCGGCCGCATGCAGCCCCCGGGGCCGCGGTCAGGGATCGGGGTTGGTTGTAGTACGTGAGAGGCGGCGGTTGAATTGAAATGAAAATCATCTGGAAAAGAAATGTTTGGGAAATCTTTTAACCTACCAAAGTGGCTACTCATTCAGCGCACCGGGTGTGCAGGTTCCCGACCCAGCATGGTGGCTTGAGGAAATGGGGAACTGATTTAAGAAAAGGAGAACTGTCCGGACTTTATTGCCTCTATTTTGCCTCAACCACGCGGCGTGTCTGTAGTTTAGGTATTTCTGGTAGGTGCCTTATTTCCCTCAGTCCTTTGGGTTGCTTGTAACTAACTGCTGTTCTGCATCATCCCCTGAACTGTGGGAGATGGAGGAGGAAGGAGGCAAGGGAGGGGAAACCCCCTGATGGTGCAGAAATACTTGCTGGCCACCCCTGCTCATTGCCCTCCTTTCAAGAGTGGTTCTGGTTATAGCACAAGTTGGCTTTGAGTTGGGATCTTCTCATACTGCAGTGCCTTAAATTGAAAGCCCAACGTGGTGCTCATCAGGCTTCTCCACTTTCAGCCATTTTAGTTAGACTATATGTTGATTACAAAATTAACACTTTTGAATCTTTTCAGTATCTCTTGCCAACAAATGATTTGGGGCACTTGACATTTTAAGGCAGTTTGTCTTTTCAAATAGATTTGGCTTCTAATGCATGTGACAACAGGACTCAGCACTTCCGTTAGAGCATACATTTCAGAGCAGTTGTTACCTAAAATATTATCATAAGGCATAAGAAAACAGACGATTTAAGTTGCCTTTCATGAACGTAATTAAGAATTAATAAGCCTGTACCAGTGGCTAGTCCTCAGAATTTCCACTGTTTTGCCTTTTGTGACCCGTGTTATTAAAAGTCCATTATTTTTACAGACTTTATTAAATTGGATCTTATTAAAGCATTCTATATTTGCATTTGGTCTTTCATAATTCATTATTATTATGACATTTACTTTTTACCATCAGATCTGAAAACATATCATAAGCTACCCTTTTCTCTTGAAAGAAATGCTAATTTCAAACAGTCCTCTAATGGAAGAGAAAAGCTTTATCAGTTTTTTCATTTATTCAGGATCGTGTTAAGAATACTAATGCTAGACTTCTGTATGCTAATATCTGAGAGCTTTTTTTGGTCAAAAGCTTAGAATTATTGTTTTTAGACCATACTGCTACGGTCATCACTCGCGGGGCACCAGTACAAAAGAAAATACAATTCTGAAGTACCTCGCTTGAAATCTTTGATGATAAGAACATTTTCTTGCTCATTCATTGTTAAATTAAGCTACTTGTATGAAGTGATACTAATGCTACACTTCATGCTTGTTACATCTTCACTTAGTTCCTCTTTCAAAGTTTTTAACAGTTGATATAGCGTGATTATTTGGAAGAGTTTAGCTTTGTGTTATAGTTTGCAGAATAATGAAAGAGGAAATGAAGTTCTCCATCAATTAAATGACCGTCACTGCCAGACATTAATTATTTTTATCGTATTTGTAAATATTCTTATAATTTAATGGCAAAAAGAAATAATTAACTCTCGAATTGTTTACAGAAGCCTGGATGTTAAACAGTAGATAGCAAATAATTAAATTGCTGAACATTAGTATTTTGGAATACTAATAAAAAACCCCCTCCACAACTCTACAGTGTAAACTAATTTTTTTTTTCCTGCCCAGGTTTCTGACGATGTGCACTAGACATTTTGGGAGCGTCGTTGCCCAAACAATTCGAACCCAGAAGACAGATCAATTTCCCCTTTTTCTCATTATTATGGGAAAACGATCATCTAACGAAGTGTTGAATGTAATACAAGGTACAGTTCTTCTGTTATAGTACAAGTATTTCATATGTGGTCATGGAAACTGTTAGAAGATATCTTTGCTAGCAGTTTTGTTTCTTAGATCTCAGAATATGGGTTTATAACATATTTAAAAAAAAAGAAAAAAGAAAACTTTTAGTTGCTGTGATAGAAATACCTATTATCCATAAATATATTATAGTATTAGAGATTTAAGTTTCCATGAGTGTAGCAGAATTGTTTTTTTCTTTAGTTGTTTGATTTTTGTTTTGTTTTTCTTCTTTCTTAATTGGCAGAGAAGTTTTCAAAATAAGAAATTCCACTTAGGTTCCAAATTTATTATTAGCTAAAAGCCTGACTTTCAAAAGAACTTGGGGTGCACTTTTTGTGCAGTGCAAGGATGCATTGCGTTCACAGTGGGCAGTTTCTTGCTAACGTGTGAGCTCCTGTTGCACATAGTGGGCTAGGGCTCAAGCACGACTTTTCTTTTGCAGATCTGCTTGCAGTGTTGAGACCCCAAATTGGATCAGAATTTTAAATTGCTAATATAACGTCCTATAAATGGGGCTTCCTGCCTTACATGAGGTGTTTTTTCTGATACCAGAGCGTTGTTCAGGTGTGGAATGATGCCCTTAGACTGTTGTTCTCTGCAAATCTTCAAATTAAAAAGCATCAAGGAATAGGGACCCCTCATTTCTTCGGTTTTCCTCACAACTGTTTTCTCATATATTTGTATTTAACCATTTTTATTCTAATCTACTTATTTTCCTAAGGAAACTCGGTTTCAAATTGTTGCAGTGCAGTCATTGCATAGTGTTAGTGTTTCCCTTCTCCATGTGGGATTAATAATTGGCTTAAGGAATCTGCAGTGCTCCTTCTTATGGCCAACATTATTTTTGCCTGTATATTCCCCTAGGAATCCCATTTTTTCAATCAGTGGTACATATTCTGCTCCTTAGTGCAAGGTACTAATTCATAGTACTTCTCTCGCTTCTAAAACTTACTCCATTGAAATAACCCAATAATTAGAATTACAACTCTTGGTTATAATTCTGTGGCATAGTTTATCATTTGTGTAGCTTTAAACACCTGTCTTATCCCACTGATGTCCGTTGTGCTTTCTGGCTTAAATTACATAACCACTGTAGCAAATTGGTGATTTGGAGTCATGATATAAAGCTGCACTATCTTTTCAAATAATCCAAATAATTTCATAGCACTCATTAAGTTTTAATTATGTGTCATTTTTTTCTTCAAATAACCTTTTGAACTAAATGAAAGCGATAATTTATTGCTGCCTTGCCTAAATTTATCTTAGGGTTCAAATTCTAACAAAAATCAGAAAGTGCTGGGCTTGCTATTTTCCCACGAATTGGGCCATTGGCATCTTTTAAGATTGTGCCTTCAAACAAGTCATTTTCTCTGAAGTTTTGCCTGTTGCAGCACACTGGAGAAAATTTTCTGCTCAGGAAAGCAGCGAGTGCCAGATATGGGAACCATGAGGGCATTTCAAGGCTGGGTGCAAAGGCAGTATTTACAAAAGAGATACAACAGTGGAGAAACTGAACTCCCAGGGAATGTTACTGAAATGTGGCTTTTGCTTTTGGTTTGGTTTCGATGATTGTATTTTATTTTATTTTTTAACTGTGGCTGCTAATTAGGTTTTTGACCACCATCACCAATATAAATGCAGATCTTGTTGATATGGTTGGACTAGTATCTAAAAATTGCTTAGGTTGCCAGATGTTTTTAATCTTGTGTTGTTCATAGAGTTTATATGCAGTCTCCATATATTTAAAGAGTTTATAGTCTTAGCCTGTTTCTCATGGAGAAATGGCCTTTAAACTGCTAAGACAAGTGGCACTAATGGGTAGTCTGCTCTTCCACTGAAGAAGAGAAGCCAAAGATGGAGTTGATTCCTTGGTAGGAAACTTCACAGATCTTTTCAGCACTCAAAAAGTGGGAGAGACTCCTCAGAATGTGAAGAATTTTACCTGAGTAAAAATGTGTGCGCACACGTGTTTTTTTTTTTTATTGTCATATTCTGTTTTTTCTGTATTCCTAAACAATCCACCTGGATGCTACTGGCAGTGTCCTTCCTTCTTTTACTTGAATCTGCCTCACTACACCTAGGAGCTCCAGAAGTGTAAAATCAGTTTCATGTCAGGGACCTTCAGATACACTGTTCTCTAGCATTAAAAATAATCATAATAATAAAAAAGAGCTATTCAATGCAAGTACAAAAGCAGCTGTTCATATTTGGACCACCTAAAATTTTAGCCTATGATCAACATTTGCCTGCAAAAACAATATTGAATTTTCAATAAAACAGCAAATTAAAAGCATTCGACTGAGCTATTAGCATTTTCTGCTCTGTCATTTAAAAAAAAAAAAAACAAAAAAAACCTCTGGTTATGTCTTACGGATTAATTCTAAAATTGCTTCATTTTTTAATAACTTTAATGATATGAAGTTCAGCTCTCCTCCCCTGTTGCTAGGTAACACGACGGTGGATGAGCTAATGATGAGGCTGATGGCAGCGATGGAGATCTTCAGTGCCCAACAGCAGGAAGACATAAAGGATGAGGTGAGAACTGAAAGTTCCTGCAGGTGCCTGTGGAAGCCAAACTGCTTCCACCTGTCTCTCTAGGCAAGGAAGTGAGGAACTCTGTGCTAAATGTGCCTTTTCCGCCATCAAATTTAACAACATAGGTGTTCTTCATATATGTAGTTGGGTGCCTCAAAAAGCTCCTCCTTATCGGCTTGCCGGCGTTTTCAGAGTCCTTTGGTTATGTTTTTTTTTTGTTTTCTTTTCCTGACTATTAGTCATGAGTGCTTAAATTTACAGTGGTATCACAGAGCTTAACAGACTCATACCAGGAAATAACATTCACATATTTTCCCACTGATCACTTCTAAATCACAGACAGAAAACAAAAATGGCTTGACATATCTTAATGTATATATTTGAAAGGAGATTGAAAAGCAGCCTTAAAAAGCAAACCTTACCAAGACTGAATCACCATGCAGAACAATGCAAAATGGGTAAGTGATGACATGACTTTTCAAAGACAGTGTTTCAATTCCACAGAAGCAGACACAGGGAGGCACACAGTTGAGAGATGTTTATCTGTTACTTTGTAAATTGAGAGTGACATTTTGAAGTAATGAAGTACTTAGTTAGGAATTTATAATAATAGGTGTGTTGCCATTCAAGATTATTGTTATCCTGTTGTAGAGACATTGATTGACAATAATTCACTAAACACATTCTTCACATTTAAATCTTGTGTCTCATTAGTAGGAGATTTACTGATTACGGTTATAATAATACGAAGGCATGGTATCTGCACAATATTTGTAGTTCTTTTTTTTTTTTTTTTTTTTTTTTCATTTATGCTACCTGTAATTTGTTGGGAAAGAAATTGACTTTAATTTTGTTAATACTGAACACAAGTTTTAATATGAGGATTATAAGAAAAATCCGAGGCACAATATAATTGAATTTTATATTGCATTTTAACAGCAATATGTTGGGTCTGAATCTTTTTAAGGTTTTAATAAGAAGTTAAAATTCAGATCACAGTCAAGAGTTTTAGGAAAGGCTCAGGACTGGAAACTATAAAAGCTGATAGAAAGGAAGAATATAGAAGGAAAGAAAAGCCTATGGAGATAGGAACAAGGAAGAAATGGATCTAGGGCAAGTGTGGAGAGGCGCAGAGATAGGAGGAGAACAGAGAGGGACAGGAGACCAGAGCGGCAAAGGTTGGGAACAGGGGAGGAACCAGGGGAGACAGGGATAGAGCTGTTCCAGCAGGGTGAAACCAGGAGCGTACGGCAGCACAGGAAGAAACATGTGGGAGTGAGGGAGGGAAAGCCTAGGAATGAGGAGACTTGGTCTAGAGCACGGTCCTCCAGGAACGAAGAACTGGGGCTGCTGGGGCCCTTCCGTGGAGGGCAAGAAGAGCGAAGCAGACTGAGGAAAAGGCAGAATATGGGTGGCTTTCCTGTGGAAAGTGGTACATGTCCCCGTTATGGTGACAGGGACTTTTCCTGATTTCTCACTTAAGTGCTCTGCCAATGAGCAGAGAGAGAGGGAGATTGGGAAGTTCATTTCTATACAATCCTCTAAGATCGGCTGTTCTCCAAGTTTTCCCTTGTCTTTTCCCACATTTTCTTGTGTTTTCTTGTCTCTGAGAGCACCAAGGACATTTCTACCGCAGCAGGTTTTTGTTTTTCTAATATATTTTGACATTCAGAAAACTAGTGGAAATGTTTCATAAGCTTGGGGACAGATTTATAGGTGCTCTGGGGTTTATACACAAGTAGATGATTTACTTATATCTTGGCTTGTCTTATTAGAAGCTCATAGATCACAGACACTTTTGTATCTGAAGGTGTAAGTTTAAAAAAAAAAAAATAGAAAAAAAAAAGAAAAAAGAAAGATCCTTGCTTTCTGAAATTAGCAGTAGAGAAAGGGAATATTCAGCAAGCAGTCTGTACTTGGTAGAAAGCTTCCACCCGAAAGAGGAATTGTCGTCTTTGTGGTTTGCTACATAATATGTAACTTTCACATAAATCTTGTGCTTGACAATATATACGGTTCAAACATCAACGCCTTTTTTTTTTTTTCTTTTCTTTTTTTAAGCTCTTATTGCAGTTGGTGCATATTTTTTTCTTCCAAATATTGCAGTAGCAAACAGGATACAGAGTCCGGTTTCTGTTACTGTTTTCTGAACAGCAACAATAAGTCAGCACAAAACCACAAGAAGATAAGCAGAAAATTCTTTTGTGCTTTAAAAAAGAACAAAAAAGTGAGCTTTGTAGCTTTGTTGTAAATAGAAGCGCGTGAAGGAAAGAGGGGGAGAACTGGAAACACTTGTAAATAAGAGCATGAAGTCAGGAATGAGTCAGTTTGCGCAGCTGAACTTCTCCACTGTGGGTTTTTAACTTGCATGCACACGAACACGTCCAGCGTGGCCCATGCGCTCCGGTGTAGCACAGTGTGTTTTGCAGTGCCCTCTGATGGTTATTTCAGCACAGGGTGGCCCTTGCCGGGTAAGGGTACCGGTGTGGGCACCGGCGCTGCCTGTAGCTGTTACAGTCAGTTCCCTGTCACTGGTTATCAGCTGGTGTTGTAGGGAGGATGTTCAGAGCAGCATCACAGACTGTGTCTCACCAGAGGGAAGTGAGTAACTTCATGAGCTCGTTGTGGCAGTTTGGCTTGCTAAAACTGAGGCTTTTGTATCCCTGTATTAGTAAAATCTAGCCTCATAAAATTTTAACAAGGTAAATTCGATTGTTTTTTTTTTTTTTTTTTTTTTTTTTTTTTTTTTCTTTTTTAAGGTCAAGTGCTAAACTACCACCATAATTTAGTGATTGAATATAACCTCTCATTGTGCTTACTGTGTTGGCTTAAGCTCTTTCCCGTGATCTCCAAAGAAACCCTAGAAAACATGAAAACTTGTATATGTCCTCATAGCACGCAGGCACTCAAGGGAGGTACCAGTTTCAAGGTAACAGCGATGCATAACTTGAACATCCACTTCCTCTCCCCAGCTTGCTTAAAGGCAGGCAAATGTGCCCTCCTCTTTATCTTTCTCCCTCCTCGGCCTCTGGGGCAGTTGTGAAGCGTGGCCGCTGCCGCCTGCCTCTCGGACCACCCCGTTGGTAGAGCCGCATGCGTTGACATGTCGTCTGCCTGTCGTGCTCTCTGCGCAAGTTTGTTACTTACACTGCCCTAGCAACGTGCCGTGAATAATAAGGTGTGATCAGAAATGTCCTGCTCTTGTGCTAAGGCAGCGCTTTTCGAAAGGAAATGGCCAGCGGGTCATTGAATGGGAGGCTGCGAGCTCATCGCACCCGCTGGCAACAGCAGCGAGGCCCTTGGCCGGGGGATGATCCCGCCACTGTCACTGCGCTTGGGTCTCGCGTGTGAAGTCCGGCTTCAGGTTGTGTCTCTCAGATCGTTCTGGTGGGTGAAGGATGGATTTAATACAAAGCAGGATCCCTTTACAGCTCTTGCTTTCCATTCCCTCTCTCATTTTTCCTGAGGCTGCCATTAGACAAAAAATAAGAACCGACACTCATATACCCCCCAGGGCAGGAATGACTGGCCTGGGTCGGCCTTTGGACACAGGGCTGCTTGGGCATCTTCCTGCACTAGGGGAGATCACCAAGTCCCAGGGAAATACTCAGTTTTACAAGTTTCTTATCCCAGAAGCAGCTTCATGCTCTTTCTGAACTAATAGCTGCACTAACGATTTCATAAATCTACAGGATATATTTTATTTTTCTAACCATGTGTGATTCTCTAGCTCACGCTACCTATGTTTATATCTCAGCTGCTATTCAGAAGGTAGGGTTGTTTTTTGTCCTAAAAAAGGCCCTGAGCAGGAACAACCAGCGTCTGCCAGCGCTGCTCAAGGTGTGAACTGAACCTTTGCAGGGCCTGGCTTTGAAAACAGCGCCGAGCGGCTTCTCCTCTTAAATGTCATTGCACGGTACTGGAGGTAGAAAAGCAGCAATGGCTTTAAAACACCGCACGCCTTAGAATGTGCAATTTTAAACACTTCTGTTAGTTTGCTTACTTTAGCCTGGTAGTTAAATAATCATTTCAGCATTTCGTGATGGGCGAGAAGAGATCTGAGTTAGCCCCATTGTGAAATTAATGCAGAGAGATCCCTGATTAAATACTGGCATGGCAGTGCAACACACCTGTTCTGGGCCGATCCTAAACATTTTTCCTCTGTTGCCTGAGGAGGAGGCTTCTCAAAGGATTACAGTAACACTTTTTGACAAGCTTATACAGGGTGGAGTTTCCATGTAATGACAGGGCTCATTCGATGATGTCTCAGTAATGCATTCTTTTTATTTTTGCTGTCAACATTTATTATTGTAAAAGCCTTGACTGTTACACAGCTGGTCCGACTTGTCCACATTTAAGTAACAGTAGGTCTATCATAGTGTTTATTTTTGCAGTTACGCAACTCTAGCACTCCTGCTCTTGGATTAGACTTCAAGGTAGAATTGTACTACTTGAAGTTGCTTGGAAAAAAAATCTTATTTTTACAGATTCAAATTAAAACCTTCACTTTACTTGAAACTCTCTCCAGCTGACACACACTCTTTTCTTCATTGTAAAAGAAGGGAGATATTTAAGGATTTTAAACTGGAAAGTAATGCTGTAACATGTTTTGAGTGAAACTGAGCTATACAAAAACGTGGACATGCAAAGTCAAAGTTTTTGCTCTCTGATAGCAGATGATATTTCATTTTCCTTTTCCCACATATTGATGCAGCATGAGGAAAATACGCCTTCCCTAACTAACATGGGGGGGATTTAAAAATACATGAAAGAAAGCGAAAACTCCAAAGCAACAACATGACCTAACCTCAGCCTCTTTTCATTGCCCCAGCCACTTTTAGAAACGTGCTCGCGTGTCCGTCCAAGAACTCTCTCGTGTTAGACAACAGTTAATCGGCGAGGTGTCTTCTCCATGACTTTTGCTCTGTCGCCGTGTCCCCCTCTGCGCCTGCCTCGCTGCTGTCACACGTAAGGGATTTCCTCGCGGTAGCCGGTAGCCCAAAGGCGCCTGCCGGCCGTTCAGCCACCTCTGCTGCTCCCGTTCGGGCAGCTGGCGCTAAGGGCAGCAGGCGCTGAGCGTTCCAAAGCCTTGGATAACCTGCCTTCCCTCCGACGCTGTCCTGGGCATCCTGCTCTACCGTATTTGCACCACAGGAGGCTGTGAGAATAAGTACATGAATTTCATTAAATTCTAAAGCATAAAAGCATTATGGCGATGACAGCCATCTAGCTAAGATTGTGATTTAACCCCTCAAAAATCCAATTAGCACGTTTGCTAATTATTACTAGTTATAACTAATTAAACTACAGTAATCAAAAATTATTTGATTATATTTTCCAGTAGCACGTTTGCAATATGCTAGTGCTCCAAACCTCTAAGGTCTGGATTTGTCCCGGGCGCTCCTGTGTCCCGACCTGCCAGCAGATACGGTCACTGCCACCAAGAGCTTATGGACTGCTCTCAAGCAGGACACCATGCAGAGCTGTGACAGAGCGAGGACGGAAAATGAGATAAAAATATCGTTAGTTCAGATGGATTTTATGCTGCATATCCCAGTGGCTCCAGTCACTGGATATTACTTTAACCTTTTTAATTTATAGCAGCGTTCTCTGCCATCCAGGCCAGCATGGCAAACGTCTTAGCAGGACTGGCTGGCTTCTGTATTGTGCAAAGTAACGGCAGGAGTGCTTCTTGAAGGTGTTTTTTTAGTTTTTTCTTTCCTTGTCATGTGAGCTCCTTCCCCAAATTCAATATTTGGAGGTGGCTTTCAGCCTTTGCTATAAATAGACAGGATGCTTTGACACCCTCTCTGCAATGTCCTGCCCCTCTTTGCCCGCTGGGTCCTTCCTCCCCACCTGTGGGTCGGGCACTGCTGACGACATCTGTATTTGCTTTGTTTTCCTGCTTCTCGTGCCTAACACATTTTGTGTACACTTTTTATTTTCTTCTATATCTTCCCCATCACATATGCCCAAGTTATACAATGTGCAAGTCTGTCATCTTCAGTGAATCACATTAATACCTTTATTGCACTGCTTTGTTTGGACAAAAGGGTGTTGCTCTTTAACGCTCCCGTGAATAGCCTTAAGCACCTGCATTTTTTAATTCCAGGAGTGGTTCAGCAAAATGAACTGTCTGTCAGATAAGCAGTCAGCATTTGAAAACACAATTTTTTTTTTTTTTTTTTAAACAGCCATTAATTCGCCAATGCGCTGAGAACGTGTCCTCTGGTCTTGGTTATCTTCTCAAGTTTTGTATTGCCTGGTTTTACTTCGTAGTAATAACAGACTTCAAAGGGCAACAGGGAATAAGGTGTGACACATGTCCTTGAGACAGATCAGGTGCAAAACTGACACCTGAAGTTAAATCATTAACTCCTGCATTCACAAATAACAAAAAGAAGTGCATAATTGTTGGGAAATTCTTAGATAGTCAGTATGCTATGTAGAAATGATGTTTCCCCCCCCAACTTCCCACTGCATGAACATCTGTCCATATCATCGCGTTGTCAAAACGGGAAAGCAGGGATCCTCAACTCACTTTCCTTAAGCTCTTTTGGGTGTCACATATATCACTAGCTCCTCTTACTAGACAGCCTGCACGGCTCTTTCTGTATCTTTGCATGTGGAAATCCTTCCAGATCTCTGATATTTTTGGCATGAGCCACTGAAGAGCCTCTGTTCCTATTGAGATAGGGGACCCAATATTGAGTGTCTGAGTGTAACCCTCGTGTTCTCAAACATTCTGGGCATTTAGCAACATGAAGTTATTGTCTGTTTTACGTCCCACGCAGTTAGTTATGTGTCTGCAGTTTGCTTTTATTCTTCATCAGTTCACCACGGTGGTGGGTGCTATTCGTTCCGAGTCGGCAGCAGTGGCGCTTGGAGCATCCGTGCAGGCTGAGCGGGTGCTCAGGCTCCAGCTGGGCTTTCCAGGCTCCCCTTCCCCGTGGCAAATCGACTCCTTCCAGTATAAGCATCTGTATCTCCTTCCCCTGTGGCCTGAGTGCTGGCAGCATAGAAGAAAGATCATGTAAGCTGACAGGATCTGTTCTCTTTTTAATGACTTAAATTCTTTCTGCTCCACCATTTGCTTTAATCTCTTTCCATTTTTCACCTCCATGGTGCGAATTATCCATACGTCAGCTGCTTTTCTCCTTCTTTCCCAAGATTGTTCCTCTACCATTTCACCCTTTCTTGCTTCCTTTCTTCCTTCAAGATGCAGGTGAGACTTGGAGCTTTGTTAAGGTCAGCACATATGCGCTCATCCCAAGGCAGAATGCAGACCTTAAAAAGAGGATGCCTACGGGAGCAAAGAACATTTTTTTTAATGTTGGCTTCCTATATATATATTTGTATGTATATATGTATGCATATATATATTCAACCCATTCTTAATTTTCTGGATATTCTTCAATGCAAAGCAAATAAGCTTGTCTGGTTTGGACAAAAGCAAGCAGAAAAACCCTGATTCAAATGAACGATATTTTTATCAATACTGAATAATGGTGTTTCATTATAACATGTAATGCATTTTTCTATTATATAAGCTTTTTATATATTGCCCTTCCCAGCAATAAACAAGCAGAGTTTACTTCTGCCATTATTTAAACAAATACTATAGGTGAGGTATACCGCAGAGGGCAAAGTTAAAGCTATAAGCCAGACTGTAGTGCGAGAGAGCCAAGTCTCAGCTACTTTACAACGCTGCTTTCGTTTCAGAGCAGATGTGACAAAGACACCTACTCGCTTACCTTCTCATTCATTTTACATTTTGTCACTCCTTTCAGCCTTAGCAATGGATCCCCTTTCGGCTTTTCATAGGCATCCAAGAAATAACCAGGTAGAAGTGTACAGAATTCGTAAAATAATGTATTTGTTTCATGAACATTTTTGGTAAAAATCTAGAATTAATGCTTAAAGAACTTCCCTTTAAGAAGCAAAGGAGGACTCTCTCTCTTTCCCATGCCCAGCAGACCCGGTGGGATGGTGGTTTGGATGATGCATGGTCATACTGGCCTTCAGTCTGTGGTGTGAAATTCGGAAGTGCCCGAGTTTCACTCCTACATCTGACGCAGGCTCTTCAAATGGCCTGGGCTAAGATGCACTTTATTCCTGCCTTGGGTTCCTGAGAAAGGAAGATGGCAATATTTGCCTGAATTGCAGGAGTATTCCAGAGATGTGTTTGTTGATATTCAGAAGGTGCAGCAATGCATGTAGGAAAAATATCAGATAACCTTACTTTTTCTTACAGATAATAATTTTATCAAATTATTATTTAGTTAGTTATTAGCTGTATTGCTATTCCGTCTTCTTCCTGTGTTCTTTGTTAGTTTAATGATTCTTTGTGAAGTATTTTCTGCTGCTTTTCCTGTCACTATTACTTTATTTTTGTTACTTTCTGGTGAACTTGAGTCATCCCCATTATTTGTATGGTTGGTTTCTCAAGGGCAAATCATGACTAAAAGAGCAAACCACATTCCCAAAAGGAGGATTATCGCATATAATGTTGAAAATTTGTCTAGCTAGCAAATTAGAGAACATTGCAAATTTGCCACCGTGCCCATGGGTGTGTTTGTGTTAATAACAATTAAACCACATGAACATGTAAAAAGAGACATTTTGTGTGATTATATCTGCTTCATACTTAAAGCAGTCTGGATTCCAGTGCTGTCTACTCTGCCTTCAAATTTGCTTTTAAGATCTGTTTCAGTACAAATAGCACTGTTCAAATACAGTGTAAAACTCTGGCATGGTCATTTACTTTACATGTGGCTTATATATTTCTGTGAGGACAAGGCAGTCACGCGTAGTAACTCTGCACATTCCTGAGAGCTTTTTCATAATCCAGTTTTAGGAAGATGGTAACTGCAATGAATGGGGGATAAATAAATAAATAAAAGTTCCTGGAATGCACACTTAGACACTGCAAATAAAATCTACAATGCCAGGATTTCTTGAAGTTGTCATCCAGATGATATACACCAGTTTCAAAAATTATTCAGTGAAGCTTTCTATAGGCAAATAGATACTATGCTCATCACTAATAATACTTAGTATCTTTCTTGAGTTTTCTAGAGAGTTGGTAAAATGCAGAATATCTCAGTACTCAATTTCTTACAGCTCTTATTTAGTACATATTGAATACATATGAGGAGTGAGTTTTAACCATTTTTATAAATTTTAAATTTTTGTTCAATTTTGGTCATTATTTGTTAGACTAAAGGAACTGTGTTAATTGCTAGCAATCATCTGGGGAAAGGAAAGGGCCAGTAATTGCAGTAGCTGCTTCTGATCTTTCAGTTTTCTCCCAGGCATTACTAGACTTCTGTGTGACCTCTGAAATTGAGCTAGAATGAAGTTGCAAAACATGAAAGTTAAACAGGTTCTCCCCGCAGTTCTTAAAGAGTATTTTTTAAATGCCTGCCCTCTGCCAGATTTCACGAAACTGTTCAGTAAGTTGGTTTGGGAAAAAACTTTTTTTTTTGTTTTTGTTTTTTACCATTTGAAGGTAAGTTTATGGAAAGTCTCAGTATAGACAGTATGAAATATTTTGCTCTGCTGTTATGTCCCCTCTCCGAGAAACATTGGGAAGGGTTCTGTGTATCCAAGAGGCTCTTGTATTTGGACAACATAAAAAATGGAGCTGTTTAATTATTTCAAGATCTCTTTCTCTCAGAATTTTAGTATTCATTAGAATTAATATTCATTCATACCAAAACTACATTTTTGCTGTAGTTTCCCAGTAGTTTCTGCTGTCAGATTTTAGTTATTTTTTTAAGGCAATTCCTGGACATAACACATGGAGTTTAGCAAAGTCAAGAGGGGAATGGGTTGCGTGGTGGTTACTGGCCTTCTCACATTTTGCAAGAAATTGTACTTGCATTTTAGCTCTGCTGAGCAAAGTGATGATTTCTTTATCTTCTGTGAATGACATTGGCAGCCTCTGGAAGGCTCGAGGTGGATTATAAAATGTAAGAAGAGCAAGCACAGAGCAGCCGGCATGGTCCCTGAGATAGCAGGGCCAGCAGCTTCTGCATCCTGCTCTGTAGGGATGATGCTTCTCTTCCTCATTCACATTTTTAGTAAACCCCCTTTTTTTCTCTTTCATTTTTTGCCACTGTGATCATTAATAAAATATTTTGCTGGGTTTGCTGGTTTGAAGTTAGCGTCTCATGTTTCTTGTCTGCCTGCATCTTTAGACTTTAAACACTTCAAAGCAGGACTTGTTACTCTCCCATCTTTGGACAGTGTTCACAGTGACACAAATTCAGGCCTGTGGATGATGTTTAATAGTGATGACCTGGGATGGATTTTTATTTTTTTTTTTAAGCCAAGGTCACCGTTTAGGTATTTTGTTACATGTGATCTGCAATGGTTAGATAAGTAAGGCAGTCAAATACTTGGAAATCATTGAGGATAAAGAATGCTGGTGACTGTAAGAATAAATCTAGTATTGGTCCACTGTTGGCTGACTTTTTTCTTTTTTCTTTCTTTAGGATGAACGTGAAGCCAGAGAAAATGTGAAGAGAGAGCAAGATGAAGCATACCGCATATCTCTTGAAGCTGATAGAGCAAAGGTGCGTGCGTGGTGAGGTGGTCTCGTGATGTGAGGACATGAATCTCTCCACCATTGGTAAAATCACCCTTGTGCAGAGGATTTCTCAGCTTTAATTCTGCATTTAAGATGAGCTAGATGCTATAGGGAGCCATAATTCCAGTAAGTGATTACAAAATAGCACTATATAAGTTTGCAAGAAATGGGTCTGACTGCATCGTTTTGTGAAACAATCCTGGCCCCACGTCGTAGTAGAAGATGATAAAGAAGTCATAGGGAAAGATCACTTAGTAAATATCATATTTCTTGCATTAATTTCTAAGTGATGGTTGATAATCATTGTCTGACAGGATCCTAGACTACAGAAACCTAATCATATTTGGAAGTTCTTACATAATAGAAATGTAGAGAATGCATCAGACATACTAATGCAGTAAAGTAATAAGGACATAAGTAGAGTTCAGATAACAGTTTCCATTAACAAGCTTTCCTAAGAAATATGAAGTTTTTATTCACATTACATAAATACGTTACAAAGAGTTCTTATCCCAATTTCTTTGCCTTCATATAGTAATGCCTGTCATTGAACAGCTGTGGATGTGCGGGTGAATATGTGTGTGGTTACTGTTTGTCCCTCTTTTGTAGAGGGAAGCACAAGAGAGAGAAATAGCAGAACAGTTTCGTCTGGAACAGATTCGGAAAGAACAGGAGGAAGAACGTGAGGTGGGATATTTTAGCTTTTTGGACAACTTTTAGGATTTATTCATTCAGCACACATTGCAACTTTAATTCAGAGTTCACTTTCTTATGCAAACATCAAGTTGAGAAAATATTTTATATATTTCTTACCATATATATAAAATAGAGTGCAGCTAAATGATCTTTATCTACAGCTTAGTAGCTTTTCTAGCGCATAATGTGAGTCACACTGCCAAATTATAGCCAGATATTAGATAGGTGTCCTAACAGAAGACCCAACAAATTAGCTCTGTATAAATGGTAGAATCTTTCAGACTCACATATGTGACTTCAAGATACACGTGACATTTCAGTCTCGTGTGCTTGACTGATGTTTGAAAAAAACTGTTACACAACTGTAAATTGGTTACCAACACATATTTTGTTTCCTGGGATAAACATAATAAAGAATATAAGCAATGCATCTGCATATATATTTGACTAAGACATTTGCATTAAAGAGCATAACGGTGTAAGCATCCTAGAACCTTTTAAGCAATGCTGCATGGTAAATGCTTAAACCAGTCAAAACTGTAGTTAGTATTCAGGGTTTAAAAAAGAGGCAGGCTACTTTTTCCTCACAATCCTTTAGTGTTTGACCACTCTTTTTTTTTTTTAGCTTCTGTTGTTAATATAAGCCAAAAAAGGAAGCTAAAAGGCAACTGAAGGGATAATGCACCAAACTAGACTGTAAGAATTGTGACAAGAATAATGAAAAGATGGCAATTCTGTGAGATTAATATCAATCATCCATAAATCAGTACTCTGGAAGTAACAGGGTTAAGCAATTCATGTTCTGATTTAAGTGATAAGTGTATTTTTCTTTCTTAAGTAATTTTGCATGAATAGAAACAATTCCTTCTCCTTTATTATACCTTCCCCTAAGTCTTTTCTAATACCCTTTTGGAAGTTGTTTTCTTACACAAAGGCTGCAAAACTAGTCCATGTTACCACAATGCACCTGAGCTTCCCCGTTTTAATGTAGACTGCAGCAATGAAAATAATAGGATCTATTTGCTTAGTAGAACAAATGGGATGTTAACAATAATGTTTGCTAACGCTCCCCATTTTCAAGTATACAAATTACTTTTACTTGTTCTGCAACAATGTTTACCTTCAGAAGTGGCTTTATGTTCAATTCATGTATGTAAAATCTGGCCAGAGAGCTATTCAGATACAGAACATCCTTTCATAAGCAAAACTCAAATTGCTTGTTCAGATTCAAGAGTTATTAATATGATCCATCTCATCATTGTTCTCTAACTTGGTTTTCTGGTACGGAACATTTATTGCAATTGCCATTTTATGTTGAAGCCTTGGAGAATAGTTACTTTGGGGAGAGAGGCATTCTTTGCACAAAGAAATGAGCTCTAATGAGCTACTGTTGTTTATTTTTCTACAATATATTTGATTGGGTTCAGTAAATAATGTAGCATCTGTTGTTATACTGTGTGGGGAAATGTCAAAACAGAAAGATAGTAAGCAGGTGGTTGAGAATGGAGAGCGAGAAAATTAAAATAGAATCTATTTAAAATATAATCTTGTAGTAGATGAGCAAAAATGAACTGAAGTTCTATGTATAAATATTTATATTGAGATATAATTTACTTAGAGGTTCGTGTGTAAGAAGTAGACTATTTAAAAGGCCTTATAATCTGGCTTCTGCCCATTTCTTGCTCTTTAATGTAATCATCTTCCATCAGTTTCTGCTACTAAATGACCTTAGGGAGATTTTCAAGGCCACAAATAGTAACTGTGTCCCTTGGGATTTCCTTGAGACTGCAGGTAAATTAGTGCCTTACTGCCTCTTCATTTTGGAAAATCATCTTTTCAGTGTATTCCTAGTGAGAAATCCTGCTTCTGACTGTGGCCATTGAGATGCTCATTGGCTGCATAAAATAAGGGGGTACAGCAACAAGACTGCTTTTTAAATAAGATCTAATTGTTTAAAAATACTGCATGTGCTCAGGGCCTTCAGATGTCTCTCCATGAGTACTGACAACACTCAAGCACCCTTGAAAATTAAGCCAAACTAGTAGAGCAATCTAACATTAGGCATTTTTTTCTAAAAAAGAAAAGAAAAAAAATATATATCTGACCAATGAATTAGTGTTATAGAAGCTCCTGGAAGCAGAGAGGGAATACAGACTTGGCTCCTGCCCTTAAATTTTAAGATAAGCAATATACACAAAGTTGGCAGCAAGACAAGCGTACACACTTTTGATCCATAGTTGGAGATCTCTCCTAGCATCTGTGGCCTAGTCATTTAGATATTGGCTGACTTCATGCAAGTTGTTGCAGAAAAAAAAATGCACACGTGTTTAAAATCTCCTTCCTTCAAATAACAATAATTCCTTGCTCTAAACCATAAAGCTCCCATTTCTGTCTTCCCAGGTTTCCTTTGTTTACTGTTCCTACTTTTATATATATGCTATATCTCACATAACTTCTTGATACTTTTAATTATGAAATATCTTACCAGCAGTGTTTTAGTTTACCTGTAGTAAAGCTTGAGAATGTATTTGGTTTTACTCTGTTTTTAAGGGTCTTTGCTGCAAATGGTCAATTACCTTGTGTAAGAGGAGGGCAATTTGATAAGTGCATTCGAAGAAATACTTCTACTGGCTTTAATTTATACCTTTTAAGGAAGCAATTGGCCACCTGACAATTATTCTCTCCTTCAATTTTTTTCCAAGGCTTTCTGCCAAATGATTAAATTACTTATCTCCATTGTGCATTAACTGTAGACCTAATAATATGTGTTATACAGAAGGATTTATTTTAATTAGTTGTCTGGTGGGCGGCTATTAAGGAATGAATGAAAGTGGTTCCATCACTGAGCTATCAAGCGCAGCTCTGTGACGCGCCTGGGAAGTTCTAGAAGAAAATAAACACAAAAGCGCTCTATCCTTTCCTTCTGTGGTGAACACTGAAAGCTAAACGGTGCCTTTTCCTTGCTCAGGCTATCAGGCTGTCTCTTGAGCAGTCTCTGCCTCCGGAGCCGAAGGAGGAGAGCACCGAGTCGGTGAGCAAGCTGCGCATACGGACGCCCAGCGGAGAGTTCTTTGAGCGGCGCTTCCTGGCCAGCAGCAAGCTGCAGGTTGTCTTTGATTTTGTAGCTTCCAAGGGATATCCTTGGGAGGAGTACAAGCTGCTGGGTACCTTTCCTAGGAGAGATGTGAGTAAAAGTACCTTTCATGAGTAAATATTGCTACTTCTTGCTTGTATCTGTTCGGATGAGCAGAATGTCTGAGGATGGAAGATAAAGATGGGCTGCAGTATGTTAGAGTGGTGTTTAGCTCTGTGCTTGTGAGCAAGGGAGACGCTAACCTGCGGCCGCTGTCACGTGCTGCATCCAAAATGCTGCTGCAAAGTCTGTTTCCAGTGACATTTAAAAAGGCTCCTCAGTTCCGAAACAGGCTGCGTGTCGCATTGAGTGAGAGCTGCCCGTGAGTGCTGTCGCCGAGCCAATGTTGTTCAGTTCCTGTGGTGAAGGAAACAGAATCTGTATTAGTAGGCTGTTTCGGTCTGCTAGGGATTAGTATTTCTGATTTTTCTGGTTTTGCCGTTTGATGCAGTTTTACGAGCTGGAAGGTGCAGTGTCAAACAGTAAACGGTCATGGTACATTCTAGTGAATTATTGATCACATCATACTAGTAAATAACCATATATAACTCCTACCTAAATATTCTAATGAGACCTCTTGTGACTGTTTTTAAAAATCAGCCCTGCTCACTGCGTACAAAAGCAAACTGGGTTCTATAGGTTTCCTAGCAGATTCTGATGCGTATTACTAGGTTTCTTTGAAGATGTGCTTGTGTCACGTCTGCTTGATTGCCATCTAACTCTCAGTTCTTGTGTCATCAGTGTTAATGCAAAGGTGCAAGTCAGAGGGTCCAGTTGTGCCGCAGTTAAGTGGCGCTGCATAGGAGGAGGAGGCAGCAGGCACCGCAGAGCTCGCGGTGCACGGTGAGCCAGCCTGTGGCGGATGAGGGTCAGCAGCTCCGGGGCCCTGTTGCTTTCAGCACCGCAAATGACGAGTGCAGCTCTGCGTCACCTGGGGTTTAGTTTGCTGGGGGAATGTCCAGGTGGTTGGTTAAGCCAACATTGGCCACTTTCCATCAAAAGAACTCAATAAGCGGGGTACTTTGCCATTTGCTTTCATTGCCTCTGGAGGAAGTTCACTAGGAATAAGACTGCTTGGTGTGTTTGCAGTCCTGTTTTGTAACACTTGTTGCTTTAACATCTTACTCATAAGTTATCTTACATGTCACAAGTACCTCAAAAGAGGAGGAAAATAATGTCCTTAACAGGCATATGGCCTTGAGAGCAGATGTGTTTTCTTAAGATTTTTGGCATGACTGGGTGAAAAGTGCTTGTAACTTTTCTTCCACCCTGTCTTATATTGAGAATCCCCATCAACCAGAGTGTAAAGAGGCGCAATTAAGGAATCTCATTAATCAGTAATTAACTTTACTGCATAGCCATGTAATACCATTTCCGGTGGAGTAGAAAAGTCACGGAAACTGTGTGTTTCCAGTGTTCCTGATCTTTCAGTTTACTTGAAACAGAAGAAAAGCAGTATTTGGCTTCTAAACAGTTTTGTGTGTGTGTGTGTGTGTGTGTTAGATTTTACCTATGCCTTACCATATATGTAATGTAAAAAACTATAAATCATAGAATCATTAAGTTTGGAAGGGATCTTTAGAGATCATCTAGTCCAACCCCCCTGCACATGCAGGGTCACCTAGAGCACGTGGCACAGGACTGCGTCCAAGCGGGTTTGGAATATATGCTATAAATATAACTGTTACTCTTTACATTTCTTTTGTACTTCAGAGCCTTGCTATTTAGAATGGCTGTCTGCGTAATCACATCATGGACATCATTATTAGTTTTTATCATCTGTGAACTCTCAAGCTGATCAGATGCTTTGAATGAGAATAAAAAAAGGAGGGGAAGGAAAGCAGACCACTGAATTTGAGTAGGATAGAATTTCAGTACATTTGTGAGGCTACAGGGGGAAAATGCTGAGACAAAGAAAGAGTTTTACGGGAGGACATAAAGCTGCTGGTCTGTCACATCAGAGGCAAGACCCTGCAGTCTCTCTTCTGTGATTTGGACCTAATAATGCCGTGTCTGAGGAGTCACATAAATGATTCATGCTGATTGACCCGTGGCCATGCATGAGTCTGGTTGCTGGTGTGACCAGCAGAGCTAAAACAGACCGAAAATAACCCCCAGGGACTTGCCTCCTGCTGAAAACTGTAGCTGATATCTGCCATGTTCCGTAGATATGGAAAGCTGGGAGTGTGCAACTCTATAGACAGCATTATAATACTGTTAGTAATAATAAAAATAATAAAGTATTGATGAATGGAAGCAGGGTAGATGCATATATCTATGACTATGAGCTTTCATGACTACAGCCCCTTAAAAACACTGCAAATTGTCAAACCTCTTCTCTATGATTTGTATTATAAGCATCCATTGAAACTGTGAAATAAGAATGGAGCCCTTGCAATGCTTGTGCTCCAAATAAGGACAGTGTTTTAAAAATGCCCTTTTGTCCTTAAAAATATATATTTAATGTTTTTGAAAAATACATTTTGAAAGGATCAGAACTGCTTTGCTGAAGTGCTTGTTGCAGTAAGATGAAACCATATCTTCTCAGGTTTAATAGTTTTATTTTCTATCCTAATCAGTATTTCAATAACAAACAAAGCCCTAAAAGTGCTTCAGACTTATCAAAATGAGGGGCTTAGATATAATCAAATCAGCATTTTCCTTGTGGTAAGTTTACCAGAGAAATTTTTAAGTGCACAACACGCTTGTCAAAGCCATCAGTCCTGACACCCTGATACAGTGTTTTTGAAGTATTTTTACTTCTTTGGTAAATAAAAATTCATTAGTTCTTAGTTCTTAGGTTCCAATTGCTTACACAGATATCCTTAGCTAACTTAAAGTTGGTATCATAACCCTACTGTAAATACAAACTTCTACACATGAGTAAATACACAGATTAACCTTTTCAAGACACTACTTGTCGTTTTTAAAGCAGCAGTGACATTCCAAAGCATTTAAGCACATGCAGTGACTTGTTATTGGGTCTTTGTCACTGACTGTGATGTTCTTTCTACCTACACTGAAATTAGATATTAACCACCTTCTTTCTCAGTACCATAACCAACGCAGAACTACATACCACACTAACGGGTGTATTTCACACTACCCGAGCTGTAACTCTAATTTTGAAAGCACGTTTGGGAAGCACATCTTTCTCATAAAATGCTATATATTAAGTTCTCTGCATCTGAAGTGCATCTGTAAGATTCACGGAAGTAAATATATGTGCTATTTAAACATATGTAAAGGAACTATAGGTTTTTTTTTTTCTTTTTTGGTACCTGTCAGTCTGCCAGCAGCAAAATCTGCCTTCTCCCAGCGCCCTGCAGACCTCCTGAGTGGCAGATTCCTTGCTTGCTCAGTGAGGATCTGCAGAAGTCTTCCTAAAACTCTGTCATCTTTTGGGCTGGGCATTTGAACACACTTTAGGAAGCAAGTGAGGTACATCATACCCAGTTGAAACTGCAGGGGCAAACTTTTCCATAGCTTGGGATTTGGCTCCTGGGATTTGGCTGCTGGGATTACGGGTGTACTCGTGAGAGTTGCACAGTGTCTGCGGGAAAGTGGCGTCCTGGCACACTCTCATATGCAAGATGATATTTCCAACATACAAAGTGGTGAGAGAGCTTTTTATTTTCAGAATTCTTTCTGAAAAATCAGAACTACAACCTTCCATTTATTTCCCCTTGAAGGTGGAGTATAAGCTATGTATTTGAGAGCATGTCTTTTGCAGACACTATACTAGAGACTTAAGCTCTTTATTTACTGTATCTGGAAGCCTTAGTAAGCCAGGACTTCAACACTATTTCACATTTTATTTTTCTGAGCCACAGCTTAGGATCAGGTGGCAGTTAAGTCACTTAAGGTTATTTAAATGCATCTAAAATGTTGCTTAATAATTCAGAACCAGTTTGCTCTGTTTAGAGTATTAAGATTTTTAAAACCCTTTTAATTAACCAATTCCAACAGCAGTTTAAATAAACAGAAACAAAAATCTGCCTCCCTTGAAGGGGTAGAAAATAAATTCAACTCAAATTGCATGTCAATTTAAATTAGGTGTGATCAGGATTTCAGCAGATGTAGGGTCAGATCATTCTTAATATTACATGGGAGTAGGGAGTAAGATAACCCTCTGAAACCGAAGCGGTCATTCCTGTGCCGTGGCAGGAGTAATCCTCTCTGCTCACGGTGCTGAAAACAACTCCCCAGAATAATAAACTTGTCGCTGCAGTGCTCGGCGCACAGTCACCTGAAGACGTAAGTGTATCCGCCTGGAGGTAACGGAGTGGTCACGATCCCTACGTTGCTATGCCAGGGAGTTTGGCAGATTTGTATAACTCAATCAATTCTAGAAAGCCTTCTTTGTAAGAGTTATTCTGCCCTCCCCTCCAGTGCAAACCAATTCCTTCAGATAATCTAGTTTTAAACTCATTAGATAGTGTTTAAACTCATTAAAGAGTACATGAAAGAGATATATGTTGAGGAGCATCTCTAGCTTTTAGCATCCTTTTCCCTAATTATCATCTTGATAGATGGGGAAAAAAATGTTATGATGAGAACGGATTCATGTAGTATCGTGGTTATGCCCAATAACACTTCTAGTAATGAGTCATTCAAATAAATCTGTGAAGTAGCTTTCAATGTCAGCTCAAGGAAATAAAGAATGCACGTCCAATAACAAAGCAGGGTTTCAGCAGAATACAATGTTTTTCTGATATTTTCAGAAACTTTAAGAATGTTTTTGTAAAATTAGATAAAATTGGACATGTGATCCATGTAATCTTTACAGTAATTCTAATGACTCATACTTTTATTTCCTACTGCATAAAATAGTACAGATCTTTTATAGTCCATGTAATTTAGAATTTTTCAGGGCAACGTATCTGATGATGGCACCTATTTATCATCTGTGGTGGTCTAGTTTATGAAAGGCCACAGCCATCTACAAAGGCAGAAGTCCCTTCTCTTGTCAGCTGAAACTGCCATTAAGTCAATACTACCTGGCCTTGTCTTTCTTTTCAGGTTATGCTATTTCATTTATTCAGTTACGTTTATTTAAGACATTGAGAAATTGTCTAAGCAAATTGACCGTGCCAGACTAGCATATTCCCATGCCTCTTTTAAGAGGGTGATTTTTGATTGTTCTTCCTATTGGTTGTAACTGTAGAACAATTGAATTAATCTTGAAATCAAGAGGACAGGATCACATAGAGTTGCAATGAGAACCCTGAAGCATTTGCAATCCTTAAGTTGTATTCCTTTAAACGATTTGGTTGCTCATGAAGATTGGGTTCACACTCCTCCAATAAGAACATGTAAAAGCAGTCTGTGATATTCCTGCCCCACAGAAGTCGATGGCAGAACTTTTAGGAAAAAAAATTCTGAAAATTATCAGAGGGTAGATTTTACTTCTTGACATGTAATTCCCTTTTTGTGGAAATATAATTTTCATTTATGGAGTTAAAAAAAAAAAATGTACATAAATAATACAGAAAGATTGCTCATATTTTCTCTCAAGATTTACCAGACCCTTTCATGCCTCATGTTTTGGCATATGCTGCTGTGTTATGTGACCACAGAGATGAACATCCTTCATGCAGCAAGTCACTGAAGGGAGATGAAAGGATTTTTTCCTCACCTCATAGAAGTAAACTCATTTTTTTAAAGTAATAGGATTTCATTCTGCAGGTCAATATAATGTTCTGATCAAGTGTTATGACAACTCTGTTTGAATACAAAGAAAGTTTAAACCGTTTCGGGCAGCAGATGAGCCATTTTCCCGGGTGCACTGCGTGGTGCCGCAGCTGAGTCATCCTCGTTAGTTAACCCAAGTGACTAATGCCAGACCCATGATTAACATATTCCACCCAAGTACATCTCTCTGACCAAAAAAAAAATGTCCTTTTACTCATCAGTGCCCCATTTCATAACACATTTATTTCAGGGGTGGAACGGTACTTGTCATAGGAACATGCCTCAGTTAGCTGTATATCTTCGTTGCTGGGTACTGTATTATCCAGCATAACTGGCCGTAGGATAATTCAGGATAATTCAAATTCAGGAAAATTCAAATTTGAATTTATTAGAGAAAATTATCTGTAGGATAATTCAAATTCTTTTTTATTTCCCCCAAAATTCATGCTTAATGTCATTTTTCCCCTTGTACGAAGAAAACATAATGATAAAATACCAATAAATTAAGCCTTTGTAATAATATGTACCAAGAATGCTGTGTCTGGTAACTAGAAAATGTAATGATCTCCTGCTGCTTTGGTAATTGCCTAAGTAACTACACCAGACTAAATGACTACAGTAGTCCTAGGCATGCTTTTTAGTCTATCTACCTGTCTACCGATCAGTGTTGTACTGCAGATATCATTGTGGTATCTGAACATCTTAATCCTTTGAACTTCTGACGAAAATCCTTCTGGATTGTTTTTCTATGCAGTTGTAATGAAGTGCACGTAAATGCGGTCACAGATCATGCTCCTGTGAGTGACTGGGTTCACATCCATTCCTCTTTGACATAGACATATGCATGCAAACCAGTTCTTGCATTACCTTTGAGGCACTGTATATATTTATATGTTCTCAAACTTGCAGAAGATGTGGCTGTGTTGCTTCCTTTCAGCTCCTCCTCAAGATCCATGGTAAAAGCTAGAGTTTTTCTAGAGCCATGATCTTTCTTCTTGTTAGCTATGAAAGAATGATGGTTAATTCAGAAATACTTTGGTATTAGCTTACTGGCAGTAATGCCCAGAAGTAATGGACTGCTTTGCCCCTCAGCACAGCAAAGGCACTTCAAATACAAACGCTCTCACCTGCCAGTTTTTAAGTCTTTCCTCATGAATAAAACTGCAAACATTAGGAAAGAGCAGATGATGGGGCTCCTCTGCCGGCATGATCGGTGTCAGAAAAAGCCCAGTGCCACTAGAAGAGAAGTATTGCATAAAGGGCCTGTTTTGCCAAGAAACCACACAAAACTCACTAAGTAAATTACTGATTAGAGATTCTAGATCAGAAGGAGAAGGGGTGCAGGATATAGAATCTGAAGAGAGCTTTACAAAATCTTCCTCTTCCCCTCAAAACGATCCCTTACCTCAAAATCTGGGTATAAGGAGCAGCTACTTTACGGTCTTTTAGGAGAAGCACAAAATATCTGTGGATTTAGGGTGCCTTGAAAGCAAAGTCTGATTACTAAAGATTTCCAACCTCAGGGGCTATAAAGAAGCAAAGTTCGAAAAACACCCACAGGTGGACTTGCTGTAGGCAGCATTTCCTGCCTTCTTTCATGGGAAGGTAGATGAACTGTATTTATGTACTTGCTATACTATTGAGCATCAACTCTGGAATATTGTGGGATTAGTGTAAAAATGTGGGTTTTTTTTAAAGATAGTTAACATCTTGGGATTTTATTTGTTTCTGGTACAAGAGTAAGTAATGTTTGCCATTTTTGTAATTTTTCTTTTCCACAAGCATAAGGTTTTGTTTTTCCCCATTAGATTTTGAAAATTTCAAATAAAATCATGAACCCATAATGTTGAGCTTACAATAAATAAATAAATAAAGACATAAAATTGTCAAGGCCTCACTATAGAAATAGATGCGCTGGATTTGGGCTTTTTCTTAAATATAAAATATTTATATGGCTGCTGTGTCATTATGCTTAATATTTTACAATGCAGAGAATACAGTAGCTGTATTGTCTTAATTTATTGGCAAGAAAGAGCATAAATAGTACAAGTCACTTGTATATGCCTTGACTGATGAGAATTTCTGCTGCAAATTCCGTTGATATAAATAGTAGTATAAATAATAAAAATAGTAGTATAAATAGTATAAATATTATACTATGCTATAAAAATACTATTGTAGATAGTATAATACAGTTGATATTAATTAGACCAAGTCAGTGAGAGCTTACACCACATGAAGGTTGGTGCTGATATCTCAGATAACTGTATGACTTTTTGTAGAAAAGAGTGGGGAACATGTTTGGAGTAAAGGAATACCACGGTTTTCTTTTGTGTCAGTATCTATTGCTTTGCTTATTAAATACATTTTTGAATGGAAGGTGCTGCATCTAAAAGATTGTTTTGAAAGAATAGCTTGAATTCAAAGAAATTCAAGGGTTCGACATGTCTGGCTTAAAGCTCTGGATTGAGAATGAGACTAGAAGTCTTTGACTGTGAGATATTTTTCCTTATTTGCGATGGCTGTCTTCAATTCAGATGTAAATTACGTCCGAGTTTATTCAACTAAACCAGATCTAATTGCATGTATTTCTATAAAGTAAACCTACTTTTGTTTGTTACTACAGTTGAACATATTATCCGCATGACTCACAGATATTTCAATACATAGAAGGGATTCACTGTATTTGTGTTTCACTCTGAAAATATAGATTTTAAACAGATCTGGTCCTTACCAGGTGTGCCTTTAAGTAATTCCCATTGCATTTGTACTTCAGAGGGATTAGGAAAGAGAGTAAAAGGACCTTTTGTCTGTTAGATTCATTCAATGTATTCATGCGTGTGTAAGGGGTATAGAGGCTGTGCTGCTCAAGAATCAGATCCTTGTCCCAGGGTGTAGAGAAAGGTGAAGGGTGTGATATTTACTGCTTGTATAAGTGTCATAATAATTGTGTATTTGATTCTTTATTTTCAAATGACCTTCCTGGGCATTAAGCCATTTTTTTTGTCTTTATCTTTTCCCTGCAGAGGGAGGGTAAGGAGCCACACCTTTGAAATGGTGAAAGTACAGCTGCTCAGAATGGGAATGTGCGGTAGAACAGATAGGGCAAGGGTGAGGATAGAAATAACAACAAAAACATTTTAGAAGGAAAAAGGTTTCGCTACAAAATTGCCTTAAAATGTAGTTTTAAGTAGTATTCATTATCATTAATTGGTCATTAAAAGTTTTCCCCAGTTGTTCAGAATGAAGTACAAATAGCTGCTACATTCTGCCAGGAGAAATGTAGAAGTTAACACTACTATCCTTTGTTTTTGCTCAGCCTTAAGTAATTCAAACAACAAAGGGCTACAAAAGTGCTTTAAACCAACTAGCTATTGCTAAATTGAATTAATTACCATAGAATTAATTAAAAGAGTACCTGTGGAAATAATACGCTTCCTATGCACTAAATCAGCAGGTAATATAAGGAAGCTCCTTAAGTGAACATCAGGTAAAAGTATTAGCTCCTGAGCACCAAAACTTGAGGTAAACCTGTCGCCATAGCTGGAGGATTAGTTCTGTTTTGCCAGCCGAAATGTGTTTCAACAAAATGGAAACATTTCACAGCCCAGCGTCAGGAACTTGCACTGATGGAAACAAGGGAAATGAGGCTACCTGTTGGCTCCCGCGCTGGCCGCATCGCTAGAAAGGGTCTTCCCTGGGAGAGAGGGCGGTCAGTGTTTGCACTGAAAGCTGTTTGGCCAAAAACCAGAGCTCCCGAGATACCGTCTCTTTGGTTTCGGGAGAGTCCTCGATGCGCTTGCAAGTTCATCTACAGAATTCTGCGAATCAAATCTTCGCAATATTACTGTGATTTAAGATATGTGCTCTTAACGTCTGAACACTGTGTCCTCTGTGTGTCACCTCCCTCACTATGTGCACGTGGAATAGTTTACAGATCCTCTTTTTAAGGAGTTTTATTTTATGTTGCATTGTAAGATAAAGCACTTAGCTTAGCAACACCACAAGACATATTTTAAAAATACATTTACCCGATCTGCTGCCATCACCGTGTGACCTGTGAGTGGACGCTCGGAATGCGCGGGTGACTGGTGGAAAGCCAGATATTGTAGACCTGAAAATACAGAGAGACACGAGGCTTTAGGCATTTGTTTAGGCCTTTGACAAATGCTGAATGTTTAATTTGGTGAATTTTCCAACCATAACTAAGTAAGCATGGATTTAATGACATGGGTACCTCAATAATCTCACAGAGTTCAGCAGGATCAAATCAGATAAAATGCATGCATAAATGATCTTCTGCATAATTGCCAATAATACACAAGAAATGTTTAAATAATAATAAAAGTACACTTCACTGTGGATAATTTAGCCTATGTAATGTGCAGGGCTCTTTTCTAAAAGAGCACCGTGCAGTCACATTGGAGAAAAGGCACTGTCAGCTTCACAATCTTCAAAAATTATCTTAATGTTAGTGAAGCAAGATACAAATTTTTAAAATATAAAGATAATTTAAGTCTTTGCAACTACATTGTGAAATAATCTACCTAAATTTATTCAAGTATGTAAAAATCATTAGAATGATATATTGAACACACCTTTGTTGGTTACAGCTCTTACAGGATCCTTTGATCTCTCTTATATAGAATTCCTTGTTTTCTAATTCTGTTCAAAAAATACTGCAAGTTACAAAGCATCTTAGGTCTTATATTTTATATATTTACAAGAGAAACCATTCCTTTAGTAGGAGGTGCGTTCGCTAATAAGGCTTCTCTTCTTTGTAGTAAACAACATATTTACAAACCACAAATAACAAAGTAGAAGCTGCAGAAGGGTTATGGTGTGATAATTAAGTACAATGGCGACCCATATGAACAGAAAATGCCAAGGAGCTAAAACAAAGCAACAACAGCTTTGTTTGTTGACAGATGTAGGAGCCATATTGTTAGTTAATTGGGTAATGGTGTAAACATTTGCAAACTCTGCTGTCCCTCAGCGAATTAAGCAGCACGCTGAAATTATGGGAAAAGCTGCGCAGTCCTTTTGCTGCAGGTACTCACCAGTGCTTTTAACACGTCTTCTGAGTATAAAGATATTGAGAAAAGGACAGTGTTTGTTACTATTTAAGGTACGTGAAGGGTTTGTAGCGTGAATTACAGTCAAGTGAATATTAGATTTCCATATGGTTACAGTCTAGAACTTGGCTTGCTTTTCAAATATATATATATTTTTTTTTTTTTGGGGGGGGTGAAATGGAGAAAAGCCTTGTTCGTTTGTACATTTTCTTGCAAGAAGAGGATGCAGAATTTGAAAACAGATTTTGGCTTTAACTGAGCAGAGGAGAACTGCTTCTTTCAGGTGCACAGGAACTCGTGCTGTGAATTGCAGACATCCCTGTTTAGCCCCTTTCTGAGCCTCAGTGCAATGGGCTGTAGCAGAATACTAAAACATTAAAAAATGCAACAAGATCCTTAATTAGCATACTTCTGTAATCACAAACTTAAATGCACTACTTTGGCTGTTTTTTACATAACAGGTTTGCTTTCTAAGATAATAACCTTTCAATAATTTAAGCGGCATCTGTGCAGGAATGCATAATTGGAGTGTAGATAATAGGAATCTAAAATTGAGTCTGGTATTTTTTACAAATTATTTTTCTCTTCAGCCATTTAGCAATAACTCACCGTGGTATACAATGCATAAGAAAATATATCCTTTCTTCAGGAATCAAAATGACACATCTGTTGTTTGTTTAAAAAAAAAAAAAAAGAAAAAGAAAAAAAAAAGGAAAAAAAAATCTGTTGCATTCAAATAGGGGAATTTTATTGACTCCAGTGGACTCAGGAAGTGATAAGCTCTTCATATTTGTTTAAATAATGAATTACCTGTAATTATCCAATAAAACAATGGAAATGCAATTCCTTATGACTAGCTTTTTTTTTTTTTTTTTTTTTTTTACAAAAATTATTTTTAAAAAGCATTGGCATGATGATGTCACAGGTAAAACAAATTTATCTCTAATAAAAGGTTTATCATACAGATTTGCATTTATATTTACAGCATAAAACTACTAATGTCATAGGCACAAGCAAATTTCCTATAATTAATGTGTTCATATAGCAAAAGAAATGCAAGCAAAATAAAACATGGAAATGAAATATTTCAGAAGGTGATAAGATGAAAACAGGTAATTTTCAGATCTGTATATGAATCTTTGCAGTAGCTGAAGAAAAGTAAGACTCTGCTTTATTATTTTCACTATATAATTATATTAGGTAATATTTAGTGGTAAATTTAACTTTAATAGTAGATACTTAACCTATAGGCAGCCGCCTAGCGGTTCCTTGCTGACCATAAGCTGGGGATTGCTCACGTGCCTTAAGTGAAAGCCGGCAGTGGTTGAGGATGCTGAGCAGCTCGCAGGGTTTGGTGCTAAGATCCAAACGCTGAAGGATTTTGGTGCTCGCGGAGCAGATAGTGCACGTGTGTTTTCCAGGTGTGTTTAATTCTCACTGGGGCTCTACTGTGAGCCCGTCTGCAGGGGCGGCTGCCGAAACACCCCTGCAGATCTGAGGAGAAGTGGGGATTGCAGGAAATATTCATACTGTACAAAATCACACAGTATGGGGATATATAGAGAGAGATGATATATACATGCATCAGACGTATGGTGGCGTCTCACTGGACAGCTGCATGTGCCAATTCTACCCGTTAGTGTGACAGAAAAATAACCCCAGAATTAAAAGTGTGCAGTTTCTTGGCCTCTTTTAGATGACCGATAATGACTACGCTACTTGCACTGTCAGTCTGGTGGAAATTTTGGATACTTGTGGGGCTAGTTTTATTTTTCATCTTAGCTCCTGTGTTCCTGTATCTCCTTCCAAATGAACTTAACTTTGACAAAACAGATATATTCACACTTTAGTTTATGTGAGAAAAATGGCCTTTGCCTGGAATTAATGTAATGGACAGAACGGTATATATTTAAAATAAAATATGCAAAATATGAGGGGGAGGGAGATCTAGTTCATCATCTGTATACTAAGAATGCTCCAAATTTTAAGTATCACTGATGTGAGGTACTGAAAAATATCTCCATGGTGCAAATTTATGTTCTGAAAATACACAGTTCAAGTAGAGTCTACATGTCTTTTTGTTTCTCTGTTTACAGGTGACCCAGCTGGATCCAAATAAATCATTACTGGAGGTAAAACTGTATCCTCAAGAAACCCTTTTCCTAGAGGCAAAAGAATAGATGAAACAAGATTGTAGGACTAATCACCTTTGACAAGCCAGAGGCACGGGACTGGGACGAAGGCTTCTTTCAAAACCACCTTGTACTATCATCTAACGCAATTCAATGTCACAACTTGGCCTCTTGCAAGAATCCTGAAAAACTGAAAAAACGTAGCTACGTAAAGTTTCACACCCATGAATATGTTTCCAACCTCGTTTAAATGAGCAGAGGATAAAATTCTGCTATGAACACTGAACATTATGACTCTGTTGCTCACTTACCATCCAGCTTTTGTTATAATTAATGCACTGTTAAAATGTGAGTGATTGTTAAGTAGAATTTTTACTCCTCAAATGCCCCCTTTTTCACCAAGAAATCTTGGACATTTCTGCCTGTACTTTTGACACTAGGATGCTGTATATTTGATATCTCGCTGAGCCAGTGCTCTCATATATATGCATTTTATTTCTGTGCTTGAATTTCTACTCACCTAATTTAAAAAGGCAGAAAAAAAAATTAACGGGACATTCTCAGCCATGGAAATTTAACAGTATTATAGTAGAAAGCATATAATTTTTGTTAGTACTTTCTGACTTCTTTGGTAAGATGTAAGGTTTTGTTTGAAGAATATAGTTTGACATGTATGCAAGATATTTATTTACTGGTTCTGCTTTGGGTCTCAGTTCTGATTCAGTTTAGGAAGTATTTTCCATTACATTGCAGTGTGTGAAACTGCTTATTGCATGATGTGAATATTTAAATAACATTACAAATGGCCAGTACCGGAAACCTGGTATCTTGCCAATACTTCAGGAATCAGCTGATATTGAATATCAGCTGTTAAAAACCTTTCAAACACCAGATACAAAAGTTCTTTATTTCTCATTGTGGAAGAAATGGCTGTTCCCATTTTAGCATTTCTTCCTTCATTCTGGCACTTGTTTGTATCCTATTACTCTGCTGTTTTAAAGCCCCTTGTTTGTTTCATCAAACAATGAGCAACTTCAGAGATGGTGTAATAAGAAATCTGCCTTATTATTGCACACTTTGGACATTTTACAATAGATTACTGATCCCATCTCAAATTAAAGAAATCCTAGTTCTGTTGTCTGAAATGTACGCACCAATGACATGGAAAAATCTGGTACTTTAAGTAGCTTGATGATAGAACGAGCATACTGAATCGAAGACCATAAAGTACACTTGATGCTAAGCCTGCATCAAAGCAAGTTTTGTTTTTTTGTTTTTGTTATTCTTTTTTAATCTCTAGGCTTGCTGTATAGTGCACAGTAGCACTACAGAATCGTCATCTGCTAAACAAACTTTTCGTTGTAAAGCCTGGCACGTTGTTTTCCGCATATGTTTATATGTAATTCATAGTGTTTATTGTAGCAAAATGAATTCGCATTTGAAAATTTTATACTAAGCAAAAACCAATTGCACACAACTTATAGTCTTTTTTTTCCCCCCTCAGAAGGACATTGATATAAAATTAAATGTATGCCTATTATTAGGGTGTTAGTGAAGCAGATATAGTTACCTTTACCAAAAAAGCAAATTTCTGAGTGGGGAAAGCCTTATTCTACCTTTTGTAATTCTGTAATTAGTGAATGCTACATCAAACACTTTTAGAAGTGATGTATCTATGATAAACAAAAGGTTTTGAGGTGTAAACAAATCCTAATCATTTGCAGTTCACAAATAAAAGAATTAATAGCCAGTAGGAAGGTAAATGTACTTGTAATGGAAAGCTGAATGCAGATACTTCATTCTCAACTTTTGTATTCTTTCAGAATAAATCCACTGTTTATTGAATCAGAAATTAAAATAGGCTGCAAATTGGGGTGACACTGGTTCTACAAGCAATCACAGTTACACATACAGCAGGATTTAGAGTGATGCGTATCCTTGTTTTCCTTTTTCCAGATTAGCTCTTCCTTTTGAGCTGGCTGTTGAGGAAGTGAGTTGCTGAACTATTGCTACACCTGGCAAAGCGACCTTTCAGCTAACTTTTTTTTTATATTTAATCTGTTCTGTTTAACTTTTGTTTGATCTCATCAGGCTGTTTTCCCTTCTGTATTTTGACTATATATTCTTTACTTTGATACTAGTTTCATAAAATTATTAAATGTGGCTTGAATATTTGTTGAACCTGTTGAAGTCAGTGCTCCCAGGATTTGTTTGGCCTTTTTTTTCCCCCTAACCTCTGTGTTTGTTTCTTTTCCCCATTTTTGTTCATACCGCAAAATACGCTGTCAATATCAAAATGTTCTGGTGATAATTAACTGGAAGTGTTTGAAGTGGTGGAACTACTGCCCTCTGATATAAAGATACCAAGATCAGTATATAATGATCTTTCTGCCACAACGTAAGTGTATCACTCTATTTAAATAAAAATATTCATGACTCTGGTCCTTAAATAGCTCGGGCCTGATTTCAAGAAGCAACCATCTAGACTCAGCTCTCTGAGTTAGGTGCCCAGTGCAAACCAGTCTCTGTGTAAGAATATTAATATCCTGGGCCATGTTTTTTTGCTAACCTAAACCAACCATAGTATTCACCTCATATGCTCTGCTGATATGATTAATCCTCTAGCCATTATACAGACTAACTTTGTTATTTAATGTTACTGTAAAACTATAGCAATGTTACTACAGAGCATATCCATGATTCTACATTTTTATCTTCAGGTTCCTCATATTAATGGCTTATCATTAGTATGATTAATACATTAGTATGAAACCTTAAGGAATTACTGTTGGTGAATGGAATCCCGTATGATAATGCTGGTTCTCGTTACTGCCCTTCAGAACATTATGGTGAAGGTTGGACTGCAGCTCTTGAAGCAAGTTCCTGCCTGTGGACACTGGTATTCAAAATCAATACTAGAGAATATGCAAAACACAAGTGTTTGCTCTGTGTTCTCAGCATAGGTGCTCTTAAATTTAGTGAGAGTGCTTAGGGTGTTCTTAATGAAGCTATGTTGGAGGTTTGGTTAATTCTTTTTAATGTAGCAGAGGACTTTGGCTTTCATAATTGTACCTGCTCAGTGACATTAGAAACTTGAAATAAATGTTCAATTGCAAGAATATTTCTTTTAAAAGGTGATATGATTTCACTCCTCCATCTGTGGAGAAAAACAAAATCACAAAACCAAAACAACATGACCCAGATCCACGGAATGACTGAAGAACTTTAATTATCTGAGCCTCATGTTCAGACCCCCTAAATAATGCACAGGAAGATATAAGTGCTTTAGAATGGGATCTTCATCAATCAAAAAAAAAAAAAAAAAAAAAAAAAAAAGAAAAATCAAAGCAACTCCCATGGAATACATGTGAAGAGCATTAACAGGCAAAACCAGCAACTGCTTAGACTAGTCAGCGGGAAATGTTAGAGATGCCGATGTCTCGTCTACACCATTCCTCGCTGGAGCCAAGGCTTCCTACTCTATGTTAGCACAGGACGCCTTCCTCTGCTCAAGATTCCCGGCACTGAGCTCTCGCATCAAGGTAAGCATCCAAATCCTTCCTGCCCAAGGTTTGGCACAGCACAGAATACTGGTTTCTTTCAAAACAGGGATGGTGGTTGTATCCCGGGTCTCTTGTTTACACAGGCATTTTCCCATCTAGTCAGTAATGTGGGCCTGAGGAGAGCCGGACCCAAATCTCAGGCTCTTACCTTAAAATTGCTGGAGTATGGGCTGTATTTAATGTGTATACTCTCCCTCTGCTGTCAAAGCTGTTGGACTGCCAAAGCACTGATCTTTTTAAGCTCATTCAGAGGGAAGATACAAGCAAAAGAGCTGCTTCTTCAGGCTAGTGATGGGGAGCTCACCTGGGAAGAGCCATCCAGCCTTGCCCACAGTTCATCACTGTCATTTGGTCTTTTGAGACAAATGTCGTAGGAGGAGAGACAGAATATTGTTTCTGCACCCTAGTTAAATCTTCTTACTGTACTTGTATAAGAGAAAAGGCAAGAGCAGTAACTTTATGATAGCCCATTTGCCTCTGGGTACTGCTGAGCCTTCTCGCAGAAACATCTCTGAAGCCTCGAATACCTCTTCCTCTGTAATGAGAGGACAGATCCCCATTTCTAGCATCAATCTGCTTCCCGAGGAAGCAAGGTTTCCACAAGGAGGTTGCATCATTACTGCACCTTTTTAGTCTTTTTAGACTGCTGTGTTAAGTTTTTACATTTTAATTTTGTAGTCGTAACTTGGATTACAAGCAAATTTAACAAACAGCATAAAGGTCTTACTATCTAAGGTTTCCATGAGTTTTGTGAAAATCGGCAGTCCAAACTTCCAAGAAGCAGAAGCCAGCCTGAGCAGACTGTGGAGCAAGGTCTGCTATATACTGAACTCTTACTGGCATTAGAGAATGCACCTGGGAGCGCCACACAAGTACCCAACCTGTGGGAGAAATTTCAATGGGATTTAGGGTCTTATTGGGTACCAGAGAATTTGCTCTTTAGTCACGGCTTTTCTCTGTGGATTCTTTTATTTGTAGTAAAGACTGAAGTCACACTGCAGCCTTAATGTAATTCAATTAAAATGTCACTCAGCTGCTGGAAATAAACCATTCAGTAGTCTGGATTAGTTCTTGTGCTCGCAGAACTACTGGTTAACATGATCATTATTTTGTACCTATTACCAATGAGTATCATTTGCTATTTTTTCCCATTCTATTGCGAGAGCCTTTTACAGTTTGTTGCTAGTCATGTTTGATTTGGTCATCTTGAACGATTTTGTATCATTCACTGATAATCACATCACTGTCTTCTCCCAGATAACTTATGAGTACATTGAATAATACATGTTCCAACACAGATCCCTGGGTTCACTGCTATTAATCCTTCTCGCTGTGAAAACTGCTCCTTACTGCTTCCAGTTATCTATCTATGAGTGTTACTCCTTTTTTTTCCCACAAGATATTTCCACTGTAGTAAACCTTACTGTAAACAACTAGCTTATTTTTCCTGCGAATGGCATTATCAAACATTTGTTTTAAACCCTGCTCATGCACTAGTGCAATTATCTTTCCAGCAGGCTTTCTGTTTCTCATATTTTCAATTTCGTTTTACACTTTTGACAAATTTTCCTCAAAGTCTGCTAGTTGTTTTGTTTTGGTTTTATGTCTTGCAGTAGGTAACTTTCCATCGTCATTTTTTTTTCTATTTTCCTCATTTATCATTCACTTTCACCCCTTAATGTGCTAGTTATTTTGACTTGATTTCTGATGGGCCTTCTGGAGTCTTTCAAAAATAATCTAACACATTATCTTCAAATACAGTTTTGATGAGGATCTTATTCTTCTAACCGTGACAATTTCCCTTTAGTATCTTCCTGTTTATGCAGTTTTCTTTTTAAAGATAAATGCTACTATGGAGAATAAGTTCAGGTTACTGAGTCTGAGTGTGTCCTAGTCTACCATGAAATGTGTCTTCTACTGTGAATCAGGTGCAGCCCATGAAAAAATAAATTATGGCTTGGTTTCCCCTGCTGTGACTTCCCAGCTTGCTGTATTAAGAAACAATCATTTACATCATCTAAAAATGTATCCTCTCCTGCACTTCTTGATCAGATATAGTCAATCTGTGAAGGTAACTAGTGTCCCCCATGGTCACAGGGGGGTTTTGTTTGTTTTGGTTTGGTTTTGGTCTGTTTTCACAGTCTTACTAATTTTCCTTTTAATTTCTTAGTCATGTTTGCAGTCATTGTCCTTAATTATTACACTCCTTAGACACAGAATCTATAGGGCATTTTAGCCCTCTGAATATTATTTTTGATAGCTACAGAATTCTCTTACTGTGCTCTGTATTTTTAGGTGTTTTCATATTTTTTTTCAGACTGAATGCTTTTTTTTATTTTTATTTGTTCCTCATCGTTAAGCACATTCAGTACTTCTTATCAATTAGAAATGCAATATTCAATAGAATTAGTTTCTGATAATTTTATCCTTTGAGAATTCCTAGTTTTGCTTTACAACCCTCCGCCCCTAGCTCAGATAGCCTTTGTCCAGCTCCCATACTCCTAGAATCACACCAATTCCTTTTATCCTGTGAAAATATCTTGGCTCTTCAAGATAAATCACAGTGCTGTTCCACGATCTGATGCCCCTAGTTTCTACTGATAGAAAAATACTACAAATAGATTTAAAGATATAATTGCAAGCCAAAAGGAGTTATAGTTCCACAACCAGATTCCATAGCCTGGTGACTCTTTGATGGCTCCTTTGGATTTGCTGGGTTTAGTCACTATAGAGTATGGCAAAAACAACTGCCCCATGCTCAAGTGATGCCCCTTGTACGGTGCGTATTAAGAGCTGCCTTTATATCGCCCTGGAGTAACATTTCCCATAAGTAGACTGAATCGTTAGGAGACCAATTAAACTAATTTCATGGCACCTATGCACTGCTGGGTTGGTGAAAAGGAGCTGTTCCCAGCAGGGTAAGAATGAAGCTCATAAATGAAAAGCGGGGGAAAAAAGGAAAAAGTGGTATAAAAGAAATACAATGGAAATCAAACATTGTCAAGAAGTTGCCCTAAAGAATAAATTGTTATTATGAAAATATCATTAACTCAGGTATGATCTTTTTCATTTAAAATTTTTGCTTCTGATAGATTCCTTCTTCCTACAAATTGTTACTCCTGTCATTTTAAAGATAATATAAATTTGAAGATTTTTCTAACTATATGAAAATCTTACAGCAAGCAATTGACCTTCCAAGACAGCAGTGAACTTAATTGCTTAGGAAGTGCAATGTGTGTTTTATTTTTGTATTTATTTTTACTGTTTCAGTTTTTACCTACACTTCTTTCAAACAGAAAATGGACTGCCAGGTAATTTACATACCACTAAGAGAAATGACTAATAATCATCAGGAAAGCAGGGAGGGATCATATGATTGTAAACACTGAATTGGCCTGACTGAAGGCTTTATATACTCTGTACAGTCTTTCTATGTAATATTATACATCACTGTGTAAATGCTCCAGAAAAAGATGTCCTTTCAACTAAAGAGGAGACAAATGACCTCATAAGGAAAAAAAAAAAAAAAAAAAAAA
>VZSV01000043.1:3089581-3100451 GCA_013398735.1 Nothocercus julius
GTTTTCATGTACAAATCACCCTCTTCAGCCAGTTTCCCTCATTCCAGTATTAGCAGGGAATTTAGTAATACAGTTAATTTATTCTCCAGGTGTGTGCGCCCTGCGGCGAGTTGCTCCCAGCCCCGTACGGACACCGTCGCTGTCACCTTTGCCGTCCCCGCCGGGTTTCTGGGGCTGGTGGCACCTGTGCAGGGCGCTGGGAGAGGTTGAGGGGCAGCTGAGGAGCTGCTCATGCTGCAGGTGTGAGGGGTGACCCAGCTGGGAGGGCAGAGTGTGGCAGCAGCTGGTGGTTGTTGCTGCACTGGTAAGAGTGGGAGCAGAGACTCTGCTGTGGTTGGAGTGGGGAGTTTTGCTGTGGGTTTTGGGCATGTGGAGACCTTGGGCACAGCAGTAAGTAGGTTGTGGAGGGGCTTAGGAATTGCCAAGACAAGATGTCAAGTTTGAAGGGCAACATGTACTTGAGAGGTGTAGAGGAGCTTCTTGTGTTGGGGCTGAACTTTATTATAAAATGCATTTCCTGTGGGAGCTTCTAAGAGATGATTATACCCTACAGCAGCTAAACAAGAGTAAGAAGCTGCTGTATATTGAGATTTATGTTTTCAAGAAAGTTACAGGAAGCTCTTCATTTCATATGCAGCAGTTATGGCTTTGGTATAGGAGTTGGTAGATTAAATTATACTGTAATATACACTGAAGAGTGAGCAAAGGGCTTATCTGTGTAAAATGGTAATGGGTGTTTTTGCAGTGACTCACTGATTGCTCATGTAGAAGCAAAAAAATCAAGGTGGACAAACTTGCTTAAGCATAAGAAGGTTTTGGTGAGAGGCCAGACTGTAACAGGGCATGTTAACCTTTTTTAACCACAACAAAATCTGAGGCCTGTCTTACCCAAAATGCTACAGCAAACTAATGTTCATCTTTCCCCCCAGGTGTGAATTTGGCAGGCACATGGGCTAGGGCAGGATGAGACACCTGGCTTGAGGATAATTCTGCTTGGAATGTTGTTCTGTGCAGTATTGGATTTAGCTGGATGCAGGAACCAAAGTCTTATCTTTGTTTTTTAATCTTAACTCCTTGCAAACTCTAAACTACAGGCTATAAAATGGTGCTTCCCAAAGAGCCCAACAGCACCTGCGAGACCTGTTTTGATGAGCTGAAAGAGCAAAATCTTGTCATATACTGATCTGAGAATTAATTCACTGTAAGAAATAGTGATATGTAGGATACATCCTGGTTCCTGACTGCCCATGGAAGCTTTGCCCGCATGAATATCGCAATGTGGTTCCCCAGGGGGCAGCAATGGGATCTCACTTGTAGTGAGCTAAGATTTGTAGACTCTTTTTCTGCCTTTCATCCACTACTTTCTCTTATTAATACATGTTGTAAAGCTTGTAAGAGTTATGCTTGGGGTTGTTTTTCCACAACCGTTACTTCTTTCATCCAGGAATCCTAATGGCAAATGACTGGGGAAGAGCATGGATGAAAAAGATGTGATAGAAAATCATTGGAAATGGATTACCTGCTACCCTTAAATACTTATCCATCTGCTATGCATATGCAGAAAGCAGTTGACCATTTAACTGGGTGGAAAAATAATAGTTGGGCAGGATCTGTGCAAAACTGTGTACATTAGCGACAGCAGGGCAGACTCCTGGGGGGAAGGGAAAAATGGAAAGGAAACCAGAAACAGAGAGCGAGTCTTTTCGTGTGGTCTGACAGGCAGATGGAAAGCATGAATTACAAAGGCTTTTAAAAAGATCTGCTTGGGTTTTATGTTTACAGAGAGATTTAACAAGATTGGCTGGTCTTAAAATGCTGAGGTCTTTGCTAAAATCAGATATTTGGAAGTGGAATGGGGGGAAGCCTTGAACCAGAGCACGGGAGAGGCTCGCAGAGGCGCAGCAGGACACGAGCGGGACCAGCGGGGCAGCGCCCCTGCGCACCCCCCGGCACAGGGTTTAGAGCTCAGCAGGGCCCGCGCTGGCAGAAGGGCATGTGGCTGCCAAAGGAGCTGCGGCCAAAGACCTCGAGCGTCTGGCTAGCCCAGAGGAACAACAAATGCGTGAGAAGACACTGCGAGCACAGGCTGGGGTTTGTGCAACATGGACTTACCCATGAAATGGTTTTATAGGGAATATGGGTATCAATGTTGCCTCCTTTAACTGTAAGTGGGATATTGGATATCAATCTCCTCTAGCAGCTTGAGGGAGCTTCTGGCTTGCGTTGGGTAGAACCCAGGGGTTTTCTAAATGCCGAGTTTGAAGAGCCAGTCATGGTGTCTACAGCCACATGAAAGGTGCAAGTAGTGGAGATGATGCTTTATGTAGCCTTTGCTTTCTAAGGCAAGCCTAGAGTGGGCAGGAGAATCTAATTAAGGATCTACCTGATGCAGTGGGAAGGAATTCTTTTTTTGTCCCACAGAAAATGGACAAGCCCTTCACTGAAATACCTAATCTTTCTTATGAAGGTGTTACCTGGACTGGTGGTGATTTGAAAGATGTTTCCAGGGCCTGTTCTCTAGAACAGTTCTGTCCTATCCCTCTTCGTGTGGTGAATAAAAAGGATTCCAAAGCACCATTTTATTTTTTTTTTTTTTTTTCTTTAAGGACCCCTGAAAAATATCTTGCAATATATAGAAAGAGGCCTGAGGCCCGATGAGTTAAATATACCCTACTTCCCTGGTGGGATTCTGTAAATCTTTCATTTTGGCTTCCTAATTCCCCTCCCCAAGGAGAGCTTAGCTGTTTTTCAGTGTCTGGTATGCTGGTCACTGAAAGAAGAACTTGCCTTACCTGAGCATGCAAAGATGATGATCACCTCTGTGATCTGGAAAGTGCTGGTGATCCAACCAAGGCAAATACATTGGCGTCCTGGGTAGCAGGGTCATTTCTAATGTAGGACGGAGTATTCGGGTGCCTTACTCTGCTGTGCAGTGGGAGATGGCTCTGTAAGCCCTGTGTCCACAGGGAGAGCGGTGAGCGATCAGTGTCTTCTCAAACAGGGCTGACCGTGGAGCTGGGAGTGTCGCAGGGGCTCTGTCTCTGCTGTTACGTTACTGCTCCTTGCTGAAACATCTAAGCAAAGTTAGTCCCTCTTAAATGGGCTGAGCAGCAAATATTCCACAAACTGTGAAAAGCTGAGACTGATTTGGTCAGATCTCTGGCTTTCTTGGATGCTTCAGCAGGGTAGAAGCTGTTTGGGTGTTGATGATATTGGGCAGAGGCGCTCTCATTAAGAAATTGCCTGCTGGAACTCCCTCCAGCCATCTGGCATTCAAAATACATTGCTAAATATTTTGCACACAGCCATCTTTGCTGACTGTCTCTCTTGCTTTGCAGGTGTTTATGGTATCACGACTTTTTTTTTTTTCCCCTTTCCAACCTCCACTGAATCTCATGCTCTTTCAATCTAAGGATTAGCTATGCCACAACAAAAAAGAATTTCCATGAAATTACCTTCAACAGGACATTTTTTTCTAGCCAGATGATCACATTATATGTTAAATTTTAAATAATTATATTTTTGGTCTCCCCCAACCTACTCTTTCTTTTTTTCTTTTTAATTTTTAAATTGTGTATACAGAAAATACCATTTCTTTATAGTGCTTTGCTCTTTTGTTTCTAAGTGCGTGGTGCCTTTTTTTTTTTTTCTTCAATAATAGGCTGTAGTTATTTTTCTTAAAGAGTTTGAAGGCTTTATACATTGGTAACAATTAAAACATTTATTGACATGTATCACAACAGCTGGTGATAGATGAGTTTTATTTTGCTGCAGATGAGAATGATTTGGTCTTTTATTCCTCAAATTAACTTTCAGTCATAAGTCTCAAATGTTACACTTATGCATTCTGGACTAATCTGGGTAAGACTCTTTTGTTTCTTCATAAACTAAACACTGAAAATTGTCCTCAAGCAGGATGCACAGCTTAGTGCTTCCTGTGGTTGCCACATGCTGCTTGTGCTCAGTGGGTGTGGGCTCCTGAGCTGCTCTGAGATTAAGCTGAAAATGAAATAATTCTTGAAAAAGGTATCGTGGACACTTCAGCTGAATGTGGTACATTTGAAGTAAAGCATATTTATTTCTTATAGTCTTTTGAAAAGTGCATTTATCACTAACCTTTACAGGCTGTTTTGTTTAACTTTCACTGAATTATTGTCATGGAATGGGAATGAGATATTGCTGTTGCAGAGGAGCATTGACTTCACAAATGAGGGAAGATGGGAGGTTTTGTAGTGAAAACTACATATTGGTCTTGGAAAGCTTGGTTTGTGTTCTGAGTTCTGCTGCTGAATTAATGCTGTGTGATCTAGAGCTAGTCAAAACAACGTGTATTTTTAAAAAGTTGACCATTAATATTGATGGTCTCCATCTTCAGCTGCTCAGTTTGAGGCACATAGGGCTTGATTTGTGGACTTCTGTACTATCTGAGTATTTATTTTTAATAAGGGTCCTAATTAAGCCTGCAATCTCTGTTGCAGGAAAGCTCTCCTGGACTCTGTCTTCATTCATTAAAATGTGTCAAATTCCTCAGTTTCAAGCAAAGCTCTAACAATGGTAAGAAAGACCCTGTGTCCTGAATATACCAACATGTGCCAAAGAACATGCTTGTTAATAAGTACTTGTTCAGTGTTGAAGTAAAGCAACAAGGGGTTATAAATTTCCTCACTTCCAACTACATGAGCCCCTGACTTAGCTCAGGAAGCTACACTGTTGTGAGCCATGAAGAAGTAAAATACCCTCTGCTTTATAATAAGTCATTCCAGCTCTACCTAATTAACACTTCTTAGTGTTAATTGTAACCCCCTGTTCTTTTTTTCATTATTTTTTTTTTTAAATTTTATTTCAGGGACAATATTTCCCAAGTACTGCTGATGAAATGTCAGGCAGAGGTAATACTTTTGTTTTCCTTGCTATTATAACATTGTGCCATAGATATAGTTATATAAGGAGCTATATGCCAATCAACCACCACAGCAAACAAGATGAAGAAGTAAAAACCTTCTCCTTAGAGATTTCCTTGAGCAGACAGTGAATTATGAGCTCTTTTCTGTCTAGAGAACCTGTGGGTAAAATGTCTAACGCTACTGAAGTACCTTGCTGTACTTGAAAACAATGTATGGTTTTAAGGCGCTTGTTTTAAACTCAGATCTAACAGTATGGAGTAATGGAGTGTTTTTTTTTAAGATAATCTGCACAATCCCACAAGATTCTAATGCTACAGAAATGATTTCTCACTTTTTACAAAAAGGTATTTAATGAAAAATACATTCATTCCCTTGGTAAGGGGGGAGAGAAATCCTGTTGACACTTCAGCAAACCCACTTATCTCATTTTTGTAGTCTGAAGGAAATAAGAGTACTCAGAGAAAGCAGGAACATGAGATTTTGCTATTAAAATAGCACTCTGATGCTGGCAACACTACAGACCTAACACAAGACCTGTAAGAAAATATGAGTACAGAATGGGGATAAATATCACTAGGATGACCCAATACTTTACAGCAAGATGAAAATAAAAACCTGACTGAAAAAAAACTGAGGTGAGAAATGAAAATCATCTTAGGCAGATGAAAACCTTATTTGACAGAAGTTGCTAAAATGAGGATCATAAAGGTCCAGGTGGTGGACTTCCTCCTCCAGAAGGTGGAATAGTGATTGGCCTATTGTTTAACAAAATAAAATACACCAGGGATGTTTTGCTTAGCTGAGGGGTTTTAGGCTTTGGATAGGAAAGTAGATGAAAACTTTATCAAGGATGAATGTTAACTATAATATGAAAAGACACTGTTCAGTAGTCATGGTGAGATCCTGATTAACTTTTTTTTTTTTCCCCCCCCAAATATCCAGGGCCCAAAATGTAAGCATAGTTGTCCTCTTGCAAATACTAGAGAATCCTGAATGAACAGGATTCTTAGAAGACTGACTAAATTGAATGCTGAAAATACTATTTGGATTTAAAATTCTCCATACTGCCTAAAATAACCCTTACGCTTGCAGAAGACTTCAGGGCCTGGCTGGAAATCTGGAAGCACTTTGAGATGTTACTCTTAGGAAGCTACCCATGTTTATACCTTGATGGATATTTTGCAGAGTTTTATAGTAGGAAAACAAAATGCAAGCGGGGATTAGAAAGGAGGAAGGGCTTGCTAACGTGTGGTTGAGGCAGCACAAGGATACTCTCCGTTACTGTGTGCTGAGGGACCCCTCTGCCCCAGCCGCCATTTTGTGATTCATGGAGGTGCCTCCCTGAGGTACTCGCTGCACCAAAGTTGTTCCTGCTGCAGACTGACCTTCTCCTCCTCATTTTCCTGGCTGAGATGCTCGCAGCCTATTGGAAAATAACAGGGTTTAGGAGGCAGCCCTCTGCTTTCCAACAGAGAGCCAGGGGCCTGAATACATGTGGGGTCACTGTGCTGCTGCTGCAGCAAGGTGGTGTGTGGTGGGACAAGATGGCGCCTTGAGCTCTTAACTGCCACCAAGCTTTAAAAAATCTGCCAGTACTGACCATGAAAACAGGCAGTCCCCGAGACAGGCTTGGAGGCCCTTGCAGCAATACGTTTCCCTCTGGAAAGCAGAAATGCCTGCAGTCAGGATAGCAGTCTTGCTTCCTCAAAGAGTAAAGAACAGAGCTGGTAGATGTGAGGTTTCCTGTGTGCACAGTCTGCCTCTGCCTCTAGAAAGGTTGGTGTCTACATTTCTGGTTAAGTTTTGGTTGGAAGGACAGTTAATCTTATCATGAGTGTTTTTTTTTTTTTTTTTTTTTTTTTTTTTTTTTTTTTGCAACCCACAGAACCCAATCACTTCACATGTCTCATTAGCGTTCACTGATATTCTAGTTTCTGTTCAACATTTATGTGACTTTTGCAGCTGTGTGGAAGTCCTCTTGGTGTGACAGACCATAGCTGGAACATCAAGATATGCCTGGCTCTCCTGGGAGAGGTGATGAAAGCAAGGTGTGAGGATCTCTGTGGTTGAGTTTTTAGGATACTATTGGCTTATTCTTGACTTAAAACTACCTTCTAATCATCACCAGGCACACCTCCTGAATCTGAGATTAGGTGAGCCTGATAGCAGATCCTGATGGCTCTTTCCCTGTTAAATTATATCGCTGATTTTTCCTTTTCATGTTTTCTTTAAGAAAAATGCTGAAATTGGTAAATTGGTAAAGGAAACTCCTTTTTTTTGGGAAGGGGGGCAGGGACAGTACACTTTTTGAGAAACTCTATAACCAAGTGATAGATGTCACGGATTCTTAGCAGTGCAAATAGTCCTGGTTGAATCCAGTGACACTAGGTGGCACTGCATGTGATAGAATATTCTTTCTCATAAGTTTGTTTGCAAAGAAATAAGATGAAATGTAGTGTGTGTATGCATATCTAGTTTCAAACGCACACACTCCCACATCTTGCCTTCATCGATATGTTCACCACTTGCAGTTTCTCTACCAATTAACTTTTCTAACAAAGAGATTCACTCTGCATTGTGTTACATTTGATGACCATGTGCTGTTTTAAAGCTGAGGATAAGTTAGTTGTGTTTTTTTCACATGGTGGACTTCTTTACTGGAGGTCAAGTAACAGACATTTTGTGATGAAGCTCTTAAGGTAACGATGCATGCAAGAGGCCTGGCATTAAGGCTGATATTAATGCCCAAATTAGCTGTATGAATTTGCACTGCGAAGGCAAGATATAAGATCAGTAGAGTTCTTGGCTTGGTACCTGATCTTCAGGATGCAAAGCTAGAGTGTTAGATTTGACCTTGCAAAATTCTCTGTTTTATGTGTGTGAGTGTTCTCAGTAACTTTGGTTTGTCTCTCATATGGTTAAAGACTTCAGCAAAGACGATACTGCTTTGTCTGTGTCTTGGACAGCTCCAAGTCTTCATTAAAAACACAGCAATAACAAGGTAGTGCTTGTCTTTGAAACTTGTTTCATATTGAGAGGAAAGGCAAGTGGATACTGGCCTAGTGAATCCACTGCCTGAACATGGAAAAACTGTTCCTATAGTCATTTAGTATTGCAGAATTGCTAGTGAAGAGGAATGTGTAATTATTAAGAAAGGTGCCGTTTTATTCTCTAGACTCTCTGGGGATGCTTTATGTTATTTTTTTTCCTGATGCCCCAGAACTGAGAATCACAGTGTATAAAAGTTAGCTGTTCTCAGTTTTCTAACCTCCATCCAGCTCTTGATGACCAAGCATAGGAGTATAAGGCAAGAGGTTCCTTATCCTTCCAGAAAGGTACCACAGTATGTAAACAAGGAATTGCAAAAGGGATGCATAATGTTTGTATTGAATTTCATTTTATTAATTGGAACTTTGCCAAAATGAGAGTTAACTTATTTAGGGGAAATGTTCCCTGATGGAGGAAATGGAATAGTTTTGGCAGGTCATGTAATATATGTCTCAGGATTATCTACTAATAATTGGAAAGAAATTCTGGGGCCATGAACAGTTTGAAAGTTAGTTATGGGCATGTCTTGTCCCCATGTGTCACCTACTCTGAATTAAATTAAAGGTAAAAGTAATCTTGATTCATATCTTTGTACTTCTCTTTCTATCACAATTTTTTTGTTTTATAAATTCAATTTCTCTATTGCTTTTAGAAATACTTTTTTCCACTTTATAAAAGAATTCCCCAAAAATGAGAGCTTTGCCATAAAATACTGTTTAAAAAAAAAAAAAAAAAAAAAAAAACTGAAAAAATCTGATCTTTGGTTATATCACAGCGCTATAGGGATGAGGTGCAATAGAATCAAAACCCTAGAGCTTTTGAAGAACTTGGAACCATACTACTCAGATCTTTATTCTTCTTTTAATGCTCAATTATAGTTGTCACTCAGTGTTTAATATATATTTTTTCTTAATAGCATTGTCATAAAAGCACTCTAACTAGGAAAGTTAAAGCTCTGGCTTTTAACTCTCTAGATTAGATAGCAGATTCCTGTGATTACTTGTGATACAGTTTGACAGAGTAGGAGTCTAGGTTTTTAAGGTATTACACACCATAGAATGGAGATAGGTACCTTGCAGGGTCTTCAAAGTATCTCTGCTTCATTCCCATTAATATCCTTTTGAAAATCTCACTAGGCATGGTGTTTATCCAGTTTGTTTCTTCTCAACTGCGATTTAGTCACTGAGTGGTAGTTCAGGATGCTTAAAAGGACTCAGTGAGCAACCTCTATCCTGAGAATGACTAGAAGGGATGAATAGGGGTGTGAAGGAGATGGGGTCTGCAATAGTGGTAGTTTCTTCTAATCCTCTTTGTTTTAACAATTGTGCCTGAAAGGTTAAAGGTGCTGTCATGAATGCTGAGGTGATCAAATGTCAGTAGCGGAAGTGCAGAGGTTAAGAAGTGCTCCTCTTGCATGCAAATACAGAGGAAGATGGTGCTGTAGCTCAGGCACCTGATTGCAACTCAGAAGACTTTGGTTAAACTTTGCTGCATTAAAGAAATGCTTAAGGGGAGTCATTTTAAGCCACAGGTGAAGTGCCATGTCCTTCTCAGTTACTCTAAGTGGGGGAAAACTTGGCTAATTAAAATGTGAAGGAGCAACAAGAAGTACTGAGGTTCTTTTCTAAAGAACTGACATCTTGAGTCTGTTATTCCATGAGAGCCTCAGGTTTTATTCCTGAACTAACTTCTGGATGTTCTATGGAGGAAGGCAAAAAGCTCTTCAACCATGAAGACTGGATCAAAGTAGGGAAAGGACATTACTTATAAAAATGTTATGTTTAAGGCAGTTCAAGATCACATTTGACTTGTTTAGAAGTTCAGGTTGGTGGTGCCAGAAGGCTGTCAGACCAGAAGCTCTTGCAGCTGTCAAAGTGAAGGGTAGCTGGCTTCCAGGATCCGTAGTTTTAATTTGAATAATGTATGTGGCTAATGAATAATAAATATAATAGTAATGATTAAGGGAGATGACTTCCTGTTTGGTTTAGTGGTCACAGCCAGCTGAAAATGTGTGTGGTGCATTCATGCTGCTCCTCTTTGAAGCTTGCATGTATTCAGTCCCTGACAACCTTGTCTGATGTTACGGGTGAATCATTTTGCCCCTATGCTTTGCCCTTAGCCAGTGCTTCATCTTTTCCTGCTTCACACCTGGCTGCAGGAACTTCTCTTGGTTTAGAGAGGGCAGTTAATTTACAGCAATTTTCTCGCTTGTGCAGTGGAGCTCCAGAATTTACATTTTTTTCTCTCTAAAAGCTGCAAGGGGGAGAGAGATCAGGCCCTCCACTTGTACCTCTTGCCATTACTTACCTATCTATTCATCCTACTTTTAGGGAAATTCCAAATTGGCTTTTATCAACTGAGCCAAGCTCCTGTGAGGCTGCAGAAGACTTGTGCAACTAATGATGGTAGGACTGGACAATTTTGCCCCAGACTGTTTCTTGAAGACTTTCAGCACAATACTAAAGGGGTTTGCCTCTAGCTGGGTTTACAGTAGTTTGTGAAGAGACTGAGAAAACACAAAACTGGTGAATTGAGGGCTTGCACCTTGGAAAGGTCTTTACAGCTGTCAGTGGCACATCTTATCCAGTGCGGCTATAGGACTATTTCTCCACATTGGAGCTATTGGATGCTTGCTCGTGTGACAAATAGCTGATCACATCTATTACAGGGCTTGTTTGAGTGGTGTCTTGATTCTGCTGCCCCTCTGTGGTCAGAAGTGGTCTGGTACTTCAGGTGTTCCTAATTCTTTGCATGATTCGTGTGGTGCTGGGAGAAAGAGGGAGTCCTGCATCTCAGATGTGCTTCTACTTCATAGGAGCATTAATTAAGAATAACTGCACTGAAATTCATGGATTGTATATTAGTATTGAAGGGGCAGCCAGATGCACCTGCAGCAATAAGGAGCAGTTGTGCTTAAT
>VZSV01000043.1:3103908-3179562 GCA_013398735.1 Nothocercus julius
CAGTGGTGGGCCGCTGATAGGACTAGAGGTAATGGCCACAAACTGAAGCACCAAAAGTTCCTCAGGAAGTTAAGGAAAAATTTCTTGCCAGTGAGGGTGACAGAGCCCTGGCACAGGCTGCCCAGAGAGGTTGTGGAGTCTCCTTCTCTGGAGATCTTCCCAACCCGCTTGGCCGCAGTCCTGAGCCACATGCTGTAGGTGATCCTGCGTGTGCAGGGGGGTTGGACTAGATGATCTCTAGAGGTCCCTTCCAACCTTAAGCATTCTATGATTCTATGTCACAGATAATGTATTTGCCAAAGGTGATGCCTCTACACCTTATGTTCTAGTTCTGATACTCTGAGGATTAGTTTGACTTCTGGTGATTTCTATGGGAGTAGGAGCCTTGGAATTTCTGAAAATCCCTGTGAGTGCTTTCATTTCTGAACTTTTAAGTATCTAAAAAGCTTTGAAACTCTGCTCCAAACTATCCTATAACTAAAGATATTCGTATTTCCCTTTCAAGGAGAGCCAGCTCCATGGTGTATACAAGGTAGCAGTGACAGCATTATTATTGGTGGCATTTATTCAGTCTGAGCAGCTGCAGATTACATTATTTAATATCTGTTTTATCTGTGTTTCAGTACTGATTTTGGAGTTACAACAAAGGCAGACGTGTCTTATGAGAATTGGAATTATACTTAATTGAATTCTGCTTTGGGAATTTCTGTCAATCACAGAACTGTGTGAATTGGGGAAGACACATGATTGCAACTATTATTAACTTCTCCAGTGTCGCTCTGAGTACTGTGTATCATGGATCCGGTATCTTCAAAATAACTGTATTGTACTAAGGGATATCTTTGGAATGTCAGGTATAATTTTCTTCAAGGAGATACAGGAAAGATGACAGGAGACATTCTTAAGCTGAAGGTAATGAATGTTTCTAAAATAGGGTCACGTATAAACAAGGAAGAAACTTGGAGTCTTTACTGAACAAATAGCACTTCTGAAGAGAAACAGACAGTGTCAAAAGTTACTTGACTTCTGAGTACATATATTTTCAGTACCATTCTGAATTAGAATGGAAATGGCATAGTGAGATTTCATGGGCATTAAAAATACTATTTGGGAAACTCATTTTGATGATATTTGAAAAATCAAGTTGATTTTTTTTCCTATTATGACTTCAGCAACAGAAGTTGGTCCTTAACTGTTGATAGGAATGATGGTAAAGACGATGCAGTTAGTGAAAGAGAAAGCGACCCACTTTGGTCTTTGTTGCCATTTAAAAAAAAAGAAAAAACACATGGTGAGCATGAGGGAGAGAAAAATATTTTAATAAGGAATGAACACTTTTGGGCAAATCAGCCTGATGATGAGTTGCCATTTTAGAGTGTGATTGTTCAGAGAAGAATCACTTTTAAAAGGAGGTGGTTCCACCTGGGGAGGTCCTGGCCACCTTCCTGGCGCCTAGCAGCGGGTTAATGCAACCGTGTAAACACGCAGGGCGCTCCCATGTCTGAGCACAGTGCGCCTTGGCCAGCCCATGCATGAGCCACCTTTTCACGGTGGTGAGATGGTCACCTGGTAAATTAGCTGTAGCTATGAAATACTGGTGAGTATTAAGAGTGAACACTCAGAGTTTTTGTAACAATAAGTTTTTGGTGATTAATTAAATTGAAATTGATCCCTGTGTTGTTGTGAAGCCATGAGTGTTCCTCATCTAATGTAGTCAGGAGAAAGAAATCAAGTCCTGCTTTCTATTTTACTACTAGTTCATCTTTCTGGGTTGAAGTTTAATCTTCCTTTAATCCTGGTTCTTACAAATGACCTACAGCAAGTGCAGACCACTTCTACTTCAGAATGAGAGTGTCTTTATAAGAGCTTCTAGTAATTTAATTTATATGCATTAAGTACAGATTTGTAGCTTACAACCTTAACTTTCTTGGCTGTTGTAAGATTGAAGTTTAAGAACTGTGAACAGAGTTAGTCCAAAAATCTTCAGTGTTCTGTTTTTAATAGTGAACAGTAATGGATACTTGAGGAAAGATAGTTAGGGTAAGTATAAAAGAAACATTTTGTTCCCCTCTAGGTGCTAGCAGCAATGACAGGAACCTGAACTGAAAGATTCAGATAGATCATTATGTCTAATAGACATTAATAGGTTTTTCTTGTTCCTAGGTAGACAAGTCTTTCAGAGCCTAGAGCACAGACAAGTTTTCAAAAGTCTGACCTCCTCTTTGGAGATATTGGAGATATATATATGGGATTTTTTTTTCCTGTCTCTTTCCCCTTTTGTCAAAGCGATTTCAAACTTAGGGTAGACAGTTTTTTAAAAGAATAAATTAATGGAGGGTGAGTCTTTGCTCTGAGTGATTAGTCAGAGGATTGGATTTTTTTTTTTCTGAAATGAGCTATCACAGATAAACTGCAGGCTTTTATGCTATTCAAGGGTTATTTTGGATGTTAGATTATGAGATTTGGGAGTTAGGTTTCTAGCTTTTATGCTTGTAAACTCTCCTAAGGACAAGCAGCTCAGTATATCTGAACGTGAGGTGAAAGAGTGAAATTAAATAGTGGTTTGCAGAATGGTAGTGTTTTCTAGTGTTGTTTGGGAAAGAGTAATTCTTAATCTTGCTAAATGATGCCTTGGTAGAACTTGAATTCTTACCTGAGATTTGAATATCAGATTTACCAGGAATCAGATCCCACTGAAAGTCAGGGAAATTTTGGTGATAATTTACCTGGGATAAAGGGCCTTTTCTACAGTAACTGGTAAGGCAGGATGACACTAGCTTAAATAACATTAACTCTGCTTCCACTTCTGGTGTAAACTAAGAGAGCTTATATATAATTTTGTATACCGCTTTCAAAGCAGGTACTAACAGTGTCCATGCACAGCCATTGTGGAAAAACTGGTAATTTCACATTCATCTTGCTACATAGTAACTTCCTTGTGTAGACAATGTAGGAGTTCTAATCCTATTTGTTTTCTACAGAGCTCACAGTGTTTTTTTTTCATGCCTCTTGAACTAGGGACCAATTATGCAAAAAGATATGGCATTATCAAGTAAGATGCACTCAGACCCAGAAATGGTGTCTGCAGCAGAAACACTGTATCCCAGAATGGTGATAGCTTTTTTTCTGTGTATTGACTTGGCTATGGAGAAATACAGGAACATTTAATTATTTCATTCTGTGTTTAACAAGATAGCAAGCAATAAAAGGTCTTCAAATGCTTGACCAGAAACCTGTATTATGGTAGCAGCTAGAGGTATCTCCCAGGCTGGGGCCTAAACAAACACATAATTACAATTCCTCCCTCGGTGAACTGAATTTTCTGGTAGATAATTCAGTGTAATAATGAACTCTTAGTCCCAATTTAAAGGTCTGGAAATCAACAGGAAAGGTGAATGATTTGCTAAAATTCATACAGGGCTGTGAGTTGGGTTTTAAAGCCAGATGTTTTACATACTAATCTAACAGACCACCCTTCTGTTGTAGAATTGATACTGCAGTTCTAAGGGTCCTATAGCTATTGTGGAGCAGTCAGAATAGAAAGTGTGCTCGTTTATTTTGTTTTTGGGGAAAATAAAATAAAACAAATTACTCCAGTAAATACTGATCTCTAACTCTGGAGGGCAGGCGGTGGGATTTCTGCACCCCTGTATCAGTTAGCCAATATTAATATTCACTTTGCTTTTATCTCTAAATTGCATCAACTGTCTCCAGTGACATTTAACTTATGTATGTGAAGGGATTGGCATTTTTAGATTGTCAGAGTGTTACTGCATGAAAAAGCTGATTTTTGTCACAGGACATCTGTTTTATTGTTAATTAGATGAAATAGGAAAGACATCAGAAGAGTACACACAAAAACTATTTCATAGTTCCTGTTTAAAATCTTACCCTGATCCCTTGAAATTAATGATGCTTTACAGATTTTCACATTTTGATGTGAATTTCATTTAGGAAGTTTCAGGAGCAAATGACAGAGAGTTGTTATCCATCTGTGCCTGTGTCTTTACAATTCGATTACTCTCTGTACAGCCTCTCCTTTCAGAACTATCATAAGGAAGAAAATAACCAAGGAATCCCTTTGTCACTTAAAAATTGTAGGATCATCACAGCTCATGCTTTGTATCTCTCAAAGAAAAAAAAAATGCTGTTTACATTGTCCCATCAAGCTGAGTTGGTCATCCTGGCGGTTGTGAACTCATGGATGTTAGAATCACGTTCTCCTATGGTTGCATCTTTCTGACTTATTGCTCTTGTTTCTTTGGTGTTGAGCGTTGGGTGGGCTCAAAGAGTGCAGTTTGTGAGAGCTGGTTCAGTTCTGCCCAGGTGTGTTCAATGCTGAGCCCTTTACCTAAAGGTCCTGGCAGGTCCTTGGGCCCTAGAGCGGCCTTGCACAGGAGAAGGATTTGAGGCAGGGGGCAAGACCTGTGGGGCTGGGGAGTTTTTATTTGCAGGGATAGCAGGAAAGAGGAGCGACTTCAAAAACCCAGTTCTCAGCTGTATGCACACAGTTCCTGTTAGATTAGGATAAGAGGATGAAGTGGAACTCTCTGGCTTTATTTAATGCATACGTATTTTTAAAATGTAGCATTTGGTTATGCAATGTGCAGTGTTTTAAAATGAGAATGTTGGTCTGTGTTTGTAGCAGTACTGAGTCCTGTTGAGCAAAAAATGGAGCAGTATATTAAAATTAAATTTAAAAAATAGAGCATTAAAAAATGGATATTTGGAGGACTGCTAAACTGTCTGCAAATTTTGAAAATTCCTTATATTGGGAAAAAAGAAAACAACATGAGAGGGGAATTTTAAATGTCAAAAAAGTTTCAATGAATGACATCAAAACTTTAATTTAAAGAATTAAACCAGTTAAATTCAAACCAACTTCTCATAATAGATAAGTCAGACAGATGGACATACATATTATTTGCCCCGCTTTACTATTGCAGATTGCATCTACTAAATTCTTTACAGCAGACAAGATGGAAAGAGATCTATTTCAGAGCTCTCAGGTGCATAAACTTATGCACAGAGTAACAGTGCGTTCAGAGCTGTTGTCTTCCAGCACTGGAGGATGCCCTGAGCTAAGTGCTGGGCTTTGTGTAACATTTAACTCAGGGAAGAGTTTCCTGAGGGATAAACTTGGAGAAACTTCCTGGAAAGCAGAGCTGCTCCATAGTTCTCCACATGTAGATCTGTTGCTGTGAGTAGCTTGTCTATCCTTGGGGATAGACCCCTGCACTCCAGAAGCAGATTTAGAGGGACATCTTTCCTCTGCAGGAATGCCTATGGTTATTAGTGGGAGTTGCACTTCTCCAGTAGTTTATGATACAGGTCAGTAATTGTCATAAATATATTAGAAATACTTCAGAAATAATTAGTGCTGTGTTAGTATTGGTTGCTTTGGAAGGAAGGTAAGAGAAGTTGCAGAGGAGATGTTTCAAGATAATTGTGTTCAGATCTTCTGGTTTGATTGGGTAACAGTTTTTTTTTTTTTTTAATTCCTAGTGCAAAAGAGTTCTTGTTTCTTCTAATGCCTAATATCCATAAACTAAAAGTACAGGTCCATGCTGTGACTGCCCTCTCTGCTGCCCCCTCTCCCTTCTGCTGTTGCTGGTTTTGGGCTCATGCTAGGGCTAAACTTTGCAAAACACATTCATTAACGTGCCTAAGAGAACCAACCTCACAACATGTTTCATTTAAAAGGGAGCAAGATTGATATCCTTTATTAGCGAGCTGAAGCAGTCTCTGCCTTTTCTTTTAAAACAGCTCCATATCTGTTTGGCTCTGGAGTGCACAATCTTGATGAATTGTGAGTTAACTTAATGGAGAGGAAAATGTGTGTAGTGCTGTGTGAGGGCAAAAGGGAAAAATACAGAATAGGAATCGATGGAAGAGAGAAGAGACTTGATGGAAAATGAAATGGCCTCTTCCAGAAAAGTTGATGAAGAGAAAATAAACAGACTGGCAAGAGGGCTCTAAGAGGGAAGGAGAGAAACTACAAAATAGTCATTAAAGAGAGAAACAGTCATTAAAGGGTCACAGGCACAATGTATAGATTTTGATTTCTTTGAAGAGCAGAGAGTTTGGGAGTATTTGGATAAAAGACTTGGGTTCTGGCCTAGCTTGCTGAAATTAAGAGAAGCTCAGAACAGGGGGAAAACAAAAAAAAAAACAAACAAAAACAAACAAACAAAAAAAAAAAAACAAAAAAAAGGAAAACTCTTCCCTTACCCTGAAGGGTAAGGGTAAGTGCATATAGGGTTTGAAACAAACAACACTGGAAATTTAAACTGGAAATTTGCACAATATCATAATATTTTTTGAACTTGCTAGCATTTTTGGCTGTTCTTGACTCAAAAAGCAATTGTTTGAGTGGCAATTTTTGACTCTATAGATTTCTGTTATCTGGGTCTATTCAGAGCTACACCCTGTTACTTAACTGGCATCAGTACATACAGTACTGATACACAGTACATCAGTATTATTACTTCTGCCAGGACTGTAGTGGCAGTGCAGACCATCCTGATGGCTTACTAACTAACCTCTGCTTTCACAAAAACTATTGCTACTAATAAAGAAGCCAGAATAGATCTTGCTTGGCTTGCAGAGTTGGAGAATTATCAGGAGTGTCTATTGAGAGGGAGGGGAAGACACTTGAAAATTGAGCTGCCTTGATGAGGAAATGGCTGACAAGGCAAAAGAGCCTGATCTTAAATATCAGTATGCTCTTGCAGCAGCTATCCAGAGGAGTTTTGTTTATATAATGACTGGAATATAAAGATCTATCCCAAAATTTTAGTACAAATCATAGTACAAATTATGTCAGTCTTCTGGCAAAAATATTATTGATCGTGCAGTCTTTGTGCTCGGTTAGCAGGAGCTGCTGCTGGAGCTAGAGGGTTTAGTGGGGAGCAGGGCATGTTGCCTTGTGGGCTCAGTTGTAGCATTTATGGTATTCCAGCTCCCCCAAAACAGATGAAGAGGGAGTAAATCTTTAATGATAGAGTTTTAGATAAAAAACTAAAATATTTATATCACCTTTTTAACCTGAATTTTATAGCAATGAAATTTGACATATATCTTCTATTACCTTTGTCGAGTTTATGACTAGTTCTTGTTTATGGATCCCTTAAATATGTATAAGACAGTTTTACTTATCTTGTTTACATGGGTTTTCTCTTTGGGCATTTGTCTCCATCACAGCATAGCATGTTTATGGTAATTTACTATAATACATGTATATCAGAGGCAGTTTAAATGACACTTACCCTAGAATATATTTAAGTTTTTTTTCCTTATACCCACTAGGAAGTCAAAAGATATATGAAAAGCTATTAATTTTAAAATGATAGTAACATAAACAACATTAAAACTTGTATTTGCTCTTGGAACAGAGGGGTGAGGACAAAACGCATAATAAATGGGGTATCACACAGTTATTAAAGAAGTGAATTAATAAAACGAGCATTCAATCTTTTCACACGTCAAGGATAATCTGGACAATAGCTTGGTGATTAGAGGGAACAAAATGTGACTGATTATTTGAGTATAATTTAATCAGTGAAAAGATAACTTTGTTTAAGACTTCTCAGTAAACATTTGCTTTCATTTAATTTCATTTCCAGGCTTATGAGAAGGGTTCTTCTTGTGGTACCCCTGGGTGTTCAGGTGGGTGCAGCACAGGATTCCCTGTGATCTTATTGCAGCAGTGTCTAAAGGATCTGAGCGAACTTCTGCTGTGCTTGGGGAAGCACATTCCCATAGGAAGGAAGAGTTGTTGTTGCAAAGGTATTTCTGTGGATGGGATCTCTTGAAAATGCCACTAGATGTCCTTTTTGGTAACAGAAAACTTTTTTTTTTAAAAACAAAAACCCTTTCTACTCTTATTCATCAAAACAAAACGAACCCCTTCCTGTATGGAAAGACGTTTTAAAAAATGACAACTTCCTCAGAAATAAGGTTGTGTGCCCTTCAATAGAGTGTTCGAGAAAGACCTGTTGACTCTAGGGAATGCCAGGAAGCCCCTCTTTTTAAAATAATGGATTCAGGAATCCTTCAATGTTGTGGAAATTTCACAAAAAATAGACAGCCTGTCTTGCAGCCCAGTCCAGGCACCTGTCCATACTCTTATGCTGGTAAGAGGAAAGCTTACAGTTAGAAATTGTTATCCTAGAATAAGTGCTTAAAGAAGAGTGTGATGTCTTTGAACTAATAAGGCTGACTTCTGCTGTTTATAGCTAAAGGTGGATGCAGCATCCCCGTTGCCCGTATACAAATATGTGATTGTGAATCACTGAAATTGGCTATATTGCAAATGCAAAAAGAGCTATCAGATTAGAAACAAGCTTGCGGGGGAGGAAGCAAGGAATGAAATTCCCTTTATGAAGAATCCCATACTAAATGCCTGTGCATGAACACTCGTATTTGCTTTCCCCCTCTTTGTTCCTCATTTTGCGATGCATTTACATGCAGACGGCTGGTGCTCAGAATGCAGAACTGCCGGCCGGCCAAGCTGCAGCTGGCATTGATCTAGTGGTCTGTGCCAGCTCAGTGGTGCAAGATTTCCTTTAATTTCCTCTTTCCTTTGTTCTTTTGCCTCTACACTTTAAATGAAGACTTTTCTGTTATTACTCCCTGAAGTTTTGAGTGCAGCGGTAGCTCTTTTGTATCCAAATAACCATGACCAATTTCTCCGTGATAGATAACTACAGATCTCCCAATTTGGTGGGTCTCATTCCTGTGTATGTCTGAACACCTCAAAGCTGTTCAAGGAGCTTTGATACTAGACTAAATGGAGAGTCTGCATTCTGAATGCAGAAGGGTGCTCCGTTGTGCTTTAGAAGGAAACCTCTGGTAAGTTTTTGAGGGAAGGCCCCCGAATTGAACAGAGAGGGACTTGGAACATTTGCTCTTCACCTTGTCACCAGAGCTGATCAGGATCAGGGAAGAAGTACATGGAAAGGCCCTAGGGAATGGTGTACCATAAGTGGCTTGGCCATTTCTTAGAGTTCCCTCTGTGCTGTAATTGCACAGCTATGCAATGGTTATGTAAATAAATATGTATATATTTACATGGACTGCTCTCAGCATGGTTTTCTCCAGTGAATGTGCTAGGATCATGCGTTCTTAAAGAATTAGTAAACTCATTAGTTTCTATTCTTTAATTTCTTTACATAATGTATGCCCATTTGCTTGCAGGAGCAGTATATGATAGTTGCATTCATATTCCAACTACATATCATTGAGATGACTTTCAAGGTTGCCTCTAATGAAATCTCATGTAGGAAAAATGTGAAGAATATATTCTTGGGTTGTGTGGGTGCTTTTCAAAATTTATTTATTACTATTTTTTTCCTCTCCTCTCCCCCAAAGTTATTTGTAAACCTTAGCTAGACACTTATTTTGTTTTCTATTGTTTGGCTACCATGCTTTTATCATATCAGCCTTCCCCTTGTACTGAGCTGCTGACAAGCTATTTTAATACCTTGAAGCAAGAGCCATTCTTGTTGCCGTACGGGAGCGTAGCCACCCGGGGAGCAAGGTCACACAAAACCATCCGTCCAGCAGCCCTCTGTGTCTAGAAGCCGGTTGTGCCAAAGGAGAGGCTCCTCGCTCGGAGCCGGGACGCACAAGCAGAGCGATGTCCCCTCACGCGGCAACGTCCCCGTCCCGCCCCTCGCGCGGGCCGGTACCGCGTTCAGGGGCAGTTCCCCCCGTCGCAGGAAGGATCTCGCTCCAGCGTGATGGCCCGCGGCGAGGAAGCAGCGTCGGGCGGTGGCAGGACGGGTGGATGGGGAGGGGCTGCGCCGCAGGGGGATGAGCGGCGGTTTTAGTGAAGAAACGGAGCAGAACCACCAGCAGCAGATTAATTGCTTTCCTCAAAAGGAGAATGTGCTTAGTTTCAAACTGGTTGTTCCAGTGAGCCTTGTGCTGTATAACACTCACCTGAGACAGAGGCTGACGGGCTGTCCCAACCTCTAATTGACTAATTAATAGTTATTAATTAGTATTCCTTGCAGTTGTAGTCTCAACCATGAGTTAATTGATTCTGATGGGGAATTAAATGTCCCATGTCAGAGATGAGTACCCATAACAACATCTGAGGCAGTTATTTTGTGTAGCAGACTAAAACAAACCTGTTCTCTATATGTGTGTATGTACTGGAGCCAAATTGTACCAACCATTGGTTTTGTTCATTTAAACCTATTGCTCTGGACCTGTTGGATCTCGAGGTTTAAGAACACTCGGAGACGCTTCTTAATTCCTATGTAGCACAAAGGAAGGAGATGCTATTTTCAAAACATGGGCTCTGATCGAAGATCAATTTCCCAAACAAAAAAATTTTTCTTTTTAAATAAATAAATAAAATGCCTCTCCAATTCACCAGAGATCTGGTCTGTCTCGTTGATTTGGTTGTTAAGTGTTTATATTCAGATTTCTATGCTTGAGCTGCCTGCCAGGCAGCACAGTTGCATGGCGCTGACTTTATTTAGCCACTTATCCTTTTGCTGTCTGAATCTTTTTGTGGCTTAGTAAAACTTCTGAAGCTAAAGGAAGGCTCACTTGAGGGTTTCTAGCTGAGTTGTGTGGGTCTGTCATTACTTTATACTGTCAGCTTTTGTCGCCAGGATTGAGAGTGGTAAAACCAGAGCTGAAATTGTGCAGTCCAGCCCTAGAAAGCACCAGCAAAATCCTTCTGTGGCCAAAAGATATGGCCTTAGAGGGTTTCCTTGGTTATTGATTAGCATGTGGTAGAGGGGAACCAAAGAAAGTTTGGTCTGTGATCAGTGATCATCAATCATCAGTGATGATTGAGAGATGAATGGGGGTGAAGGGGTGTGACAGAAACTGATAAATGCTTCTGAATTCAACACTTCAGGCTAAGCCACTAAATGCCTAATTAAAGGGAAGAGAGTTGCCCTGCAGGTGATGAAAAGGGATGCTAAATTATTTTGAAGGATTTACATGTCAGACAAAGGTGGGGAAGATTCACATGTTAATGGGCTTCATAGGCAGGAGAAGAAACCTTGGGGCACTGGTGGCAGGTGCCCCTTCAGCTATCAAGTAAGTTTGAATAGTCCCTTGCTCTTGTGGGACAAAACTAAGCATTAGTTAGACGTGTGGTCAGAAGAGGTGGCCTGTTAAAGAGCCTTGTGTGACTTCCAGACTTGTTGTTAGAGCAGCCCTTAGCTGGTCTGAGGATACATCAAGTTCAGGCCTAAGGCAGCACCGTCAGCTGCGGTACTGTGGGTGCCCCCAGGGGCGGCGGTTGAACAGCGGGGCAGGGTGCTGCTTTCCAAGGACCTCAAGCTGAGGCTGAGCAGAAGCGACAGGGACCAGGAGCAGCTCTGATGGGAGGTGACATCCCAGCTGCGCCCAGCTCTGAGCGAGCGCTGCCCGAAATCCCTGTAACGCAGCTGTGGGAGAGGCTTTGGTCTGGCTGAGCTGTATTTTAGGCCTTATTTTAAACCATGTGTGATTTGAATACTTCTTATTATTTTCTGTCTCATTTTCTAGCACTTTTTTTTTTTTTTTTTTTTTTTTCCCCCACAGTTAGAAATATTAGAGTGAGCCAGATTTTACAGTGAGCTAATGCAGTTTGTCTGAATCTTCTCTTGGGAAGATACGACTTGTCCTGGAGTACTCTGAGAAAGGAATATATAAAATAGCTGCATTTTACCAGTTATTGAAGTTCTGACTCCCTTTTACTTTAATAAACTTTGAAGCTGGTAGCAGAAGCAAATAATGACAAAGCACTTTGCTGTCATCTTTATCCTGAAAAATATTCTACATGATGTATCCAATAGCCATAGCAATAGTGTCTTTTTTTCCCTCTTTTTCTCCCTCCATGTTAATATGCAGAGGCTTAATAGGCTTCGTAAACATTTCTGCAGAATTATCCACTATAGCGAATTCAGCCTAGGCAAGGCATTTGGGCCTGTGGAGAAGCTCTTAGAGACGTCAAGCGTTTTATAAATCAGATAATTTTCCTTGGTCAGTAAAAGCCGTGGAGATGCAGTCTCTGGGCAGATTGCACTCTTCAGTGGAGATGTTTAACTTTGTTTCCCTTCAGCAGCAGGGTGAGTCAGCTCCAGGCAAATCTGAGCATTATAGCGGAACTAAAACAAACATAAAGTGGAACCAATCCTAAATATATTTGCATCTAGATTTTGGCAGACATTGTTATGACTTTCTGTATTTTATGTGCTGCTTTCATTTCCCTATGAAATATTTTTGGGTAAATTTATAAGGTCTTTAAAGCACTCCAAGTTGTTGACTCTTCCACTTATGTTAATGATGCCTCTTGCTCCACTACTTTAATTTTAAAGAGAGAGAATGACTTAAAGCTTCGCATATGCACTAACCCAGGCATCTGCTGGTGAGAGTTTGTGCTCTAGAGAATGCAAATTAAATAAAGTAGATGGCAGATAGATTACTTAGTGTGTGAGGATATACAGCACCGTGGTTTTGGAGTGACCCGGTGTTGCTGAGATGAAAGACAGTATTGCCTTTAATTTCAGATTTAGCAGGATAGGATTTCGGCAGAAAATAGGAACCGATCCCGGGAGTGTGCACCTTCTTGCTATAAAACCATTTATAGGAGTTGATACAGTTTGTGTGTTGGCAATACAGATACTCATTCAAAAAGCAGTGAAGACAGCTGATGTCCTGATCTGGTCTTTCTCACTGGGTAGCTACCCTACCTTCATGGGCACAAACTCAGTCTGTGAGTGAAATTTTAAAGTAATATAAACCAACACTGAGCTGAATCTAATCTTTGAGTAGGCTGAGCGCTGGCAATTAGAGCTCAGTTCTAGAATCTAAATATTTTGTACTTTTTCATTTAAAAAAAGAAAAACTTAATCGTGATCCCTTATTATAATGGCTTTGATGGTGACAGTGCAGCAGGATACACTGTTTTGTCATTAGCACAACTTTCAGTCACAGCCTTCTCTCTTAAGCAGCAGTGTCTGTCGGGTTGCATTCCTGCTAATACAGGGTAAAAGGCTTGAGTTCCCCTCCCCTCCACTATATCCTTTATTTTAAGGAGGTATCAGACCCGTATTTCTTTTTGGCTTATATGGGTTCTTGATAGCAATAGAAGTATTTTGCAGTTATTATGAAGAGTGCCTAAAGAACATTGTTTGATATGGTCAGCTGAGTAGCTACATAAAATACCAAATCAACTTCTCTTGTGATGATGAAGTGGTTTCAGAGGCACTTGGCAGTGGTTTTTCTTCTTTCATAGCTTTCAGGAGCAAGCTTAATTACCATGGCCATGTGCTTCAGGTACTCTTAGGTTTTTTTTTTTTTTTTTCTGTTTTTGGAAATATTTTGCCAGTCAGGATTTGTACACAGTTATAATAATGGTAATACTGAATATACTATTGAAATATTTTATTTGGAAAAAATTATATGGAGTAGCTGAACGATTTGTCATCAATTATTTGTCCTGTTGTGTTCAAAGTGGAAGAAGTGAAGATATTTTCAGTTAATATTTTAGATCAGTTGTACAAGCACTAGGTGCACAGTACATACTTGATAAGTAGCTTTGACTTTTGGCGCTACATTTTGAGCAGTTACTCATATTTCCTTATCTGTAGGGTAGGAAGAACGTAGGATAGAAATGTTGCATATTCATAAAAAGCAAATTGTACGGATTACTGGTTCACATATAAGGAAAATATTTCTTTCTCTGATAGTCAGAGTAGTAAGAAGCAGGGATACATTACAGTGGATATAATTACAATTGTAGCAAGGATATAATTACAATTATAGATGATCAGAGTTTTGAAATTTTAAGCAAATATTTTAATACAGTCCTGTCATTTGAAATAGTCATAATCATTATTTTTAGACCAAAGAATAGATAAATATGGTTTAACAGTCCACAAATTTTGCTGTAGCTATAACAAGTGCTTGCAAAATTTCCTTCAAAGATGCAGGTATGTGAATATTGTAGGAGAGCTTTCTGTTGGAGAGGCTGAGCCAAGCTTGGCTTTTACTCTGTTGTTCTCAGGATTTCTGTATTTCGGATAAGCAGATTGCATATGTTCACCACTGAGTGTCTCCTAGGTGGTAGCAGTTCACACACACACACACACACACACACACACACACAAACACACACACACACACACACACACACCCCATGATGCAACTGCAGAGGTGTTTGGTCTATTTATAAAGGAATATTAAAATCTGTTTGTTGTGATTCCCTGTTGTTTATAACACAGACCATACTGTTACATGCCATTAATAAAGTGGATACCCTGATAAAACTATTGCAGACATGGTATGTACTTACCACAAAGCCTCTTTCTACCACTCCTATAATACCATCAGACAGGGCTAAGTGGAGGTTACCTGTGTGCACTAGAGATTCTTTTATGCTGCTGGGGAAGTGCAAAGAAACTGGTAAAAAATGATAATGCAGGACTAACGTATTTTGTTCTCTTACATAAAGGAAGCTTTTTGTGCAATAGAGAAAGTTCTTTATGGACAGGAAAGCTTTAATAATAAAAATTGCTCTATTTTGGTGCTAATTTATTACTTTTTGACATCTTAATTATATCCTGCCCCATAAAGTAGTGATTGGTCGTGTCAAGATTCCTAATCTGTGTCCATGAAATACATTTTTCTGTTTTAATCTTTTTTCATTTTTGTGTAAAGCTCGCTCATGCAGTCAGCCATAAAATCCCAGAGGAGGGTCCCAGCCACCCCTTCCTCTGCCAGAGAAATTCAGAAATACAAATGACTTGGCCAGAAGTGTTAAAGGAAACGGTCTGAAACGGTGCCCTGCCTGCTTTTCCTGGTGCTGGGGATAAAAGGTGGTGCACAAAGTTGGAGGAAAATTTTTAATAAAGAGCCAGTGCTATTAGATGCCAGTTCAGCCATGTCTGGCCGTCTGCTTTGTGGCCCTGTGAAAAGCCCTTTACATCCATGAAAATGCTTTTCAGAACAAGGCAATGAGCAATAAAAATAAGCTATTGGATTCTGAAAGACCTTACTCCCGAGCAAACAAAATTTTTTTTTTAAAAGGATTTGGCTTGTTCCTGTGAAAAACTGTTTTACTGAAGTTTTGCAGATCAAATGTACCGGTCCACAGCTGTACAAATTTTCTTTCATAGAGAATGAATGCTGCAATTTGCGAATGTACATTTTGCCTTTCATAATATTCAGAAAACTGGTTTACGGTTCAGAACACTCACAAAGCTGCCATTTTTAAACTTTGCCTCTGAACACATGGCATGGTTCCTCCCTTTTTTTTCCAAGCAGCTTTTTGCAGGTGCCTTTTAAGGCTGGAGAATGTTCTGTTTATCTAAATGATACAAAGATTTGAAGGACTGCCCCAAATGTCTGAATTTCTCAGCCAGAATACTACCGCGAGTTATTTATTTTAAATTCAGTGTTTCTGGATGCTGCTGTTAACAGTGATATTTTCTCCTATAGATTAGTGCATGTTCTACTACACGTAAGCCAGAGTGAATGAGGGGTATTGTAGTTCCTATAGTAACACGGAGCAAATTTCTAGGGCCTTTCCAAGTTGCACTGTCCAGCAGTGGGTAAAATACTGAGTGTGGTCATGGTCCTTGTGTAGACCAGGAATTCACACACGTTTTGCATTGATTTAGTTAATTATGAATTGCCGACATGGATTCCCAATGTAGATAACCCTGCATCACGCTGGGAAGAGAGTTGCAAAGAGGAGAAACAGAGATGCGAGAACACAGATGATCAGCCTGCGTAAACCTCTCCTCCTCAGCAGGAGGAGATGAGCGGCGCCTCTCTCCTGGCACTCAGGAAGAGACGCCTGAGCGTTTTGCCCTTGCAGTTGCAGCTAACAGCAATAAATAACTTTTGCCCTTTCTCACATTTCAGGCCCATAAGTGCTTCGAGGCAGATGACTAAGTGGAACATGAGAGAGGCAGAGGAAACGGTTCCAAAGCAAAGTGCTGCAATACCAGCTGCTTGGATGCCCCATTGCAGGAATTAGTTTATTGTTTTAACGATTTCAGGGCTTGGATGCATTTCTTTGAAGCGCGCACTTGAACCGTTGTTTGCTAAAGTGTTGCCAAGGCATTATGCGTTGGGGATATTGTGATGGAGGGGGAACACATTGCCACAGATGCAGTGTAGTTTTTTATTTTACTTTATTTTGTCTGTCTGTATTGACTCAGCACCATGGCAGCTGTTCTCTTTTTCAAATAGCTTTGTTTTCCTGAGGCATAGTCTATACTTATTTCAGGAAGTTAGAGAGGAAGGAGGGCAAGTAAAGGACTCCAGATGAATTTCTGAAACTACCATTCTTACGCTATTTAGGAATAAATTTTACATCCATGCAAACTTTGCAGATGGCCAGAAAAGAAATGAGATCTTGAAGGTTTTAGACAGAGAGCATTTTGAAATGACAGGATACTAGTTGTTTAACAGCGTATAAGGGTCAGGCCTTGAAGCACTGAGTGAAAGGGGGAAAGGTGCCCATTTAACAGGTGGGGAATGGAGGGGCAGCATTTAAGTGGCTTGCCTGGTGTTTCAGAAAGCAAAGCTAAAACCAGGACAAGCTCAACCTTGCCGCTAGTGGAGTGAATTTGCACTTGGGGTGGAGATCTGCATTATTCCCCTTCTAAGCCTGCCTAGGTCTGCTGCAGTGGTTTGCTGTCTTGCTGGGTTGTCTGCTGTTTAGCTGCTCTTTCCCTGTCTCCCCAAATACTGTGTGTTCTCACCAAGGCAAAGTAATTGAGACCTTGTAGGAAACGGTAGGGAAGGCCCTTAATATTGTCACTTTTCATCCAAATCTGTAAACCACGTGGTCCTAAAAAATTGTGTTTAGCACCTGATTAATAATTACTTTATTATGGCATTTTTCTTTTTATCATATCATCTTTTGTTGCTTCAGTGTTTTTTTTTGCCCTTATTATTGTAGCCTTATATTTTTCATTACTATACATTTTTTCACATGGAAGCAGAACTCCCAAGAACTTGCTGCTTTTCCTGCCCATCTGGCATGGGCTGTGAATGTCTGCTTGGCACAAAGTTACACTGACTGCTTTAGAGACACCCAGTTTGTTAAACACATGTAGCAGTTGAACTTAGTGAATTGGTGAAGAATTGGGCAAATTTCAAAACACTAGTGCTGAGCTCTTTGCTTAAAAGTGGAGGAAGAGCTGTGTAGCCTCTTAGTAATTTGTGTTCAGTGCATTCCTCCTCAGTATCCTGTTATGTTCAGCCTGAGACACTTGTCATGAGTCAGCCAAAGGATTAAGGGAGAAAACGTGGAGTTGCTCAGAATTTCCTAACCATAAGCTTGGCCTTAAAGGATGTGTCAAGAATCAGGTGATTGAGGTGGAAAAGCTCAGCAGATTTAAAAATCCCTCATCACTAAAGCCATTCCAATTACTAATGCTAGCAGCAGAAGCTCCCAGAATGGCTCGTTCCTGTGCGATCTGCACCTCTTGCCACTGCTGCTTTAGAAAGTTGAACTTCCAACAGGAAAGCTCTCAGTCACTACTTTCCTAACAGAGGGTAAGTCCCTGAAAATGATGATACCCCTTTACTGGAAACATTTGGCATCGATGCCATGGCTGCACCATTAACATTTTTTAGTTTCTTTCCAGACTGCCAAATCTTGTTTTTACTGCCTTGTTAGTGTGATGAAATGATGACAACCTTCTATCCTTGCTGTGGATGCAGCCAAATGGCATAAGAACATTTGTCTACAAAAGTAACTGAATAAAAGCCTGAAATGGCCAATTAATATTAGCATCTGCCTTGGATTATCTGTAGAGGCTGGCCATGCATACACCACCATCTCTGAAGGTTTTGTACATTGCATCTAAGGAAATAAGCTTCTGTTTTAACTAAGTCCAAGCACAGTTCGCCAGAATACTATTTATTCGTTAAGACCTCCTACTTCATCCCTTTCCAAAATCTTTAGCAGTTTTGCTATTTGGATATTAGGTCTTTGGCAAAAGTGTCTGTGTTTAATGGGCTCTGACTAGAGGACAATCCAAGTAACTGAGGGCTGATCTTAAGCCATTTTTTATTCTTGCCATCGCTGACGCATACAGTAAGTGCCCTGGAATCTAGAAAGGGCTTGAATCAAAGTTTTGGACAATACGATCTGGATCTTACCTCTTGGAGCTAATCTTTTATCTGGACACTGTTTTTAGTTATGAATTCTAAATAGTTCTTGACTTTCAATGAGTTTGTCTACTTCACCTGGGGCTTTTTCTCTACTCAAACTTGGCACAAGTGAGCCAAGTGTTCTTGCAGCGTGCCTGGATGTCCCTTCATTAGTTGGCTCAATAGCTAAACAAGCCTGATGCCACTGAATGCACCAGCAAAAACAAAAAGCTATTCTACTGTCTATTGCACCTTTCCCACTTTTTTTGTGGCTAACTCACTTTTCTGATCAAAAGCATGTAGAATCGTAATGTGAAGTCAGACATCTAAGCTGTACCTTTCTGCTTCTTTTAGTTTAACATTGTCTAGCTCTCTCTTCTGGCTCTTCTGCAGATACTAAAATTAAAAAACGAAAAACCCCATAAGGTGTATGACTTGCTTGAGTTTATTGCTCAGCCTCCTTTGTTTTTCTTTATCTCCTCTCATGTTCTAGATTTGTCCAATTTAAACTGTGTGCCCTTAGGGCAGGGCACATCTCCGTGTGTATTAATTAATGTTTGAACCTCACTGCTGCATGTCGAGCTCATCCTCTCCTGGCTGGCTGAGAGCTGATGAGCAGTAGGAAGGTTATAAGGCACTATATGAAATGGGTCTCTGCGTAGACATTTAAGTGCATTGTCTGTCTATCTGCCTATTGGTTCTCTTACTTTTTCCTTCAGTTCTCCTTGACCCAAAATTACAGTCTAATTTTCTGTCCATTTTCAGTCCTGTTCACGCAGCTAACTTCCTAATTTAATTCGGCAACAAAATATTCAGTAGAACAGAGACACTTTAAGCTCCCCTCTTGAATGGAGTCTAGTTCTCTAGAGGGCAGATGCTGACCAGACCATTTCTTCAGCTTTATCTGCTTGTGGATGTAAGAAAAAAGATGGATTCTTGTGCTAGCCTCTCTTATTTCTAATAACCTTCTGTAGTAATTGCTTTTATATTACAGATACTCTCTTGAAGGATTTCTTCTGGAAAAGTGCTGTGTCGGGACTTCTAGATGCACATTTCCCACTCCTGTAGTTGATGTACAGCAGAAACAGCTTTGGACAAGGCCTTCCTGTGCCCCTGCTTGCTGTGATCAGCCCCTGCTGAAGCTTCTTGCTTTTTCCTCTCCGGCATCTATGTTCACATCTTTCTCTTTTTTTGGTGTTGTTATGTTTGGGTTTTGGATGTTGTCCAGTCACTTGAGACCTCACTGCATTCCTATTGTTGTCAGGCACCTTCCTGTTTTCCTGTGTTAATACATAAACTCTCAAGATTTTGCTTCATTAAACTACAGCACTGAAAAATGCTATTTTTCTGTGTCTTGAACATTTGTAAAACTAAAACAATAGTTGCATTGTTCAGAGTAGACGTATGTTTGGATTCAATGAAGAGGAAAAATAACCATGGGGAAATAATAATAATAATAATAAAAAAGAAGTCCAGCTTAGCTTCCTGATGCTTTTTGTTAGCTGGGTCTACGGCAGTATTTTGATGTTAGCCTAGTTAATGTTATCACGGATGCCTGGGCGCTTTCGATAATGTTTCTTGGAGCAGAGTGATATTTTAATTGCCCTTCTGCTTGTCTGATGTTTTGGCCAGGTATTGGCAAGGGGAGCTGAAGGTACCGATCTGCCGGGGGGAGGCAGCTGACAGCAGTACAGCTCCGGATCTCTGGAGGAGACCTGACGATTGGCTTCCTTGCCCGTGGGAGTACAGAGTGATGCATGTGGTAAGAAAAGGAAGGCTGGTTTAGAGATTAAATCTTAAGGCGATGTTGGAACTTTTGTCTCTCATATTTGGCTTTACTGCATGTGAAGTAGAAAGCTTCTGACTTGTGCTCCCAAACGCCCTCGTGAACTTGTCTGCCCCTCAAAGTATCACAGTCCTCTGGTGAAGAAACCTTTCCCAAGTATTCACAGGTGCTTCCTAGCCTTATGGATGCCTAACATAATTCCAAGCAAGGAGTAGGGGGAGGCAATTTGGGGTATTTATGGAGGCTATTTATGTCCCCTCAATTTGAAAGACCAAATGATTTCTGGAAGTGCTTCAGCCCCGCTCTTCTCCTCCACATCTCGCTCCTGCCTGTGTACTGGGTGTCCTTCCCTGCTCATTGGCACCACAGGCACTGCAGGGAGAACCCGAGTGCCAGACTCGGCACCGGAGCTTCTGGGCAGCCTCAGGTTCAGAGAGGAGGCGGCTGCTGATGATTTTGCTCCACATTAACAGAGTCCTTGGAAAACCTTCTGCGCAAGCTACCATGAAAATGTATGGTAGCTCGTGTGATACTTAAACACTCTGAGTGGGTTTCATGTTTAAAAAGTATTTGATGCCTAGAAGACTCAATTCTGGACTTAGGTGTTTGCAACAAAACATTAAGTGGAATGAATGGAGACCACTGGAGAGCATGTTTTCCTCTTTTAATTTCAGCAAAATTGCCTCTTCTGCCACCATCTGAGAAAGAAATCGGAGCCATTAGATCTTATCTGAGAAGAAAAATTTCAAATTGAGTGTTTTAAAATTTGAACCAGTAGATGTCAGCAGCTCCTTTTGAAATGGCTGTGGAAATGCAATAGTAAATTAACTGACTTAAACACAGCCAAACTTCTAAATGATATAAAAATACCTGACCAGAAAATCCTAACCTGTATAAATATCAAGAGCAGATGAGGATGGAGAGCCTTCCCCTCATTATTTGTGAGCACGGTGTGGAGAAACATGGAGAAATTTGGTCTTGATAGTAGTAAAACAATACGACTTGGTAGGGTCTATTTTAAAGGAATGATTTTTTTTTTTTTTTAATGTAATCATTGACAGGGACATTGCACAGAGTACCTCATAAATGTGAAAACTGCAGTGTTTAAAATGCAAGGCTGTGTATGTTTGTTTTTCTCCCCTCACAAAAATGCAGGAGTGTGTTAAAATTGATGAAAGATCTGGTAGCTGTCTGCCTGTAATTGGGTATATATTGTTTCACACACTCATATCTCAAGTAGAGACAGTATCACATTTTTGTAGAGATCAAATTTTCAATCTCTTATTTGGTATTTGTTTTTTAGGAGCATGGAGATTGTATGAAATGCTTTTGTTCTATTACTCTGTAAATCAAGATTAGTTTCCCTGAAATTGTAATTGGTAGGTACTGGAAAACTACCCCAGTGGGATGAAAATAAAGCACATAATGTCCTTGTTGCTAGCTTTTGGCCTGTGCTGTTAACGGTGCCTAGATGAACATCCACGTACTCATCCACTCCTTTGACCTTGAGCCAATATCAAAAAGGTTTGCAGAGCCTTGGGCTTCATTTATTTTAGTTTAGAGTCAGCAGGGGGAGCTCACACCTGTTTGGTTCAATTTGCTCAATATTCGTTATTAAGGACATTTTAAACTAGGCCATTTTATATATATAAATTTATAAACACGCACGCTTGCATGCACACCCACTTGTATGGAATTCCTGGGGCTTATACTTTATACCTTAGACTTTTAAAAAAAGTGTCATTCTCACAGACATCGTGCTTCATATGAAAGGGAGGTCAAGGGAATGAATGGTTAAAAACAGGCTTATAAAGTGAATCTCTGTTTTTTGTTATAATCTCAAAGCAGGAGGAGGACAAAAAATTTTCCTGTTTCCTGTGGTCAGAAGGGGTTGATATGCAGCTGAAATGGAGAGCTGTGAGCCAGCCAGGATCTCTAAGGAAGCTGGATGCTCAGGGAGGAGAGTCATTTAGTTAAAACTAGGCTGGTGTCAATATTTTGACATGAAATTAGTAAAAGCAACATGGATTTTTCTTTTTTAATTTATTGGAAAAAGGTCCATTGTGATTCTGCAGAGCCCATTCATACAAACCTGCTTCCTTTTTGTTCTGCATGAATCAAAATTAGCCTTTTACAGCAAGTCCATAATATTTTCCATAATATCATTTGGGTGAATTAATTCCAGTTAGAGGTAGGATCTGTAGAAGATCTTCTCTGCAGTAGTGTTGTACAAAATGGTATTTTCTTACTGTATTATGCTTATACTTCTGATACTTAAGGAATGCTTAACTAGAATGGTTGTATTATAGGAAAAATGTACTTTCTATACCTGTATCTGGACCCACTTTAGGTAAAGAAGCACCATCAATTTGTTACGGTAGAGAACAGTTAAGAGACTTGCCCAAGGTCATGGAGCAGCAGGCTGGCAGAGCTGGGAATAGATACTGCATCTCCCTGAGTTTCTGTCTGGTGCTTGTCTACTGTGCCATGTCATTGCCTTGGGCACGTGGAGAGATTTGCTATTTTCTGATGGCCTTTAAGTTTTCAGATGTTTGTTAACATGTCATGTATCATTTCCCTAGATAGTTTTTCATTGTAACTGAGAATGTTTTAACCTGTTGATTGTATTGATTTTTGATGTGGAAATAGCAGGCTGCTCCATTTCAGACTAAATTTCAAGGGCATGAAGATTGTTAGAATGGAAAAGCTCTACACACTTTTTCCTTTTATTTTTATCTCAGTCAGGCATAGAAAGAGCCCGAGAGGTCCTAGCCCTTATTTTCTCCATCCTGGATGGAATCCTGATTACTTTAGAGGCTGGAAGAACTGGGAGGAAAAAATGAGGCTCATCAGCTGTGCAGGCAGACACGTAGCTGGCTGTGCTTGTGCTGGTGGTGTCTGAGCCGCGGGCGAGCGCATCCTGCCTCCCTGCCTTCGCGCAGTCCCGGCTCGCGCCGCTGCACCATTTCTAGGGCAGCTGCTAGGAGAGGTTCCTCCGAGTCGGTGACAAATGGTGAACGTTCCACTGAGGGGCTAGCCAACACTTTGTAAAGCAGTAACATCCTTACGTGATTTGTATTCTTAACTGTGAATGCATTTTAGTATCCACTGCATCTCCCTCTCTCTTTTTCTTCTTCTTTTTTTTTTTTTTTTTTTTTAACTGCAACTCCATGCTTGGATTATGGCTTTGAGGAATTATCCTTAAATCCTTTCCTTTGGCTGTTCACTGCACAGTTTTTCCATTTTTTGGCCAGTTGCTCCTTGCCCTACTGTTCTCTGTGTCTGCTCCTGAGGTCCGTTTCCCTTTACAGGCCCGGGCATCTTCCTCGGGAGGAATTTCCAGCCTTATGCCCTGGCCTGAGCCAACGCATGGCAGTCGTTGTGGACAGAACCCCAGTACTTGCGGTGAATTTGGGACCTGCAGTGAGGAATGAAATCCTTCACCAGCTCTACAGGTTAGTGAACAGGATTCATGCCCATCTTGGGTATATGAGTGGAGAAGGAAAGGACTCTGGTTCCTGTCACCCCACGGTGCTTCTCCATTTCATAGCTTGGAATCTTCTGAAGAGTCTGAGACTTTTCTTCTCTCTCCAGAGAGTTTTGTAGGGTCACGCACAGCCCTTATCTGTGTCCGTAAGGAAGACCGTCTGCAGGACAGTAATTCGGATACACAGCCCTGGCTGTTCGCAGGACACTCTGCAGAGCAGAGCTCTTACAATTCTGCTGTGCCTCAGAGCTCCTGGCTCGCAGAGGACATGGTTTTTCAGCTATGAATTTGGTCCAGACATGAAATCTAGAGGGAGAATGTTTCAACTGGTTGAGTGGCTTCAGGCCCGTTCAGTCTCCAGCTGCTTCCAGTGTCCCCTGCAAGGATGGAGAAGTTTTATTTTATGATGCTGGAGCAATCTGAGGAAGAGAGTGTGATGGGAGGAGGAGTAGCTGTAGCTAGCTGAGGCAGATCTCATAATGTTTATTCAGTTTCAGTAATTTTAATGCATTCCTTGTGGCATTTAAAATAAAGACATTACAAAAAAAGGAAAAAAAAAAAAAGGAAAGGGTGGGGGAAATGCACTATTTACCCACCCCCCACTCTGTCAGCAAGTCCTTAAACCACTGAGTCACTGACAGCTGCAGCATGACAAAATGATACACGTTGGGGTAGCTCCCTCTTTGGCACAGGCTGGGATGAAATTGGGGAAGACATGAAATTAAAAAGAGCTTGTTTGAAATAAGTGCTGATTACCCACTTCCATAAATACATTGGAACACAAGAAATTTATTGCGCTTGGAAATATTTGCAAGCTGCTTTTTGGGAATGGATACAAATACACTCTGGATGATATACTTTTGCTGCTTGACAGGAACACTGTCTCCCTGTGGTTCTACTGAAAAGCAACTTAGGCTAGATTTTTTCAGTAGGGTGGATGTCAATGCTCGGTTTTCATTCTTTCCTTGAGGCTTAAGGAAATTTGGAAAGTACAAGAGAACTAAAGAGAGAATGATTCTACCATACAATGCAAAATCATAGGGTGCTTCAGCAAATGTGCAGTGTAGAAGGTATTGGTCTGGATGCTAATAAGGAGTAAAATATTTCACTTAATATTTAATAAAGTATATTAAGTATAATGGCTAGAATTTGACAACAAGCAGGAAATTAAACAAGTTATCTCTGAGTGTATAAAATATTCTCAAATGAAGCAAACAGACCAAGTTGCAGCAAGACTGCGCATTCTGATATCATACAGAAGACATTGTTTTAAATATACACAGCATGAGTCAGTGAGGGATCAAGTCACAGTCTGCAAATTCTTCATTAATTTAATTGCCTATAGATTAGGGACCAAACTCTTAAATATATACTTTCCCATTGTCTTGTTTTACCCACTTTGCTGTAAGAAACACTGAAATATTCTGCATTTTCTGTTTTTACATGATGAACTGAATGCCTTTACTTTATAGAAGGTTTTATAAAAATTATCAAGACATGAATAAAATAGCTGTTGTTGTTGGAAATTAGTTATAGTCTATATAAGCTTACTGCATATGGCCACCATGGATCTGTAAATGTGGAGCAGACAAAGATGACTGGATGCTAAGGACAAAGTCACATAGCTTGTACAGGCACTGTCAAAACTAGGAATAGAACAAGCAGAACTGCATTCTCAGTCTTGTACTTTAATACTTGGAACAAACTGTTCCACTTAAAGGTAGGGAGGAGGTTTGCCACTCAAGTGGCTTATTAGATGCATTATAGATGGTACTTAACAAAATTCTGATAACAAAAGGAAATGGTATTTTACTTATTCTATGTGTGAAGGGGTTTTATTTAGGTAGACTTTTCCCTGATTTCCTCTGTGCATCACTCCAGTGATGGAGAGTAAAGGTTGGAATGATATGTCTGATAGCTGCCATGACCATGAAATAAAATTCATTTATTCAGGGGACTGGGTACCTTGCAAAAGCTCTGTTCAAGTAGAGAAGATACATTTCCGTCAGATTGCAGGGCTGTCAGCTAATATTTATTAATGACTTAAAAAAAATTGCCTTTGTGTGATTTAAAATGCTTACACAATTGAAGTTTTAAAATGTATTTTAAATCTTCTGCAAATTATGGCTCCATCAGCAAATTTGTTTTCAATTTGACCTGTAACGTCAGGTATCATTGCACTGAGTCATGTCCTGCATCCAAGCAAGAAGGCAAATTCTGGCTCCTTATTTTTCACTGACATTGTTTAAATGTAATAATTTTCAACAGCCCCGTGCTGCTGTTTGTAACACTGAATGATAGTTGAAAGATAATTCAGCTTGTGATCTTGCATCCTGTTTGATCCCAGGTGAATTAAACTGTAGTTTAAAAAAAAAAAAAAAAAAAAAAAAAAGACTATGCTATACAAAAATTTAAGAGAAAACATCTGCTCCAGTTCTCTGGTGAAAATGCTAGTGCGAAGGAGTGGATGCAGAAAGTCACATTTTACAGACTGGGAAACCAAAACACACTGCGATTATTTGTCAAAGGTTGTGGTAAGTCAGAGCCCAAGGTCAGAGGAGAATCTACATCTCCTAATGTTTCCTGCAGCATACTGATACCTGCAGCCCTTTCTAAGGGTGTGCATAAGCAAATGGCCATTTCTGATCTGGTCATGGATTAAGTATTGATCTTGGACAGGAATTCAGCCTGATTTGTTCACAGAAAACAGCAAATGGGAAAAGGTTCATCACATTTTGACAGCTTAAAATGTGCATCACTAAAATGGTTCAGCAGCCTGCTTGAAGACAGCATGTTATTAGTACTGCTCATAGAGGGTGTTATGTATGTGTGTATATATATATATATATATATATATATGACAACATTATGGAAACTTTGGATTTCATGTGTGCTACATATGATCTGTCATTCACATGAAAATGAGACAAAGATGATTAAAAAATACTGATTTCTAGATGTCATCATACCTGCAAGAAATGGATCCAATAGCAAGAGCTACAAAAGTTGTTGCATACTATCAGTTAAATCATATAATATTGAAGAGATTAGAGAACAGAGAAAAATGATTCCTTGCTGAAGGGTAAATAGACTTCTGATCTGCCAGGAGAGTGCTTGAGCAGCTTTTTAGCCTTAGGAAATGACCCTTAATAGGTAAAATATATAGTTTTTTAAACTCATTCCCACATGATGGACTGTGCCCTGTGTGTGATCTATTGTATTAGTGATTAAGCTGATCAGCATGCTCGCATAAGTGGAAGAAACAAGTGAATAAGACCTGGGCTAAGTGAGGCTGGGAATACTGAGATCAGCTCAATAGCATGCTTAGATCTACAAGATAAGAAGCAGGGTGCTATTTATAAGTACCTAGCTGCTCTGGGACAGGTGGCGACTTCCTTGTGTGTGAAAGCAAAAGCACAAGTTAACTGGGAGGAAGTGCACTCCAATGTCTCCCTTTGATTTGAATATGGTCCATTATCACAGAGCTCAACTCTTGGTCTTTTAAAGGCGCTGTGTAAACTAAGTGGAGTGGAGAAAAGAGGCTTGCTCAGCTTTCTAGAGAAACCTGCCTTCTTCATTGCATGGTTGTGCTTTTTGGACCAGAGAAGACCCTGCGTCCTCTGATGGAGGTTTTGCTAGACCAAGTTGTTCAGAATCAGAGCAGGCTGCCAGTGGACTTGTTTGCTTTCTTTAGTGAGCATAAGCAGGCACGAACCCTTGACAGTAATTTGAGAGCGATGGTTAATGTCTCTGATAGTGCTATGAGGCAGAATTTAGCCAGTGCAGTAACTGTGTGACCCTGACTTATTCTTTAACAACGTTTAGAAAATAATCCAGAAATAAGAGGCGTGTTGTACTATGTCTGTGTCCTGCTGGCAGCTGCAATATTTTTTTTCTTTTGAGTGAAAGCTTCAAGTTCTTAATTTTGTTATTTTCTAGAACACTGCTTGTCTACATCTGGGACACTGCGCAGATGTAAAAGTAGCGTCTCAGAAAAGGACTCATTGCCTATGTGAGAGCAGCAATTCTTACCAAGGAGGATGAGAGAGAAATAGCCAAAAGAACAAGTGGAAAAGGGAGGGCAGGCAAAATAGTTAAATATGGAATGACCTGAATAGAAAGGTCTCAGTCTGAGCTTTGAGGATGATCAGAAGGGCTCTACTAAACATGGGAAATTTCATAGACAAAGACCTGAACTGAAAAGACCCTTCTCTCAGCTTTAGCTTAATCACTTTCCTTCGAGCTATCTTACAAGATGGTAAGATTTCTGCAGAAATGACAGCAGTGACCTGTGTCTGGTATTGGGCGACAAGGTCTCTGTGCTGTCCAGGTCAAGGTCTACCTAGGTTTTCAGTCTCAAGTTCAGACTTCCTGAAGGAACTTAAATTGCATCTATCATGCATACATATATATGTGCACATACACACAGACATGCGTATGTATAAGTACGTGTGTATAATCACCCACCAAAATGCGTACACAAACATTTATTCTTAATGTTTCTTTCTGGACATTGGGCTTTGCTTGTTGATGTGTCCTTCCCCGTCCTTCGCTCACCTTACTCTGCACCATCTTATGGTGCAACCCCTCAGCAAGTTCCCGGGGGACAGTGTTCATCCTAGTCTCTGTGTGGTGAAGAACTGTTCTTATTTGTTGTTCTTTGTGCTTGTGGAGAAGTCCACAGGGCAAAGTTTTACTTGAGTTGGAGACAATCTCCTACAAGGCCTAGTCCATTACCAGTACGTATTGCTCTAGTTTAGCAAATTTATGGTAAAATATAAGAGTAGGGGGAAAAATGGAGAAGATGGCCCATGTGCAGTTTCTTTATTGTTACTTTAGCAGAATCTCTCTCTTTTTCCTTAGTGAAAATGAAATGGCAATTTTAGCATTCTTAATTGCCTTGATTTTTTTCTTTCCACAGAAGCAAGTGACCTGCAAAAATACTGCTTATGAACAGGTTATGAACTTAAGTCTAAAAACCATACACTGAATCAAATAAAGAAGTGGCTGATTAAACAGTCTTCAGTTTCTAATTTCACACAGAACTGATGTTGCTTTAAGGTGTAGTTCTGGCATGGAATGCATGCCGTGAATGAATATTAGTAATGAGAAGCAGATAATTTGTGATTGAATGATGTCTCTGTACTCAGAGTGACAGAACGCATAGCCAAAACTGTATATTATACCAAGTTTCATTTGAAAGCAATAGTGTTAGTATAGGAAAAATCTTAAAATGACTTCTTCCAGCTTTCTTTTTTGTTGCTCCCAGATAAATCTGCAGGTGAATTGTAGGCAATGCCAGCACACATAGTGATTCACAAGAGTCATGCACTCTAGAAGACTAGGAAGTATTATCAGTTTTTTTTTTTTTTTTATGCCGGTGAATTAACTGATGGGAGGGCAGGTGAATTAAGATATAGGTATCCAAGTTGGTATTACTTTAGAAAAATAAGTCTGTCTAAAATGAAAAACAAAGATTTTTGTAGTCCAGCTGATCCTCCTGGAAACATGCACAGGTGAGTGAGGCTAGATTTCTATGGATTTCTTTCTGGTCATCTTGCAACATAGCTCATATCTTTCTGCTGTGTTCAAAAATTCATGACAGAAATGGTCTCCTCCATCTTTTGGAATACTTCACACCTGATGGGCACATCTTTGCACATGATACTCAAGTTAAAAGTCTTCAGTAACCTTCTGTCACCCTAATACCTCTACCTCTATCTGTTATACATGCTTTTTATCCATAAAAAGTTCCCCATAGCTTTATGTTAGAATTTCTCTCCCTGTTATGTCCACACATCTCCTTTATTCCATCCCTTTCAGTGAAATTTCCACCTCATCTGAAAATATGGTATTTTTATCAATTAAGTCCTCCGTATAGTTTTACTTTCTGGAGTCTTAGGAATGTCGGTAAGTGACCAACTCCCAGAGAGCAACTCTGGGAACCAGGAGGACAGCTTGTTTGACTGATACCTATGTGGCAGACTACGCTCTTTAGGAGACCATCAATTTTGCCTTTTTTTTTTTTTTTTTTTCTCCTTGAAAACGATATGTTTAAGTATGGGATACTTTTATTGCATTATGCCTCTCCTTTCATGGGTTAGTCCTCAAAACTATGCAGTTTACTGTAGCTTGGCAGTTCTCCATTAGCTCAGGTTGTGTGAAGCTGTGTTGTGGATTTTGCGAAATGGATTCAATTTCTGTCAATAGCAGGCGTAACTACGTGTTTATGCAGCTAGTCATGGATTACCGTATTGCCATAAGCCATTATGGGAATGAGGATACAGTAAACTGAGAGAGCGAGCTGTCACCACAGGGTGGAGAAGATCACATTCCGACAGGGAGTAAGTAGTCAGATACTCAACTATTGTGTGTGTGCTCTGACAGGCTGGCATGTCTTGCTTGTGGGAGAAAATTTCACTTTCCTAACCTTCACCGTGCTTATCTGACATGAGAGTGCTGGTAGGCCAGCTAAGGAGGTAGATTGTTCCTTTCCTGGCTGTAGTGTCAGCTGCACGTTCCTGTCATGATTCTTCCAGTCCTCAACAATAAAACTCAACATCATTGTTTTTATCACTCTTTGTTTTGATATAAGATTAGGTGGTTAATGGTTAATTCTGTAATGTGACACAATTTTAAAGGATATTAATTCTACCTTTTGTTGCTTAAAATACCAATGTAAGCATGAGAGATGAAAAGAAAATACTGTTGTATCAATTCCGTCTTTGTGTAAATGGATTTGTGTTTTGCTATGGTTTGTCAGAAAGCTGTTGTCAATATGGGCTTTAGTAACCTAGGGAAGACTCATCACTTCCCTAACTGAACTAGTAGAGAAAAAGCTGGTCTGTCTGCTCAAGGGTTTTGGAGCATGAATTCTAGAAAACACTACAGCTATTCTAGAGACTGGCTGATAATCTGATCTGTACACTTAGCAATAACAAAGAGAATAGAAATGCATGCATCCTGTAAAATACAATTTCTCTTACTTTCACTCTGAGTCTCTCTTGACTATGCATATAAGGCCTAGATGTTTTTCTGCAAAGCTTATTTACCTGATCAGTAAAAAAAAAAAAAAAAAACCCTTTAGACAACACTGGTACTATAATCCCTACCTATCTTCATCTTTTCACATTAGAAATCAGATTAAATATGTTGAATATAAGGGTGAAAGTCTCTGCTATGGGTTGCTCCAGTGCTACATCAGCCTCCATGTCGGATATATAATTACGAGTTGTGCTTAGATTACTGCAAATTAGACAAGCCAAACCTGACTTGGAGCACAAAGTATTTCCTACTTGGAGCACCAAGTATTTATTTCCTAAATCTGGGTGCTCAGTGTATCTCCTGACCTCATTTATCACTGTGAATCTCAGTAAATAATCATGATATTTTTTTGCTTCGCAGAATTTCCCAGAAATGTAATCATATTTGAAAAGAAATGTTTGAAAAGATACCTGCATGTTTGGGTCATATCTGAGAACTACAGTTTTACAAGCTGTAAGGAAATCTTCACAAATCAGCATAATGAGAATAAAAATTCGTCTGAATAAATGACTTTTACAGAGTCATGCTCTGTGAAAGGGTTTTTGGATACACTTGAGTGCTACTCAGTTGTGTGTGTGTGTGTGTGTGTGTGTGTGTGTGTGTGTGTGTGAAAAAAACACATATAAAACAGAAACTCTGAGTGTTAAATGTAACAGGAAGAGCTGACCAAGACCACTTGGTATTTACCCTGTTATATTCTCATTATCAGTGCCCAATGCTCTGGCAAACGTCTTTCTCCCTTTTTTTTCCTTATGTTTTTAGATTACCAGTTCTTTTGAGATAGGCTGTTTCCAGCTGTGTTTGAGCAGCAGCTAGCGAAATGGAGTTGGTCCTGAAGGAGGTTTTTGTGGTCTACTGTGCCACACAAGCTGACGCAGATGACAACAAACATAGATGAATTTATCCTTTGACAACTGGTGTATGTTCTCTCAGATTTCCTTCTAACTGTGATGTATAGTGCTGGACTATCACCTTCTGCCGTCATTCTGGATGGGATTGGGAATGTGCTGATGAGACAAGGTAGGCAGCAGTACCTGTTACCAACAGAGGACTTGAGGACTGTCAGTTGGCACCATTTGCCTGTGCTAAATTTGCTGCTGGAAGAATGAACTCTCTATTGATCCATATAGATCTGTGCTGCAGCTGGAGAGCTATACATTCAACATATGAACTTTTCTCACAGTTTCTTCACTTTAGTAATGATTAGTGATGAGGGGCAAAAAAAAAAAAGAACAGTGTGAAGGATGTCCATGTCTCAAAAGAATCTGACTGAATCAACATTAGTTTTCCTCCTGTTGTCTTGCCTGACCGCCAGGCCTATTATTCTAGTGACTGATACCCATGATCTTGGATTTTTAGCTAAGTTGTGGAGTCCAAGTGTGAGGGACTAAACCATGGCCTTAAAAGGTAGAATGGACTCCATAGTTCTCAGTGCTTTTCTGACCCTGTAGGTGTGGTGCAGTAATGTGCAATGTTAGGCATCTTAATCAAGCATGGCTCACTTCAAACACATTAAATTAGCCTTAAAGTATTCCTGCTCTGAATAATAAGTAAAATAGGTTGTTTCATATAATAATTTGCAAAAAGAACCCCTCAGCAACCTGCAACAATTGGGTAAGAAAATCAATGACCAAGACCTCGTGGGGAGAAAAGAAGTCAAGACCTCATCTTGTTGCTTTTGACATTGCTGTTGAAAATAGAATCAGTGTGCAGGATTAAACAAATTAAAATTACCCTGACTTAAATTAAGCATGGGTGCTACTGTGGTAAGGTTGGATCAGTTATGAAGTCTTTTGAAGGTGTTTTTTTTTTTTTTATTTTCAGACTTACACTTTAATATTTTTTTTTGGCTTGGGTGGGAAGAGGCTTGCTATGAATATTTATAACAAATCACTTCTACCAGAGGACACATTAAGTCTTGCAGCATAACAAAACTGAATTACCATGAAATAAACTTTCTTAATTAAACCAATTAAATTTCTTCCCAGTATGTAATTTAGAAACTCTGATAAACCCTCGTTGAAAAGGTTTGTTCTAGCCTTAAGCTGGCCTAAGAAAGAGTGAACATCTGGCCTGTGTATGAAAGGCCTATTTAGGCCTTAGGCAGTGTGCAAAATATTAGCTGCTGTCCATGGTATTGAATACTTTGTGTGGCCCCAGGGCTTTGCTAAAGGACAGTGGTATCATTAGGGCACAATCATGTTTATGGAATATGCTGTAACTAAGATAAGTGAGTTCTCAGACTTCTACCACAGCGCTTATAGCTGATTGAGAAATAATTCTGCTGCCTCACACTTTGATTGTAATTCTACCAAAATAGTTTTTGTCCCTTTGCCCCCCCCCCCCTTATCCCCTCTTTGCCCCCCTTCCCATTTAACACTTTCTAAATGCTGATGTTGGCAAGGGTGGTAAGGTTTTATGTAGTAGTTTTTTACATTCTATTTTTGTTTCAGATTTCAATGTTTTTTCAAGTGCCAGCATAGGAGACTAACAACATTTAAGGCTAATGTAGAAATGATACTTACACCCTGCTGCATGACTGCTGTTTCAGGAATTATGTGCAATAATAATGGTAATCAGTAAAAGGAAATTAATCAAGAAAAAAAAAGAAAACTTAATGTAAGAAAACTATGAAAACTGATCGCCAAAATATTTCTGGTAATCCAAGGTCAAGGTCCTAACTTCAGAGAGGCTGCCCAGGTTTTAGACATGTAAGATATGTATCTTGCATGACACCCTGCAGATGTCATCTCTACTGCTGGGCATCGCACAGGTCCATTTCCCAGGTGGCAGGGCTTGGAAAAAGATACTGAGGAGGCAGCCCTTTCCTTTTCTCGGGTTTCAGTAAGCATGGGGTTTATGTCTGCAGCCCTGGTGCCATATTTCATATTTATAACCACCTCTGTACTTCAGAAACATAGTCCTCAGGTAACTGACACCTCTGATGGCCCACGCAAAGCCAGAGGCAGTGGAGTCAAAAGTATATAGGTGCTGAGTCAGCGAGAGGCTCCAAGGGGAGCTTCCACTTATACGCCCAGTGCGTAACTTACATGGCTGCTGAATTATAAGAGGGGTTTTGTTTTAGCAACAAACAACATCCTGCTATGCATCTGAAAGTGCAACAACTTCTTGTTTACATTTGTCATAATTTTTGGCCATGCCTATGTCTAAGGGCTTTATTGGCACCTCTCCTCTGCCTCTTACCTGCTGTAATAGTAAAAATCAGTCAGTGATGTGAAGCTGTCAAGAGTAGAACTTTATTATTTGAGGGCTTCTGCTCTGAAGCCATGTCCTTGTTCTCTTTGCCAGAGTCCTAAATCCATCTTATTTAAGAACATGATGAGAAGTGCGTTCTATTCAGCTTGTCCCCTATCCCTTTTCGTTTGAGCTTTCTATATTTAAACGTAAGTAAGACTTGCAAGGTTAGGACACTGTTCCTCTATTTAAATAAACAGAGCAGCAAGAAGAAAATCAAGCAGAGAGAAGGAACCCAGTTAATAGAGATATGCAGGAGAACACAAATATCAGGAGGCTTTTTTTTTTTCTTTTTCTTAAGGGATGGGGGAAGTGAGGATGAAAGAGAGACCTGGTAAGGGCTTTGGAAAGAACACTAAGCTATTATCCCCTAGCTGACATTTTCATGCTTATTTAGGAACAGCTTTGTCAAGAGATAGGAAACTTTAAGGCAAATAACAGGGACACTTGAAAAATATACTGTCAGCTAAGATTGAAACATAATGTGACAACCTGTAGCCTGCTGCCTTAGGAAGTATCTGCATACTTCCACTGAGAAGATGCAAGGCCTCAAAAATGAAGTGCTTATACATGGAAAGTGCGGTACACGCAATTTATGTTCGGAAGAGTCACATACATGTGCCCAAAACCTGGCCTGGTAAGTGAGAGAAATGGTTCTTACAGCAGGCTTGATTCTTGCTCATTAGGATGCAAGAGTGCTGGAAAATAGTCTGTCAGAATGCCAGAAACATATCAGATGAGAACTGCACAATGCTCTGCTCTTTGCCAAGCATGAGATGGAAGGGATGAATACCCTTTTCTCAGTAAATCTGTCATACATTTGATGAGGAATTACTCTAGTTTCTACAAACTTACCTTCTGCAGGTCTTATAACCACGCAGGTATTGAAATGCATAATGCCAGCCAGCCAAATGATTTACGTGTATCTTTCATTAATTTCTGTCTCCTAGTCTGTGTTGAAAAATCCTGGCTTTTTCTTTTTTTTTTACTGTAGGAAAATCATCCTATTGCTCACACAAAAAGCAAATTACTAAAGCCACGTTTTGAACAAAATCATAAATAAACCTTTACTGTACTGTTGTCTCTATCAGACTGTAGAACTAAAACAGAATATAGCTACATAGACCAAAACTATGTATGTTGTAACTTGATGTGTTTTAATATAAAAAGAACTTGTATTTCACCAGTCTCTCTTTTCCTCATCAAAAACTTGTCAGTGATTTCCTCAGTGAAACAAGGTTTAGTTTTTTGTTTGGTTTAAGGAAGGCTAGTCCTGGTTTGAGACAAGCTGAAGAGAATACGTGGTAAGCCACACTCTGTTTTATGCTTTAGATTCCTGTAAAGTTGTGTTTGAAAGTCTTGTATTTATATGTTATTGTTGTGCTAGAATCCCATTTAAATATTATGAAAGAATTGCTTTCTCATGGAAAGAAATCATCTAACATGCAGTTTGTTTCTCTGAGCAAATTATTATAGGCAACCTCATGGATCATAAAATAATTGGATACTGTCTAACTAAGTAAGCATTATTGGTTATGACAGCTTTTGATTACCACTCCTGGTCTTTTTCCTTTGCCTGAGATTTTGCTGTGAAACACCTTTGATCGATGAGTTAAGGAAGATGGCATGCAGACATCTTCAGATACAGGCAGATATCTGAAACAATAGGAACAACAATTTTAATGGAAGATGTCTTCAAAAGGACAAGAAAATTAAAAAAAAACCCCAAAACCAAACAAAAACAAAAACACAAAAAAACAAATGGAGGAGGAAGGAAGGAAGGAAGGGGTAAGGAATACACAGATAATCCAAAATGATGAACGATAACCTGACTTATTCAGACTAATAGTACTCTTTATACTATCTGTACTAGATGCTCCTGACAATTCTCTCATCCTCTCTCCTCTTGCCTATCCTGATCTCTGGTTCTTGCTGACTGTTCTGTTTTCTTCTAGAAGTTTAGCATATCTATTTTTTTTTAATTTTTTTTTTTAAGCACAGCTCTGTTACAGGCTGACTCCTGTCAACATTCATTCAGGACTGCGGCATAGGAAAGACTATTTCAGTCTTGTAACTTGGGAGTTTGGACAGAAAACAGTGAACCCTCAGACTTACTTTGGTAGGAGTTAAGTTGCTAAATGTCTTTCTAGAAGTCTGAGTGTTTCTTCTGCTCTTACTTCCTGACTCAGAACTGAGTTTTGATGGACTTCTACCAAGGCTTCAGGTAACCAGTGCTTGGCCAGACTTTCATCCTTAACTTTCTGCTTGGTTCTTAACAGCCTTAACATTTCAGTTTTCTTGGATCTTAATGTTGGTTTCTCTTGATCTAGCAATATCTTTTGTTTAGTGCCCTCTTCTTCCTACATTTCTTTTTGAATTATTTTACTAGTGTAAAAGAAAAAAAAAATTCTTTCTGGATGTTCTTATCCTCATACAATTTTACCTACCGTCTTTATAGGAGTGAGACGCATCTCTAGTTCTCTGCCATGGACAGATCTCCATCCTATCCCATGTTCTTTTTCTCTCTCTGACAGTTTTTTTCTGGGTCTTTTGCCATTAACTTAAACTTAAGTCTATGACTTTCTTTCCTGGTCTTCTCTTTACCTGTTGTTGTCAACAATGACAGTATTGACAATGAATGTATTGACAGTCATCATAATGACTTACAACCTGATTTGCTTAGGATTCCTCTGTGCAGCAACATGCAAACCTTGTATTGAAACAATTGCAATTAATGACTGAAAAACTGAGACTACATGAAAGCAGATGCTGACGTAATGCAGCAGAGAACAGTGCTGTCGGACCATTTGAATTTCAGGAGATTATGCCTGTGGCAACTATGGTCATAGAGAGTATTAAAAATGTGTTAAGTATGAGGACTTCAGACACTTTCATTATTTAATTTATGACTTTGGGAAGGCTAAGTCAAGTGGCTTGATATTGCACACAGTGTTGTTCTAAATTAAGCAACATGTAATAATGGAAGATCAGGTATAAATTTGATTCCAGTAGTTCTTGTCCTTGCTAATGAATTCTGAGTGTTACATTAGAAGTGTCGGAGGGTTGTTTTCTTTTCAATCATATCTTCATCTTATGAATATAAGCCATTTTTAGATTATTTGTCTTCTAAACCAAACTGTACTCCAGAATATACCACTTCAGCCTCTATAAGCTGGGGTGTGTGTGGAAAACAAGAACTGAATTTGTCTTGACATCTTGTTTCTAATCAAATATTAACATTAGCACTGCCACATGTCTCTGTTATTTCCTCTATCTTTTCACTTAGTCCCATAAGCCTTCTCTAGATAAGAATAACACTAATGCATTACTTAAGAGTCCTTTTTCTTCTTTTACTGGAAGGCCTAAGTAATGTAGGGCAAAGAATGAGTAGTAGCTTCCTGCAGAAAATGCATGTTTAAAAATCTCCCAAAAGAGACAGACCCAGTGGAGACTGGCTTCATTCTCTGGCTTACGTATTTCTGTGTCAGCAATGATACAGGAAGGACTCAGCAGTGACAAATAACTTTAACAGATATGGCTAAATCACTGTTTTATTGGGATTATGTGACAAAATTGAAAGTAAAACAGAATGTTTGATGTTGTTATAAATCTTTAATGAATGCTCCATGTTCCTGTGATATGTCAAAGTTAGTCAAATGCAGGCCTTCTTTCCTTGTACTAATAGGAAAGCAGAGGTAAATCTTGCATTTTTTTTTTACTGTGGACAGAGAAGACAAAAATAGTGGTTAAATGGTACCATAAATTTGCCTTTTGTGCTTAAAAACAGGGCTTGACATGGTGAAAATATGGATGGAGGGGGGTGAGGGTAGGGAGGCTGTAGATCTCTCCAGGAGCCTCTCACTGCAGCCCACACCCCACGTGTGTGCTGGGCATCACGGAGGGGATCCGGAGGTCTCTGCCCTCACCGTTCCCCCGGCCTCCTCTGGGCAGCTCGTGTGAGATGCTCAGTTACCATTTCTGCCTCTTCTTAGATTCTCCCTTCTTCCGTATCTGAACCAATGTATTATAGCAAGTTATTTACTGACCAAGCACCTCCTTTTGGAATGCACAGCTCCAAGTCTGCTATTTTTTTAATAAGATACTGTGCTGATCTGCACTAGGCCCCTTTTTCTCTCCTCTGAAGCCGCAATGGTCAGAACAGACTGTCACATCTTGTAGGTTTAAGGGTTTCACTGATAAATTTAAGTTGATGCTAATGGATGTGCTCTAATACAAAGTGGAACAGAAGCTAGGACCTAGTGGCCTGTCATGGACCATGTAATTTATGACTGAAGTGTCTCAGATATTTATGCTGACAAGAGAAATACTTGGCACTTTCAGCTTGTGTGTTGGCCTACTCCTTCGGTCTACTGATTCTAGATGCATTTTTGGCCTGTTCTCTCCTATTTCTCCCCTTTTGCCTTCCTTCCATCCATCCTGTCACTCATAGCTGCTTGGGCTGTTCTTTTGCTTCTGCTGCCCCATTTATTTAAGTGGGAGAGTAACTGGATGACTGCAACAATTTACCTGGGTATAAAATAGATTCTGTAATCATACAAAGCTAGCATTGGTATCCTTCTAAATGTGATGATAAAGTCCAGCCTCACATGGCTGGACAGGATGTACAAATTGCTGAGTGAAATTCTGTGGCCTACGTTATGTAGGAAACTGGACTGGAGAATTAATGTGGTCCCCGAAGCCCCAAAAATCTATGAAAATGTCATTCCCTTCTTCAGATGTGATCGCTTTTCTCTCTTGCATCTGGCTTTAGAACCTGCTTATTCCTTTCTCCCCGGTCTTGCATTTTTCCTATTTACATTAATCTTAAGCAGCCTCTGTAAAAATATTGATTTGCAATTTCTTTTCAATACAGACTGTAAATAATACTTACTTTTTTCTTTTTTTTTTTTCCCATTTATGATTGCTCAAAAGGGGTATTGTTCCAGCAACATATAGATGAAAAGGCTTGAATTGATGAGGAAGCAGCTTTGGCTGGATTTTTTATTTTATTCACCTAAACAATGCTTAATAACATGTCTCTTCTTCAAGATGAAAATATCATATGATTTTAACCTTTGTAACACACTGTTCTAAGAAGGAAAGAAACCAGAGTATGTCACAGTATGTAAAGGAAAACAGGCAACAGTATACAAATATTTGACAATGTTTTCTGAAAGCAAATTCTGCTCTTTTCTAAAAGAGGGATGACAGTGTGTGTGTGTTAGTTCAGGCGTCTTAATTTCCTTTTTTTTAAGGTCTGTGCTATTAGTATCACCCAAAGTTCTGCTAGTTTAGGGGTTTTTTTTTGTTTGTTTGCATCCATCACATCCATCAGTTCTTTAACGATTTCATAAATTACAAATCTTCACTGCGGTTTAACCATCAAGTGTGTGTACAAAAATCCTAGGAGAAAAAAAAAGTATTTAGGCCTTGAATTTACCTCTCACAGATGCTAAAACAGAGAGGAAAATGCATATTTAAAAACAAAACAAGACAACAGCACTGAAAATTGCATCAGCCTCAATTTGTTTAGACGAGCATGAAAGGGAAGAGGGGGCGACTGGTGTCCTATGGGACCGTAAATGGCACCTCCTGCTGCGGTATTAAATTTACCATTTGCAACCTCGCGCGCGGCGCGGGCGGCGCCTGCCTTCTTGGCGCCAGCGAGGCAGCGAAGGTGGCTGGTGGCGGCGGCCGCCGCAGCGCTGGGCGCCCTTCCCTCGCCTCGCTGCGGCGCAGCCCACCGGGGACAGGCAGCCGAGCGCCCCGGGCTGGCCCCGGGGAGCGAGGGAGGCTCCAGAGCAGTTTATGCCTTTAATAATTTACATACCCTCAGTTAATCTCCCCTACAAGCAGCCAATTAGTCGGGGAATATTCATGGTGCCTTGATATATATTTTTTATACACTGATCAATTAGTGGGGAAGTAATGAGGTGATAGAATAGCAAGTGCGACTCTGAACATTTATTCTGCTCAGGAAAGAAAAAATTGTAAATATTCCCCAACGAAAAGAAATACAAAACAGAAAATGGTCTTGGGGCATTTTCTGAAGCTGTTTCACGTCTACTTATAGGGGTTTTTGGCCAAATATCGGAGAATGATTTTGATCCTCGACAAACTGACCCTACAAGCTTGTGTTTAAGAGGCTTGAAACAAGATTGCTCATGTGAATAAACTTATTCATGTACATAAATCTTGGCTGGATTGGGGTCCTTAATGATTTAGGACAAGCACCACTGGAAAAAAATGTTTGTTCTGTTGCACCTGCATGATGCAGCAGATATTATGAGAGCACCATTAGCTACTTAACGTACCAGCTAATGACTGGCAGGCTTAAAGGACTGTAGCTGGATAGCAGGCAGCCCGATCCATGAGGGTTAATGATACCAAATGGCTTCGGCAGTCTGTGGGAGTAGTGGGGACAGCTCTGCAATCGAGCAGAGTGTACGTAGGACCATATCATATAAGGTCATAGACAGAGGAATGACATGAAGAGAATTGTTGACTTTGGATTGATCTTAATATGAAAGAAGAAAAAAAATCTACCGAGTTTCTTCTTTTTTCTTGAAGCACGTAGCCAGAGTGAATCTGCATGTGTTCTGTGGGTTAATAGTGATATATTCCTACTGCCCATCTAACCCTCCTTTGCATAATTATATTCTCTCTCCCAAATGAGGAGAGAAAACCTATGAAATCTATCACTGTGTCACCTACTAGTATGTAAGAGAATCTAGATAAGAGTGGCTGGAAGAAACTGCAGCTGTGGCAAATTTTTCTTTTGGGTGTAGTCACATGAAAATAGAGTGAGAGATGAAAATCAAAGGAAGAGAAAACAAAAATGATCTTGGAACACATCAAAGAGGAAGCAGAAAAACACACAAAAGAAAAAAACACTTAAAAAAATTAAGATCAAATGCCAAGTCTAGTTTTTACCACAAAGCACCAAGCTGATTTTTCATAAAATAAAAGAAGTCCCTGAATTGAGAAATATATGTGTCTCTTAGATTGGATTGTGCAGTGAACAGTATCAAGAACTAAGCAATAATAAATCATCAGGCTGTATGTCAGAGTGAGCGCTACAAGATAACCCCCTGTTGGAATTGTCATGAAGGTGACCTTAGGAGCGACTACAGAAATACTAAAAAATAAAATAATAAAAAAAATCAATGTTCTCTTTAAAACTCTGAAGCAAATCTATTCATGCTTTGTCTTTCACTATATATGCTATTTTAATTTGCTGTTTATTAAAAGAAATATTGCTCTATCTGGGGCATGCTGCATGATAAAATTATTGAGGATGCTGCTAGTGCAAAGCTATTTGTAGCAAATGAAATCCTGCTGTGTGCAATTCAGAGCATCATATTGAACAGTCCGGATAGGAGCATCTGTGGATAGCTCTTAAGACTTTAGACTTGCCTTAGTTAGCTAGCTTGTTTGTTTTTATCCTGTGTTATTGATCTGGGCTTCATCATATGTTTGTGTGGGGAATGACTTTTCAGATGCTGGGAACATATTTAGAGGCAGGTCAAGTGAATTGAATGGAGGCATAAAATCTGCTGATTCCTAGAAGATGTCAACACATGACAGAAAGAGCCTACAGAGCGGGAGACCTCTTAAACTGGTATTGACACTGCCCAGAAATTCGCAGCATAAAAGGGGGAAGAGTGTTCGGTCTCATAAACAAAGCTTGCACTATCAGCAGCGCCTTTGTGAGCTGTGACAAACAGCAGCTACCCCTGCATGTGCTCTGAAAGGTACAGCCAGTGTTAGTTTTTGAACACTGCAGGTAAGACTAGAGCATAAATATTGCTACAAGCACAGAATGTTTTACTCATTGCATATGTCAAAACTACATACAAAAAAAAATTCCCTATGCTGCTAGGATAAAACATCGTTCAAAGTGATTCAATACCCTCTGGACGATGCGGAAAAAGAAATGTAAGAAAGGACTATTTGGGCTATTGAGGGAAAAAAAGGAGCGCTGAGCAGTATCCTATTCTCTGCTGCAGGCCTCTTGTGTGACCTTGGGCAAATCATTTTTCTCCCCGCACCTCAGTCACTCACCTATGATAAAATAGAAGTAGTAGTCATTTCTTCCCTAATAGGAGTTTGGATGCCTAGGATAAATGGACAACCGTGGATAGTGCATTTACTATGGGATGCACTGAAAAGGATGTTTCAGATGTTGAAGTGGCTCCCATCCACTTAGTAGAGCCTATTCTTGGCTCTGTGCAGAGCAAATTTGGGTGTTTCTGCACTTGTGCCATGCCTTATCTATAACCTGGATAAACTATGTATGGCTTAATTGATCACTGACTGCAGTATTTTAGCATCTCCAGGGTGGCTTAGAGGCTTCATTAATATTTAAAAAGCTCTTTGAGATCCTCAGATAGAAGCTTTTATTGAAGTAGAAAGAAGAACTTACAGCTACCACCGCTTGAAGATATTGTTTTCAAGGTTTGTTTTGATATAGGCTGCAGCTAGAACGTCTTCCAGGAGTCTTGCATTATTGTAGGCTAGACTATGGTCTAAAACCTATTTACTAACCGTTTTTTTTTTTTTTTTCTTTTTTTTTTCATCCTTGTAATAAATGATTATGTTACAAAAATCCCCTAAGCAGGACAAAATAAACTTAAAACTGCAGTTTTAATGTAGAGGCTGCTAACAGGGAGCTGCTTTTGCACAAATAGCTGTTTAGTTTATACTAAAGTGCTCCAGCTGTGACAGAGCTCTATACCTGTCAGCAATAACCCCCTGCTTTTGACATTAGCTCCTTACGTCTTTTAAGAGCTCGCATCCCTTGGCAGACATCTCTGCTTTTGCCTGTACAACCATGATTTTGGTCACAATGTTAAGTTTGATTTTTGACATTATGACCCAGTGGGAACTCCTATGGATTTTTTTTTTGTTTGCGTCTTGCTGAAACTTGATGCTCACAAAGGGAGACAGCAGATCAGCCGAGGGAGCGGCCCGGCTGTGCCATGTGCTTTCCAGGCCTGGCTTTGTATGTTCCTGTGCCATGACTGCCTTTCCTTTCCTGCAGAAACCTGGTATTGCTAGTTCCTCTTCAGCACAGAGATGATTTTAACACACACCTATTTCTTTTGATCTGGAGCTTTTTTATTTTATTTTTCTGGTATAGCCAGTGGCTTTATATTGCATACTTCTACAGCCAGTTACTCTGAAGTGTAAGATCTTGCACTACTCATCCAGTTTTTCCGATCTATTCTCCAGTTTGTCACAATGATTTTGAATTCTGTTTCTCTTCTCCAGTAAACTGGTAGGCCCTCCAAGACTTTGGTCAGCTGTGGGTTGCGTTCAGTTGCCATTAAAGAAACTACGGGGCAGAGGAGCATTCAAGGACAAATCTTTTGCAAAACCTGTTCAGTGATTCACTGAAGTGTGGGAAATTATATTGAGAAATTCTCTTGAAGCTTGGTGATCCAAGCAGTTGCATACCCAACCTACAGCTGTTCTCCTAGCCCTTTATTAGACTATCATATGAGATAATGTTGCAAATCTTATTAGGTTCAAGATACGTTCTTCTCTTATCCAGAGTACCTATTACCTCATTAACAAATAACTATGTTTTCTTGGCGAGAATACTTCCTAGCAAAATCTTGTTGGGTGTAAACCATTTCCTTATTATCTTGCAGGCCCTTCAAATAAATCTGATTATTTACTTCCAGATTTTTTTTCTAGGAAATGAAGTTGACTAATCCAAAATTTTCCATCTCCTTTCCAAAAATGGAAAATATGATAAAAAGGTAATGCTTTCTTCTACTGCAAGCCTACCATTAATTTCCAAAGCTGACCATTAAGGGTTCTGAACTCACTTCTAAAATCCATTTAAATATCCCAAAGTTTTAGGAGACCTGAATTTAAAACCTCTTGACTTACCTAAGTATTTGAAAACAGAAACCCGAACAGTGGTTAATGTGATTCCTTTAGAGAATCCACGGAGAGGCCTTCTCAGGTCAGGACTTCCTTCTCCCATCACGCACCTGAAGGCACTGAGGTGGGCAGGGATTTTTCCAGTAAAACTTCTGGATCTGGATGCCAGGAACTGAACGCAGCTGCTCTGGCATCGTATCTTACGGCCGAGTTTGCTGCTAGCAGACATTCCCATCCTCACAACTTTTCATTTCTAACTTTTTCAGTGAATTTTATCTTCAGGAGAACAATGCAGGGATCTGCCTTGCGCTGAATACCACTACCGCTACTTTCTTGGTATTTTAATAACTTTCTTCCCCTATCTCTCTGCCAGTAACTGAGCATCTCCTGATCTGTTTCCATTCACCGTGGTATAAACATAGTAATGATGCCCATGTATCTTCTTAGTCAAGAGCTTTATATACCTTTTACATATATAGAAAACAAATTTTCCAGAAAGGCAGAGATAAGGGTCGTTTTGTGCTGTATGCTATTTAATCTTCCCAGTGTCAGCTCTGACCCTTGCTGAGGAATTGAAAAGATGTAAAACAGCAAAAAGTAATTTACCTTCCATTGTTTAGTCCATTCAGCTTCCTGAATCAGATTTAAATGGTTTGCATTAATTACTGTGAATCCTCATGAGACTTAGAGATCTATCTTTACAGGCTTGGAAAAGATAGAGGCTGTCTCAGCAGAATAAGGTTTGAATTTTTTTATTTACCTTTCAGTTGCAAAGCTTTTTGTCTTAAAAACATTATAAATAAGTAAAACTTTTTTTTTCCAATCAGCAAAAAAATGTGTAGTATTCACCAGAAAAAAATAGAAATATATTTGAGGTTTTAGTCTAATTTTGGTGAACTTGGAAAGTGTCAACAGTTAAGATATAGAATTTCTATGTGTGTATATGGATGCACATGCCAGTGTTCTAGCCAGAACAGAAGTCATGGGCAGAATAGTGATTTCATTTTCTAAGCAATATTCAATGTTTGTGTGTAGCTCCATATTTTGGGCAAGTTTTCTCGTGAATGATGAAACTGGTTGGCATTTCCGCATGGGCAAAAGTGGCTACATTTTAGATGAAATGGGCTTTCAGTGACGTACTGCTCCGAGTTAGTGGAGACAACTGGGAAATCGAGGGTGGGAGAAGATCAATCCGCAGAATCTACAGGACTTTGGATGCGTTATCCAAATTATTGATTGAATGGAGAATTAAAACAGAGATGAGGAGAGTTTAATTCTGCCTTGTGACAGGTGGAAAATGGGTACATTAATTAGGGAGCCCCAGCAGGACCATTCCCAGCAGGACTCGTGGATGCTCCAGGGAATCCTGTAGTAATTTGGCCTTGTTTTGTGGTGTGTCTGGTGATGTCATTCTTAAGTGGTGTTTTGCTGGGCACTGTGCTTTTAATCCTTGAGCATTCTGTTTTGCAGGGCCGGACAATGATTGTATGTAGCGACTGTAAGCTGAGGACACAGGCGGAACATTTCTGGATGTTTTAGGGTTTTGTCAGAGTTCATTGTTTAAAAAACATGTATTTTGACAAAAGCAAACTGTTGCCTTTAACAAGCAACGCGCACTCTCCTCTGACAGCCCTTTGCACTGCATTTCAGAGCTCTCTGGTTACTCCTCTTGGGTGGCCCTTGAGCATTCACTTAGAAAACCTTATAACTCTCTTGATTGATTGTTTTCTTAATCTGAAATAAATGTAACTTGACTTAAAATATCCCGTTGCTTTTAGGGGAAGGCAAAATATAGCAGTTTGCCCGAATGACTGTCTATAGGAGGCGAGAAGAGCACCCCCAGGGAGCGGGAGGTAGCTCGCAGATCCGCTGCGCCTGCGATTGCTCTCTCCTCCGATACATGTTCCCCAGAGCCCGTGACATGGAGTGTGCCATCTGGGTCTGGGTCAAGTGCTGTGCTCGAAGTTGTGTCTTTTCATGAAACAGAGGGAAACCTCCTATCCAGCACCAATTGCCAATGGTTTCCAGCAGATCTGAGGCAAGCTGCCAGGAAGGCCCTTTCTTAAGGAGAGTCTGGTCTGCACTGTGACAAGTTTTTGGAAAACAAAAATGAAAATTAACACCTAAAACTGTCATATAATACAAAGCTGTCATAACCAATTCTAAACCCATCAGACTCTAGGTTCATTTGGACTATTTTGAGTACTTTGCAGATATTTTTCCCTTGACTATATTCCTGGTTTCAGTCAATAAGATTGGTGTCCCAGTTAGGAGACAGGGAGAGGTAAACACAGAGACCTTTGAAGTAAATTACTCCCCTGATTTATTTCTGTCTCGCCTCTACAGGAGGTAATGTTGCTGCTATTTTTCATCATGATGTTTGAAACATTAAAGTCTTAAAGTAGGCATTTAGTACCCTATTTTCAAACTATTTACTCACAGAGGACTGGGAATTCATATGTGCTGGCTGAACAAGCCAGGCCTCTTTCCCTAGGTTCAAAAAGTGAGGAGGAGAAAATTCCCCAGTGTTCTCCATGCAACTCTCAAGGTGAAGTGTCCCAGCAGCCATGTCTACTGCAAGCACTTTATTTTTATATCTAAACAGTGGGCTGCCTAGGTCCCCAGATGCTTTCAAGATCTGTAGTTCCAGTCCTGGTATCTGTACCAGGAATTCCAGGCGTGCTATGCTGAAGCTGTGAAAGTCTTGGCAGCTGCAGCTCAAACCAGCCCTCTTGAGGATTTTGAACTCCCTTGTGCAGAGCAAGGATTCAAAGCCTACAAGTCTGTGCTTTAAATCTTGAGTTCTCCTAGGGCCCGGCATTCTGGAAAAACAAGTATGCTGTTTGGGGCTGGCCTCAGGAGTCCCCAGAGCAGAGGGTCTATCACAAGGTTAGAAACTCCAGCTGCTTCTTCAGAGCTCCTGGGCTCCTCCTCGCACGCTAGGGATGGGCAAGTCCTTGAGCCCTCTGCCTACCCCAGGCCTCACAGCACAGAATTTGAAAGCCCTGATGAGGAAGGCAACCTACTGCAGAAATGGGCTGAAACCTGGGGCCTTTGAGATGCTTACAGAGCCTGCAGTTGCATTGCTCCTTTTTTTTCACATAGATATTTCACCTTGGATTTTGCACTTTTTGGCTAAGCGAAGGAAGTGACAGCTCAGGGCTCTGGAAACACAGGCAAACTGTGCCAATGCAGTGAGCGGACTGACATGGAATATGGCCTTTCCTATAGCAGTTGTGAGATCCTGGGGATGTTTCCTGGTTCATACAAGAAATATCATTTTTCAGTTCTTTAAGATTGCTGTTATTTTTAAATGTCTCAAATCTTTTCAGTCCAATTTGGAACAAAACCTTAAAAAGCATGTTATTGCCAATGGCACTTTCTTTACTTTGGCCAGCTATATTAATTGTGGCAAATGATCCATAGCAGTGCAGTGTATCCAGGTAGCTACCATATGCCGCCTGTCTGGAAACCACCCTGACGTGTCTGTTATTTCAAGTACATAAACAGCATGTTCCTACAGACGTATAAAATGCAGGTGATCTTTAACAAAAGCTTTGTGAAGTGTGGTTATAAATATAAAATTCCTGAGTGGAGGAAATAGCTATTTTTCAGAATGCAACACAAATCTTTGAGAGACAGGCATGCTCTCGGAGTCTCTCAGTCCCTTTGTATCAGCAATGTCTCTAAACAAAAAATACAGAGTAGTGGTCCTGCAAGAAGAGAGAGAAGGATAAGTGCTAAAGACAATAATGAAAAATATTAATCCTATTCATCCAGCATAATATATTCATATCAATGCCTGCTGCCTTGTACAACATAGATTGATGTTTATTCCATTACAATGGTGAAGATACTTTAACTGGTCATAGAAGAGACTGAGTGAGTTCACACATGGCAAAGTTACTCAGCTGTTGGGCAAAGTACAGCAAAAGTCTACCAGAAGTTACGACACTTCCAAAGATTTTCTTTTATGTCTACTAAAGTGGGCCAGCTTCATACTTTCAAAGACATCTGAGTAGAAGCAATTACCTGTTTTAAAAAAGGCTGCCCTGTGTCTAGTGTTGCCCCCAGAGTGGCGTGATTTGGTCATGATTAAACGCTATAATCTAGTCCTACAAACTTTCAACATTTCCACATCCAACTAGGTAGTATGGCATTGTGTTATGATTAGTTACCTATTTTGGAGTTAAATGGTTTTGTTAAAAACTTATTGTCTCTTTGAAACAGGGTTTGTTCTTCCATGCTTTGTATTTTGTTTGACTGTTTCATATATGAATCACACTGAGCAGAGTCCCAAGTGACCCAAGTACAAAGTTTCGGATCAGACTTTTCTTAAACATCGTGCTAGTGATTATGTTCATGATTACACAGTCTTTTAATAAAAGGAAATGACTGGGATGTGACATATTCAAAGCAGAGGTCAGATAATTAATTCACATATCACATTGTTTTCTCTTGCAGCTTTCTAAAATTCCTCTGAATTTGTTATCTCTTTCTTGAATTCAGTGAAATCTGTACCCTTGTGAAATGCTATTCATTATGTCTGAATTCTTGAACCCTGACATACAGATTATTTTTCAGAGTGTCCACACTATTTTAGCTGTGGTTGGTTACCTTAGCAGTGTATGGACTGATGTTTCTTTATGGTGCACATACTTCAACGGCTGAACCTCACGACACGTGATAGCAATTAAAACTTTGCATAAAAATTATCTAGGGTCTTTATTCAAGTCCTGATTATGGAATCATCTGAAGAAACGTGTCTTGGGCATCATGAAAGAACAAGTAAAAATTGACATGATTAAAAATTGGAAAAGTCTGTAGCTGATAAATGAAGATAAGCAGTCGAAAGGAATGCATCCAACAGTTAACTCTCTCCTATAATATCATATCTATTTGAGGCCCTTATTTACACATGAAGGCAATTTAATCTTTAAGCAATCAACAAACAACAGTAATAAATCCAAGTCCAAACAGAAGTGTGCTTGTCTGATTAGGGCCATCATGAACAGTGTCCCAAAGCATTATGGTATTATGCATGATATATAAATAATAATCTTATCCAGCTAGAGCTATTAGAGAAGATTTTATTAGGCAAAAAAAAGACTTCATTTAAGTGATGTTGACTGTAAGAGATAGAAAGATCATATGGTTTTTGGTGATCTGTTCTGCTTTGAATATATTCAATATAGAGAAAGAATTTTATAAAAGTCTGTGGGTCAGTATAGTATTGAGGACTATTCTTAAAAGGGTCCTTTATGTAAATCAGTGATCAATACAGCTCAAATAGGAAAAATCATACAGAAAAAAAAAGGAAACAAAATATGCAAATAATCCACTGACTTCTGACCTTCACACTTCTATAGATTTATACTCTCAATTGTCATCTAAAAAACCTTCGGCATGGTCTGTCCTATGATTAGGAACACAGCCCCTTCTCTGGGAACTGCCATTTTTCAGTGTCTGCCAAGGACTTGTGTCAACAGAGCAGTGAAGTGCACATTCACATATTATTCTGATGGTACTTTTATTTCTTCCTTAGTAGGGACTGTATTCCCTCTTACACCTATTGATAGCTTCCTGGTAAGTCTCTATATTTCTGCAACTACCTATCCATGCTTAAGGATTTCTTTGTGACAGTTAAAATTCTTGCAGAGGCCTTTTCATAATAACCTACTTAGGCTGCTCTTGATAGGTGCATCAAGGTCTTCTGTTCTTCTGCTGTACTTTTACTTTTTTCTTACCTTTGATGATATGTATATAAAAATTTCAAAGACATTTCTTTGTCCTGTGTAAAAACTCAATGAAATCATTCCCTTCTGGTCCATTGACTTTGTAACTGTGAGTGGACTCGATGCCACCAATGAAAATTGAAACATTTATCGCTAATGCTTCAGCATTAAAGTTTTTCTATCTGGAATGGTGCTGCTTTCCTTTCAGCTAACTATTCACCACCTATAACTTTTTCTAATATATTAGGTGTAGAAGTTGGCTCATGGAAGGCTTGAGCGACCTCCTTCTCTTTTTCTATTGCTGCACATTCATTTGGTAATTTTCTCTGCAGAAATCATGACATAAATGGACTTCACTTAAAACCTGACTTACTTGTAGCCTCCTGTGTATCAGTAGAATTGTTTTCTAATAGCCATGACTGTGTCTTCTCCTCCTTCCTTTCCTCCACCTATTCATTTCTTTGACTTTGTTGCCTTTCTACTGTGTGTAATTTTCTGGAGAGGACTTTTATTTATAAGTACAAAAATACAAAAATAACACTTTTAGTATTTTATGGAAGATGAGGACGAAAAGAAACTTTCTCGTAAGACATAATCTTTCTTTTTTTTTTTTCCCCTGGCTTGTTCTAAAATTTCACAACCTAAGTTGAAGTAAATCTATAAGCAATAACATTTGGTAAAACACAGGGGTATGATGCCAAACTCTTCTCAGCTTGCAGCCACTTAGATACAATGCAAAGGAAGACATGTTGGTTCAGGAATACCTGTTTTTAAGATAACCTATGTTTTAACATATATTTTTATGGCACTAGATCAGTGTTACATTTTCATTATTATTAAAATAATATCCTGTTTGGTGTTATGAGACATAGAGTAATGATCTTATGATCTGAACAAAATTCAAATTAAAGACTCAATCATTGTCTTATACCTTAGTTTGCTTTAAGATTCCCTTGTTCTAAAAGGAAAGGAACAAGCGACATGCGGCCTCCTATGTCTGTCTGTCTTGCTAGTGCATTTGCGTTGCTTGTCTCTAGCACCCAGGTTCTCAGAGCAATGTTTATGTACGTCCTAACTCAAATCAAGTAAACAGGACACAAAGCTGAAATAGAGTGAATGGAGGCAATGCAGAAATTTCTGCCATTTCAAGCAGGCACTGAAGCAACAAGCACGAGACGGGGGCATGACCGCAACCAGGAAACCAAAAGGCCTCTTCCCAACACAGAGCAGCGAGGTCTGTTGGTAAAATAGGCTGGCAGTTTCACAGGGTTAAACGACTGCAAAGTGCATGATGGCCATACAGTTTTCCATTACAATTATTTATGGCCACATTTGTTTTAGGTGGAATTGTGTCCATTTAAATGAGTTTAAAGTGATTTGACTTTTGATTTTGAGAACTCCATGAAATTGATCCTGCAGATGGTAATATGATTCAGGGAATCTGCTCTGATGGAGCGCTCTCAAAAGTAATTGCTAATGACTGCTTTCTGCCTACTGCAGATGCCTCCCCAGGCTGTATTTTATAAGGGCTAAACTAAAGTAAAAAGGTTTCCTGCGGTAGCCATAGCACTGAGCCCTCCTGGTGGACATGCAGCTCGTAATATCTTCAACAAAATCATAATTGTGTCAGCATAAGCCAAGTCTCTATTAGGTCTTTAACTTTACCAAAAATGTAAAAAGGAAAATAAAAAAAATCATGGACTTGACTGACACTACTGCAAAAGGTTTCTAGCCTCAACCTGGCCTGGGGGAAGATGCAGGCTTCACTGCTGGCCATGGCTAAATTGCAGTGGAAGCAGAAAATCCTTTTTGTGTTTCTTAAAGAACCTAGGCATGGTATCTTTGGTGATGCTGAGGAAGAACAGAATTTGACCTTACTCCTTAATACTTTCCTTATCAGCATTGCCCTCCTCATTGGCCACTGTTAATTTCTTCACTTCTTTGTCATGTCTGCCCTATCAAATCTTGACTGAGAGCCTGAAATGTTTCCATTTCTATCTTCCCAGCTTCCTCTCTAAGCTTTAGGTCAGATGCAGTTAGGTTTTTAGGTAATTTAGAGATCTGCCCTCATTCGAGTCTCTGTTCTGCTGCAAGCTCCATAATCATGGACAAAAGACTTGGATGCTCTGAGCCATTTCTTATCTCGGAGGGGTACAGATATATTAAAGGTGCTCTGAGACTGCAGCGTGGCAAAAGTATAAGGTGCAACAAAGATATGAGGTCTAAGGTGTATTACAGAAAAGCAAATTATCAGAGCTTTGCAATGCAGCCAGCAAGAAGCAGTGAATACATTTCCTGAATCCTAACATGATGAACTTTAAACTTTTGTCTTTGGACAATGACATATCTAGCTTTTTTCTTCTTCCCTACCACTTTAGCTCTGCAATACAGCCTGGGTGAAAATCAAGAAACTGCAGAATTTATGAGGAAAAGTAAACAATGCTTGGTAATTACTTGGATTAATTTTTCTCTTACAGGCATGACTTCTCTTGTGTACAGGATTTTTAAAAAAAGCAAAAGTCACAACATGTACTGATCATCCATGCAATTAAAGAGTATTCTACACCATGAGATAGACTTTCCTTTGTGATATTTTTATATAGCTGAAGTTAATGCTGAATATAATCTACATCCAATCAATGGTATTGTGCATCATCAGATGAAAAACATATTCAACATAACTGCTGTTAGTTCCTGTTTAAAGCCCTAATCAGAGTCTATGCCAACATGTAATCACATTGCAGAATAAATTGTTATAATATAAAGTATGTGGAATAGATACTAAGACATGCTAAAAGACTGCTTTCCATCTCCAGAAATAATTACTGAGAGGTTTCCTTGGAAATGCCTCAAACCACATGACCAAGCAACCAGAAGAGATATTACAGTAAAGAGCACAGGGTAAGAATCTGCCCAGCATTCGAGACTATAAATACAGGGAGGGAGAAGGTGACAGGGGTCAGGATCATGTAATTCCCCTCTGTGCATAGGCCATAGTAAGACCCCGATATCCCTATAATTTAAGAAAGATTAAATGATACAGAGATTTCCAGATGGGGTCTCTACACGTAGAGAAATGGCATCTTTGGTAGAGCGTTTTCCATGGTGCTTATGGCTGTTTGTTCTTTCAAGCACATCCTTGAGCAGGAATGGTTTGTTCCAGCTCTGAACCTTTCTGGTCAGAGCTCACTCTGGTGCACAGGCCTCTCCTTGCTTCCCTCCTGTTCTGCAGACGCTTGTGAGCGATGTCGCTGCCCTTATCGGCTCAGCACTGTGCTCCAAGTCTCTTCCCTCTCCTTCATAGGCCCTTTGGCAGCATGTTGCTTCTCCTGTGCTAGCTTGCCAGCTCCTGGAGAGCCCAGTCAGGTATATACGAAACTTGTTTGAATTCACATGTGTCCTTCTGGTTCAGTTATGCCCTTCTGAAAAGTTTCCTCTTGCCATACTGCCTAGTTCGGCTTACACAGGGTCGACCATACATCTTTGGGTGGAAACAGCGCTGTGTGTAACCAAGCTGACAACCTAGAGAAGGCAGCAGTGTCTGGCAGGGGTCATTGTGGAGGGGCTGTAAACCTGTTAGAAGAGGTGTGCAAAAGGCCTGAATTATTTTTGTGTATTCCTCAGGTGTTCCCTTTCTCTTGTGCCTCTCCTAAATCTCTGTTGCTCCAAAACCACATTCCAGCCAGACCTTTGTAAAAGCCCAGAAGACTTTTAAGTAAAGCCTGTTCCATACTGTTTCTTAAGACCTGACAGTTCATACATGCAAACATCTGCGCCCAGCATATGAAGTGCTTGTTAATGGTATTGCTAAGCACAACTATTGACATGGTAGTTCCTTGGTGATTTTCCTTGCAGGTTGCTGGCTCATAATTGCCAGGGCCTCATATGTGACAGGGCACCTAATTACCCACGGGGGGTCTCTGCTGGATCCCCCTGCGCCAGACGTGTCCCTGCTCTGCTCGGGGCCTGCTGACAGCAGAAGGCTCGTGATTCCTCTCTGAATACCCAGAGCCTTAAGACCAGCACCACTGGTGTCCGGGTAATGCACAGCATGTGTGGGGTAGTTATCACCCACCTCACAGAGCACCTTTTACTCCTCTGCTTCCAGTCCTTTCCTACTGTGCACTGGTTGGCTCAGCAATCCAAAGCTGGAGCTGCATGGATCCGCCTCGCTCCTCGCGGCGAGCCTCTGCGCTACCGCAGCGAGGGCTCCCAAGCATGTCCAAGGACTGGCCCTCTCCCTCACTGCTGGTGCCTCTGGACCCATCTAATTAAGATGCTGTGCTTTGCTCTTGGCGCGTGTGCAGAGGCACAGAGGATTCAACACAAAAATATCTGTCTCCTCTTCACTGCTTCTCTCCTGTTTGGACAAAACGGAAATGAAATGCTGCAGTATAAACGTGAGGGCTAGAAAAGGGTTTCTAGTTTCTTTGAATGTTGTTACTATGGAATATATAAGCCACTAGCAGAATTGTGATTTAAGCATTCTCCCCACTATGAATCTGCTATTGCGCAGCTTTTAATAAAATAATTTGCAGCCGCTCCCAATCAGTTGTGTCAGCAGATTTAGTTCATCTTTGAGGCCCAGCAGGGATGACAGTCTATTTGTTATTAGAGTAATAAATAAACAAGGAACTTGTCAGAGGCAAAACTGGTATGTGTGTCTTTGTAAGATAAATGCTGCCTTTGAATAGACAAATATTTACAATTGTACAGACCAAAATTGTCATCCTAGCTAAAGGCCTTGTATTGTGAAATTAAAGAAAAACCCTGAGATTTTGGGGTCTTCCTTGTAAAGACAAAGATAGCACTACCTACTGAAAATGTATCAACAGATTTCATGATAACAAAGAGACCATTTTAGAAAAGCGATAGCCCTATAACCCTATATCATTCTCCAGAGAACTTTATGTTGAGCCTTAATGTCAGCATATCATTGGTATAGCAAATATTAAAAAAATTTAACACTACCTCCAGTTCTGTGTCCTTAAGACTGCACTACATGTGGTCTCTGAAGCTTGTGGCAGGGGTTTTCTGAAATATTGTAGAGGAATTAGGAGAAAGGATTTACTGAAAAATCAATGTGATTCCTTATTCTAATCCCAGAGAGTCTCTGAAAATCTGCAGAGGAAAATGCAGGTGGTTGGCTTGTTTGTTCCAGTTTTACATTTTGGGAATAGCTGTGTTCTATATGGAACTGGAAAGTAAAGCTAAGTTTTGAAGGTGTTTCTTATATGGCAGTTATTCTGTTGCAGTAAGCCAGTCACTGCACCAACAAACAGAAAGAAGTATAGAACCGAAGGGAAAAAAATAAACAAGAAGCTTAAGAATGAAAAGATGCTCAAGTGTGAAGGCAAAAGAATGTTGACTTTAATTAACTTTTAGGAGTTCTTGCACTACATTTAAAAAATAGGGAGGAAGAAGAAGATTAATTGAAGTAAAATTAAAATTCTCCGATCCCTGAAAGGATTCCCAGAAATTCTCAATAAGTCCCAAGTGGAATTAACACTCTCAGACCAGTATTGTTGTATTTATTAGGAGCAGAGTGCTCCACATGTTGCTGACCTACCAAATGTGTTTATCTGCTTGAGTAAATGCAAAAACTACAGACAAATGATGCTGCAAAAGTGCATACAATGCCAATACAAACTGTAGCCACAGCTTCTAATTCATTGGTACAAAGAGTGGATTTAATTTAATGATACTTTATGGGAAGCAGGAGTTAAAGGTTAAATGCCATCACAGGTCATGAAGGGTATGACTTTCTGGCATGAGGTGCTTCAGACAGGAGATACTGAGGAATGAAGGGAGCTTCCCTCTCTGCATAATGTGCTATGGAGAAGCTGTAACTCTAAATAGCAAGGATCTTTAGAAAATTCTAGTATGATTCTCATAACTCATGCCACCTTTATTATCCTCACACTATAATTATATATTAAAAAAAAAATGTTCAGAGGAAGCTCACAGCTGGGGGTTGGCTTTAAGTTACTTTGCAGCTGAATCAAATCTCATTTAGCAGCAGATAAGACTTCCTGGGGACTCTCTCAGTTTCTTTTCAGGCAAACCCTTGATTTGTGTCCTGTGTTGTGATGGTGCAATGACGGCAGATATGTAAGTCTAGTTCTGATCTCACTTGCCTGAATTTATCCATCTTCTGTGACTATCAAATTGACCTTGTTTATACCTACGCAAGTGAAATGAGAAACATCCTTTTGGTCTTTCACAAGAAACATAATGCAGAACTTACTGCTATCACTTTGGTAGTATTTTTATAAGCTGGATCCATTTTCTGGTGCTGTCGTTATAGCAGAGTTTATTGTGATAGGGAAGCTAAATAGTCTAAACAGCAATAAGAACCAAATTAAAAACCCCAGAGCAGTATGATTTCATTCTTCTTCACTGTGGTCTAACTGTAATGTAAACCCTGATTTTTCTAATTTTTTTTTTTTTTTATTTTCCAAAGGGAAATAAAATTTGCTCTTCTGCCACCTCATTTCAAGGAGACTACCTCCTTGCCCAATTCACCAAACATAATTTTCTAAGCCCATTCCCCATGCTGTATCCTTATGTACACACAATTTGCTGAGATCATTTTTTCTGACTGTCATCCAGCAAACCACACTACAACTGTGCTTGTGCCCCACATGGGACACAGAGAAGCAAGATTAACCACCATCTAATTTCTACTTTTGTCATAAATGTTGCCCATAACACATGGCAGACAAAGTGTTCTCTCTGAGGAGTTTGACACAGCCACTGTCTGGCAGTCTGGGTGGTAGAGAATATATTATTTATCATACTCAATGGGATGAGGCGGGCACTGAAGCTACTTATTGGAGCAGCTGTGAACCCCCAATCTCCTTAATTTTCAAAACAGGTAATTAACTGGAAAGTCATTTATAATAACTAGTGACATCTCCCGGAATCACAGAATGGGCTGTTAACTTTGCAGCTTTATTTTACTGAGATTTTTGTTGACAGTTCCATACGGAAATCTGTCAGGAAATTTTATATTCTTTGTATTGAACAAGAAATATATTTTAGCATTTTTGACATGTCAATATTAACTTGGGGCAACAAACAAAATGCTAAGAAGGTGGGAGATATGGATGTCAGAGCAATAGACCTTTATTGATTTGTATTTGGTTTTAGCTATTGTATCAAAAGAAGCGATCCAGAATCTGAAGAGTTTTGCCACTTTCAGTATTTGGATGCTGACTTGGGTCCTAAAGTGAAAACATGCATCTACATAAAGGCTGACACATTGGGGATGGCAGCAGATTGAAGCCTTTGTGAGCATGAGACTTGCAAACAAAAATCCACTCTGTTTTCAGCCTTAGGTTAAGGGAAGGGGCAAGGTTCAGGTAACTACGAAGGATGAGTTGGTTCTAAGAGGGTTGTCATCCTAGATAAGCAGTCAGATATTTAAAGTGCTAACGTGGAGAATCGTGTTATGAGTCCATGCATCAAAACTGACTAGTAAATGGAGTCACTTGTGGCATCTAGGTGCAGTGATAAGAGTCTGGCAAATGCATTAGACAGATGAGATGCATCAGATCGGCGTCCTTATTTTGCACTTTACTTGCCTACTATAAACCCTTCCATCCTCAAATGGCTATGAGGAAGACTGAGGCTGAATTTTCTGCTCCTCAAGAAGGTTGGTTAGGGTGAAAGACATCTGATTTAAGCAAATGTTTCTGTTGAACATTTCTGACATGTGTGGTATCTTTATTACACAAGCTGATGCTTGTGAGCAGAAAGATAGAACCAGTTTGTCAGAAACTTGTTCTTTGCTACATGAATGTCATCTGTGAGGATTTACTTGATACTAATAAATGAACCCCAGAATATTTGGTAATAAGCAGCCTCACAGACTACATATCAGGAGATGTTTTTCTTTAATATGTGGCAGTATTGTAGTGGAGTCTGGGTTTACCTTAGGAAATTACTGTCTATATTTCTTGGGCAACGTCAGAAGTTCTTTGTAACCTTGCAAACCACAGACCTCTGGCCTTCGTAGTATCATCAGTTTGTTGGCAAGAGAGGCAACAGAAAGTCTGGGGTAGGATTTCCAAAATCATCCAGCAATCACTAATTCTGCAGCCACTGAAGGCAGGACCCTTTAACTTAGTGGGAAGAGAGTTAGGCATGGGAGGAATGCTTTGAAAATCCAGCCCATTGCATAAGACATCTATATAAGGCAGGCATCCTGAGACATCGTCTTCTGAGCAATATTCTCCAAAGGCTCCTTTTTGTCTTAATTTTAAAAAAAAAAAATCAAGGTTGAAAAAGAAAGGAAGAACTAGTGAGTCGGGGAGAAGGAAATACATATGTTGTATGAGAAGTCTATCTGCAAACTGGAATCTTTGAAGCTGATTCTCCTGTTGACTGCTCCTGTTCTTCATACTCATTGGATATGATTCCCCAGAACGTCCTGCTCATTTTGTGAGGGTATGAACACAAAATGGACAGCAGAATTCAGCTCTGACATTTTATTTACTAAATTAAATTTTGTTTCTGTGTTTTTACATTTGCCTAATTTAATTGGATTTTGTCTATTGTAGTGGGAAGCACATCTTCCTTCTTTGCTGAACATAAAATTAGCTTTCATTGGTGATTTGGGTTTGTTTGGATCTATATAAGCTCTTCCTCTAAATGAGTTTGTTCTTTCTAAAGCAAATATCGCTCTCATATTTTGGAGGTGCAGAAAATTTGTAATCTTGTTTCTTCGTTTTCCTTATTATGTTGTGTTAATTTATGTATACATTAACATGTATTTGCATGATTTATTCATTTAAAGCTGTACATGTTTATTTGAAAAGAAGCTCAAAGAGCTTTATCACAAAAATACTAAATTCAACACCACTGACAGATAGTGTGTTTTTGGATGTTAGCCACAATACTAAAAAATAGGTCTATAGTTTCATTATTTGATTTAAAAAAAGCTTTCTGGGGAAAGTATTTCTGTTAGTAATGGAAGATGAAATTCTGCAAGCAATATGTGGATTATGGAGATAGTCAAAGCCTCTGCTGCATAAGACGTTGTCTGGAGTATTCTCTTCAGGTTCTGGTGTAAGTTCGTGTAGTGGAGGCAACAGTAGATCAGGGTGGAGGTAATGATTGTAAAACATCAGCAGCCACTACCTGTTGTGAACAGGAATATACACAATCCATCTGCAGCAAGCTAGGGAAAAGCATTTTTCCTCTAGAAAGTTTTTAAAAATGAAGATGTTTTCATTTTTATCAGAAAAACAAAACCCCAGTATTTGTTCATGTTTGGAAAAAGAGAAGTTCCTTTCCATTAAATGCAACAATGAAATCCATTTTATTGAGGGGAAAAAAAATTGTAACCAACATCGACAGAAAATTTTCCTCTAGATTTGATTTCTGTCCTTCCTCAGGCTTTAGCAGGTTAGAGCAGAGCTAGGTCAGGGCAAGGCATTAGCTCTTTCTTGAATTGCCTCCTCAATCCTTCGCTGCACATCAGAGCTCTGACCATGAGCTTCCAACCAAGGGATTCTCCAGGCCTCGTATTTCCTACCATCAGGAGAGGCAGTCGTGTTGGGGTCCTCAAATTTACTGCTTTGTCACAGATGGAGAGCAGTGTAAGAGGCTTCTACTTTGGGGCATAAAAAAGGTTTATATGCACTTCAGTATAATACAACGTTATCTTGGGTGTTCTCTTAAGAGTATTGACCTTTCTTAAGTTGAAATCAAAACTAGCAAGACAATGCTGCATCCTTCTTATTCTCTTGGTGATATAGTTCCTGTTGCTGTAATAATTGGATATTTTACTTTTTTTTTTTTGACGCAAATGAGAAATTTGCCACAAAAGGCTCTTGTTTTAAATAGTTGCAAACAATGAAATTAAACTAAAAAATAAAAATTATATAGAGAAACTGAGTGGAAAATTGAAAAATCTGTAGCAGTGCGTGGTGCTGCGTAAAATAATTGGCATTAATTGCTGTTTGGAGCAGGAAATAAGTGATTTTCAGTTGATCTTAAATAGAAAATCACTTAATGACAATTGCTATTAAAAGGGTACAATTGTACAAAAGTAGTTAATGAGGAGTATGGGACATGGAAAATTTTTCTATTAAGGGAAATTTTTCATTAAATGTCTTGGTATTCAGCAGTGTGGACCGTTTAGCCACAGTCACCTCCCATTTTCTGCTAGGTCTTCTCTACCTCACCGAAGAGCAAACCCTGGATTGCAGGATTACACTAACACGCCTTTACCTTGGGAGGGTCCCTGAAGCCGTGAGCTGTTGAGGGCTCCTTTTGCCTGGTGGGCTTCCCAAGCTGTGCTTCACCTGCCGGCACAGACAGAGCCCACCGAGGCTGCGCAGGACTCCTAACCCAAGAATGCCCTGGTTTCAGTCTGGAGAATCTTTCCTGTGACAGTGTACTCTGAGATACCATGTTTATCATTCACTGTGGAGCTAATATAGCCCTTTACTGGGAAGAAAGAACATTTAAAATTTTCATAGCTTTTATTTCCAAGCCACAGTGGTTCTCTGACCAGCCGTTATTCCAAGGAAGCATTAGATGAGAGGCTTTCAAGTCCCAGGGTTTGCAGGAGCCAGCAGCACTAGGCTGAATCAGCAGCATGGGGCTGTCTGCTTTGGAGATGTTTCCCGCATGGATTCTCATAGTGTTTCCTGCAGAGATGTGTTCCAGTACAGTCCTGACCATGTTTGGAGAAATAGGGTGGGAAAGAAATGCAGCAAATCAGTAACCAGGCTGAGGATGGGTAATACAGGTCCAGCGGACATCCCAACAGCGGTGGGGCTGCAGCACAGAATGAGATTTCTAGTGCCCTTTAGCTTGAGAAGGGAGAATCTGTCCCTACACCCAGCTGCAGATCCCACTCCTCTTCAAATCCAGTTTTCTCTGCTTTACCTGGAGGTCAGCATTCAGTCCTGCATAATTTCAAACAGGAAAGAGTGTTTTTTTTTTTTTTTTTTTCCCTCAAGCAATCCAATTTTAAGCTGCTCAGTCTGCAGTTCTTTTCACACATACCCACTCTTCACATGCTCTTGATGATCTGCAAATAAACAAACAAAAAAATCAACAGCCACCAGTTGTGAGTTGGCCGGCCCACTCTGTTGGATTGCACTGGAATTGTGTAGGCACAGGGATATTAAAAGATCTGTGTTGAAAAGGTTTTGCGTATAAGGCTGAACCTAGTACAGAAAACGTATGTGATTGTTATTGAACAGAACTAGATTATACAATTAGCTTAGACAGGAATAACAGAGCTATTTAAAAATTCACTTTACTCTCATTTACTTTATTGTATGAATTGGAGAGATTTGGGGCCAAATAATCAAAGCAGGAAGGAAATACCCTGGCCCTGTGATGCCCGCTGGGCAGGCCAAATTCTTGCCCCAACACAGACTACCTTAAGGTCTCATAGACAAAATATACACCTGTAATCTGGAGGTTTAAAATAAGAGGCACTAATTATAGGACTGATCTCTGTTCCTTAGGTAATTGCAGTTTTATGCACCTTGCATTTGGAAATCTCTCCCTACAGTGTTGTAGCATCAGGCTTCAGTAAGGGTTCCAGTACAGATGTTGATGCACTGAGGTGAATTCAGATTATATTTGGACTGGGATCAAAATTAAAACTTCTTAAAGGTAAGATATAGAGGGATCCATAATTTCGATTTTTACCCTTGTTTGCTCATGAAGCTAATATTGTTGGAATGCAGCTTTTCTGCATAAGTATCCAAATATATGTGTAGACATCCATGATGTAAAAAACATGAAAGGTAGGTTTTTCTAAAGTATTCCAGGCTCATGTTTGAAAGGTATTAATATGTAAAACATATAAAATATACAAATATAAAAGCCTGGCCCTGCATAACTTGTACATGTGAGGTTCACCATTCTGCACTGGAAATAACTTTGTAAGTCAGATATTATTGAAAACCTAGTGTGTGGGATTACCTGAGAGGTGTCTGCACAGCATCTGTAGCATCACTTGAGCTGGCATGACACAGCAGAGGGCAAAACTGAGGAGAGTACAGGTCAGTACATGGCTCTGCCCTGGCTGGGTCATACATGGGCATAGGATCTCTGCTAAAATTCAGATGGTGGGCAGTGTGTGGATGTAACTCTTTGGGAGTGTGACGAGATTAAGCAGTTGACAGGATGTCACCCAGGAAGGCTGGCACTCCTCATGTTTTGAGCAGGGCAGAGAAATAAGAGATGTAAGTCTTGTGATATTTCTGTTTTTCAGCTACTCCTTTCGTGTATATGGTAGAAGGCCAGGCAGATTCACATTTTATTGGAGGCCATTCCCTCATCCCTTGGAGTTGTTGCCTATTAATTTGAATGTAGTTCAGATAACTAGCTGACTGAAAGCTGTGTTTTCTTTTCTATTTAATTTTCTCTGCATTTTCCTGTGGTGCAGTATCACTGTAATTCACATATGAACGTTGGTTTGAATGGTGTTATTGTTGCAAAAAAGTTTAATAGGAGCCTGAGGGTGTATAATATTATTGAAATGAAAGTTTTTTTGAAACTCGTATTTCAGAGCCCATTAACTTACACAGTTCTGTGGGGGGTAAGGATCTGTAAATGAACAGCAATTATCTATAATCTGCTGTACATGCATTTGGGTCTTCCTTAGCCTCATATCTAGGTCTGCATCTAAATAGATGCCCGTATATATTTATGCATACGATGCAGGCAGGGAATTTATCTTTTGAACCTATGGTTTGACACTATACAAAAATACAAGCTCAAAAGATCACTGAACGTGTGAGGTGTGACTTGAACTCAAAGTCACGTCGGAACACGGAGTCTCCACGTTCAAGAGTTGGGCTGCTCGGGAGCCCCTGCCCCACGGGGCGGCTGCCCCTGCGCCGCTCGTCTGCAGCCACGCGTTGCTCCAAACCTCTGACAAGGTCTCACAGCGCCTCGAAACCTGTCCGAGGAGTCAAGCAGCTTGTCAGGCCTGCGCGGCACCATGTGTTGCTGAGGTTTCACTGTCAGCAATATTCATGTCAACTAATTTAGAGCTATTTCAGGACTGTGACATATGCCACTCTTTGGCTGCCTTCCTAAGTTAGCCAGCTGTGGTAAAATGGGTTCTGCTTTAGCAGCTAGTTCTAAAGGTTTATTACATAGTCAGAGAGAATATGCTTTATATAGGTTTATAAGTTTAGAATATAGGCTTATAATTTGGTAAAAATAAAACCAGTCTTGGCACAAATACTTGAAAACACTTTTTCTTAGTAAAGCAAATGTTCAGTTCAGATTTCATTTTCCTTTGTTGATCAGTTTATTTCCACATCTGTTTAAATATACTGAAAGGCCTCTTTTATTTTTCTTTTTTTCCCCTCCCCTCCATAAAGATACATATATACTTTTATGTCTGCTTTTTTGGGACGAACTTGGAACTTGGAAAATGGATGGTGAATTAGGCAACTTTGCTGCTCTGTTGCAGGGTTAGCTGCTGTTTGTCAGTGGCACAGGTGCTAGTGATGAGGAGAACAAGAACTTGATGAAGATTGCATAGAGAAGACTACCAACATAACAGACAGGCTGTCAGCCCAAGAGTGTACCTCAAGTAGTCAGGGGTGGTGGCAGCTCTGAGATGTGGCCAGGTCTGTCTTAGGGATTTTTTTTCCTGGTTGTAAACTTCATGTTATAACTTGGCAGCTATAACCTTCCCTCAGATTCACTGCCTTTATATTCTCTTCTGCTAAGGAGGAGATTTCTAAGATTGCAAGAGCAATCTGCACGCTTGGCCCTACAGCTCTGCCATTCCGCGCTTTTCCTGTGCTGTGCCCTGCCTCTCTTGCTCTGCTCTTTTCCCATAACACTTCCCCTTCTGCAGCGATTCTGCTTCTTTAATCCAGAATCTCTTCCTCTGATGTTTTGTTGCTCTTGCTCCCTTGGAGTTCATCATCATCTTGTCCTACAGGACCTCTGCTCCCGTTGTTTTGCCCGAGAGGTTCCCAGCTCCTGGAAGGATTGGGAAGCACTCTCTGCAAGAATGCCTTCCATCTGTAAGTTCCGGCAGTATATGCCAAAAGCAGCTTGGAAGGGATTGTGTTTTATTTTAAAACACTATTTGGGAGTAATAAAAATTCCCAATTAAGTTTGTCAAAAAATAAGAGTTGTTAAAGGGATAACCCTGGGGTTTCGTTATTTCTCTCTCTTTTTTTTTTTAATGTACGATACTTTGCAACTGTTGCTCGAACTTCCCCTCTCTGTGTAGCCACTCCCAAAACAGGTAATTCCTTCCACTCCCACAGGCATCGGCAGCACAAATCGCCCTACGAGGCTTTGTAAGAGCTGCTGCGAGGGGAGGGAACGGAAAACGTGAGCCTGACTCTGGTGCCAGGCTGGAATTGCTGCCTTCAGCTGGCATCCCCCTGGGAGTGTTGCTAGTGGGCATCTCTGTGGCTTTCCTATGGAATTGGGATTGGGACAGTTTACTTATTGGAGGGTACAAGACCTGCCAGAATTTGAGTGATGATGATTTTAGTGATGTTAAATGGATTACTGTATATACAAGTGGCCTTCAAAGTGCCGGCAATTATGTATGTCCTCCAGCAAAGGCAAATTAAAGCAGTCCCTCTTCTTGACCTTTGTCCCCTCCAGGTTTTCTGGTTTTATTTTTTATTTTCCTTTTTTTTTTGTGTGTATACGTTGTTTTTTTAATTTTTTTCTTCCTGCTGCTGTCAGAAACCTAACAAGAAAATTTCCTTTCTGCAGAGTTGCAGCCAACTGTAGCTCTTCCAATTGCTTTTACTCAGGGCTATGACAGCTCTTCACTTTGAATTTTTATTAAAAAAAAAAAAAAAAAAAAAAAAAGCTTAAAGCAGGATGGGGAGTTTATACTCCTGATCTGACTTTAAACAGCAGCGTTGCAGTTCAAAGCCAGGACGGCTACGGGTGACGGCCGTGCAGGGTGCTGCCTGTCAGCCCCCTTCCTAAAACGACCACGTCCCTCTTCCCCACCCACTGTAATAACTTCCACGTTCAGCGCTGAACCTCAAAGCTGTGATGTCACCCGGGGCTGTATGTACAGCAGGTGCCAACTTCAACATTACCAGGCTTTTGAAACCAAATAATTGAAAAATCAGTTCCTCCTTACTTTGCTCTCAGTAAGGCAGCAACCCCAGTGCTGAGAAAGATCTGCCTGTTGTCAGGTCAGTGCCAAGGATGTGAAATCAGGGCCTGCTGTTCCTTTTGCTATAGTTTTTGGACTGCTTAAAACAATGCAATAAATTCAGATCCAATCTGAGTCAAATGTTAGAGCTGGTGCCAGCTCACCAACTGCTGTAGGAAGGACACTGAGCACTGGAGCCAGGCGAAAAAAGCCTTTTTAGCCTTTGTGTAGGTATTTGCATACTTATACACAAATTGATGCAGTGCTCAAAGCTGCCAAATATTAGAAATTCCAGGTTTTCTTTCTTACTAGTGTGCTCAACTGTGTTGGTAGCAGTTTGAATAAACTGCTTTGTATATAGCTTATTCAATAGATTTGGCCTGGAATAGCAGCCACAGATCAAACGGGGACTTCCCCAGAGATGGAGGCATGAGGGAGGCGATCGTTACAGATGATACGGGTTTCTTGCTGTGAGATTTTGGCCTGCAGTAATTTATAATACTCATGATCTTGGGGTGTGCAAGCCTGGACTGGATAAGGTATAATTCCTACAAACTTCCACCCTCCCAGGGTCAATTTTTGCCTGCAGGCAATTCTGTTATTCTGCTTGTACATGCAGCAAGTTGCAGGCAAGAGTTGAGTATTATTTAACAAAATTTCGTGAAGGAAGAAGGGAATTTTCTTTCTCTGAGAGAGGGAAAGTGTTAATACTGTTTTGTGAGCTCCTAATGTATCTGCTGTAGCAATTATAAAACCAAGTAGTCTCCTTTTGGAGAACTATTAGCATTGGCAATGGCATCGAGCGCCAATTTATCATGAGCCACAGTGTCAACTTGGGTTTGGGAGTGCAAAACAAGCAGAAGGCTGAGATGCTGTGCTGGGCAAGGAGAGAACTGCTCTGGGGAAGGTGTCGCGTTATGGGCACCTTTTTCTTTTAACAATAACATTTAATAGCCTTTTAAAGAGCATTTTCCCCATTCCCCCAAGTAATTTCTTGGTAGGCAGTTAAGAGAAAGATTTTTTTTTTTTTTTAAGAGCTTTTATATGATAGTAAATAAATCTAGCAGCTTTCTGAACAACAAACTCCACCCCTGCTCATGCCTGTTGTGCGGCCCAGACAGTCTGATACCAGCGGCCCCGGAGTGGCCTGGTGGTGTCTGTGGGTCTGCGCATCCTGTAGCGTTACTGGAGCAGCCGAGGGCCGAGTGCGGCAGCGCCTGCCAGATGGAACCAGCATCTAGTTGTTATTATTATTACTTATTAATTAGGCACCTGACTAATGTGCAGAGCAATTTACAGTTGTTAAAATGCACACTGCAAATGGTGAACGAGAGGCCTGTACTTGGGGACCTTATCTGTTCTTCAGAGGTGGACCTCTCCTACGCAGAGCAGTTCTGCCCGCATCGCAACAGATGGGTTTGGACTCGTGTCCTGCTCATGCAGAGCAACTGGTTTGGGTTGATTCTTGTATGTGGATTCCAGAAAGTGTTCGAGGGGAAGGAACGTGCTGCAATGAACCTAAGGAAATCTCAGCCTTTGGGAAGCGTGGGCAAGTGGGCAGAAGGAAGGAGGTAAATCTCCTTGTTGCTGAATGGTGGTGTTGGTGGTGGGAATGATGTGCTAGAGCTCGGATTGCTTGGGCTGACCCGGGTTTGGCTCCTCTCTGAAGTCTGTGGGCATTTCTCAGTCTTTTGACCTTAGCTGCTAACTTGCCTAGGGGACGTTTGTGATATTGGATGAAGAAAAATAAAGAACAGCGCCTAGTGCTCTACCCAGCCTACGAGCAAGGCTGAATAGTGTGCTGATGATCCCGCTCCTGACATTTGCAAGCTATGGCGCTATGTGGCGCAGTGTGATATACATTATTCATGCCTTCATGTGCCTCATTTTCACTCCGTGTGACAGGATCAAGGTTCAGCACACTTCAGCCGACCTGGCGGCTTTATGGTGCTGATGCTTGGAAGCAAAGCAGAAGAGAAGCAGGAGGGGTGTGAGGGGTCTTTTGCCCACTGGATTTACTTTGGATCATGCTGGTTAACCAGGTCGCTGGTCAGCACACAAATAGACAACATCCTTGGCTCAAGCATGCTCATTAATTAAAGGGATTCAATTAATGCAGGTTAATTTAACATTCAATTTAAAAACAGCTTAGTTAAAGCAATGTGGAGAGCTGTATAGACACTTTGGTTCTTTCTCAACTGGACTTTTTAGCTGAGTTTAAGACATTTAGGCCAAACTGCAACAAGGTGCTATTCAATTAGTAACAGGGGCTTAGCTCAGCCTCAGTAAACTGCTTTAAGTAAATCAGGGAAAGCTTGTGGGCAGATAAGGACTAAATAGGTCAGAGACAACTGGTGTTGACTTAATAGATTTGCGTTTCCCTCAGAGTTAGTTTAGAGCTGATGCCCTCTCACTGTAGGGTGCATCTGCTGATAGTGCTGTTTTTCAGAGAAACTATAAAGCTGAGTTCCTGACCAACTATAAAATCCCACATGATACTCTTTCTTCTTTATATCTGTGTTTTGTTGTTCTGGCCTGTTTCCATTTTGAATAAAATTTGTGTTCTGGATGCCCACATTTTAAATCAATAGGGTGAATGTGCTTTGGGCTTGAAGCCCGGCTCCCAGGCGGTTGGTGATCAACAAGTGCCCAGCTCAAACAGACAGGAAGGGCTGGGAAGGATCTGTGGCTCCCATCTGAGCCACTCTTGTGGAGCTGTGCCCCGGTGCGGGGATAGCTCTGTGGTGCCTTCCCCATAACACACACCCAGCCCTCTGCACGGGGACCACGAGCATCGTCCCCTTGTGCTTTCCAGCAAGATGAGCCCCCTCTGGGAGAGGAGAGCGTCCAACGGTGCTGTGCTCATGCCATGCCCAACGAGTCCTCCTGGATAACTCTGATGGGGTAAATGGGCAGCAGGCAACAGAGAATTATCCTCCACGATTTTCCCTTTCTTTTATCAGATAGTTACATTGCTCTTGTCTTCTAAGCAGACCCTGGAATGGCTGTGTTTCAGTGGTGCTAAATATGAGCTCAGCAGTTTAGTGCCTTGCTTTTTAAAAGTGCATGTCAAAGAAACCAAGCAGATGCAACCTCCCCTCCAGCTCCTCAACAGACCATGGTGTCACCCTGCTGCCTGGATATCAACTCATCATTGATAAGGCTCCTGAAATGGTACCATATGTCATTATTCTCATTATATACATGAGAAAACTGAGACAGGGAGAAGCTAGGTCATTTGCCTAGCTCTGTACATTAAGCAGGTGTCAGACGGGGTGAGCTCAGAGATGCTGGGAATAGGAACCCATGACTGGTCTGTGGGACCGTTTTACTTCTATTGAAAAGGTTATATGACTGCATACAGTTTGGAAAACACTTTGGTTGCTGACGGATTAAAAGCAATATGTAAAATAACAGGTTGGAATGTAAACAAGAGACATCAACCCCTAAAGCTCAGGCCGGTGTGGTCTAATCTGGATAGACAAAAGTGATGGAAACTTGGTTTTTGGAGGCACTGGCTTTTGATGTCGCCAGGAGTGCAAAGGGCATGAGACTTCTTGAATTTCTGTGTCTGGGAGCCAAATGACTTAGTGAGATTGGGGTTTATTCCTCTGTCATTCTAATCACCCAGATAAGGGACTGACCATCCAGTGCTTTTTTGTAGACTGCTCTGAAGATGGAAAGCTGCACCCAGCGATCGCTTTTAATTAAGAATAGCTGCTATTATTTAGCATAATGATATGGACAGTGTATTAGGGGAATTTCTAACTTTGTAAGATGGACAGAACTGATGACAATAGTCTTTCCAGAGAGCTAATTGTTTCCAGCACATCCAAACTTGTGCCTGCTTTGTCTAGGCTATCAATCAGGGAGCAGCAGCTGGGGAAGAGAGAAACACTGGGGGCATTGGGCTGCTTCTGCATATTTTCCTTTTTTCTTTTCTTTTTTTTTCTTTTTTTTTTTTTCCAAGCTTGTTGAGGGGTTGAAATATAGCACAAGATTCCACTCTACTGAGGAGCAGCTGTCATTAATATCCCGAGATGAGGAATCGTCCTGCAGTGAGGACCTGCCGGGTGCCTCCCTGCTCTGCCCAGCCGTGTTCTCCGCGCACCCTCAGTGTCACCCATGCGGCGCCTCAGCGAGGGAGGCTCCCCGCGGCACCCGGCTGAGGGGGTGTCTCGGGCACAGGACAGCAACCTGCGGGTCACTTCAAGCTAATGGTGATTTGCTGTCTTTGGGGGAGAAGCACGACTCGCTCTTTCTGGCATCTTTCAGGTCGTTTATCACTGCTTGGCGTTCAGCCCCAGAAAGGCGTGAGGTGGGGGTTATCACTGCCCATTCCCAGCTCCTGGGGAAGTGTGGGGCTTGCACAGGGAGATGTGGCCTGTGCCGTGTCCTCGTGCTCTCATGGGTGCTCTTGCCTTTCCAGCTCCTGCTTCTGCAATCCCCGTGCATGTCAGGATGAGGCCTCAGTGCTCTCTGGTCCCCTTTGCAGGCTGCGGATGCTCCAGTGAGCATGCAGGATAGTTCGTAGCCTGTAGTAGTCTTGGTGCATTCCGTGACTGCATGACTAACATTATTCCCACACTTTATCCCTTTCCCATCCCTTTAAAATGTCCCAACATAATGACATCATCATTCTGACATCAAACTTTCCAGCAACAGGGATGCTACTGCGCTGGGACCCTTCCAGGCTCGTGAGCCAGCACCTCTCTTGCTTCCGTTACCTATTATAGTCTTTTCTTATAGTCATGTTTGGAGTGCTGTGTAACAATTCTGTGTTTCTACCATGTTTAGGGTAGATAAGGGGCCCAGATTTATGAACTGGACTTACAAGTTATAAAATAATAATAATACTACAGGCTTGTAAAAATCTGGGCCATGCTGATAACCGTGTCATAAGATGGAACTGAAGTTCTCTTTTTTTTTTTTTCTCTTCACTGGTATGAGTAATACTGGAGTGTTTATAGGAATAACGTATATGAAAAAAGCATGTAAATGAGGGGGTTGAAAATATTGACTTTTGGTACTTTACAACAGGAGGACTTTTCTTAGTTCTGCAGGCAGGCTTGTATCAACTTTGAATTCAATTTAGGGATTGAATTTAACATGTGTAACCCACTGGGTTTAAAACTATAAAGGGACTTAAAAATGTACAACAGATAGGACCTTAGAAGTCTAAAGGATCCTTCACAAGATGAAAAGTATTTTATGTTGTTTGAGATACGGTAGTCTCTGAATTACACTTCAAAAAGCTTAACACATCCTTAAAATGCATTTACATGGGAAGATAATAATGTACAGTTTTAAATTTAGGCAGTGCATGTTCACCAATAAGGTTTCATCATCTTGAATAATTTAAGCCAGTGTGGAGATTATCATTGAACTTAAAGAGAAAATTGCAAAATGCGGAGACCCCTGCTTGGTGCTGATGGCTGCGTGATGCTGCGGAGGGCTGGGAGCTCTTTGGGGAGCCCACTGATGCAGGCTCCTTGTATATTTATAAGGAAACGGGGTATTAAAGTTTCATTTTCCTCTGTCTTAAACCTACGCAGAACCAGGAGCCTAAAAGCCATCAAGGAACGCAGAAGTATCACTAATGCTTTGGCAAATGAAATTATTCACCATAACACAATAACGCTCAGGGCCTGCTAGACGTTGCCTACTGATCTGCCTGCCTCGAGATGATGTTTATTTGCTTAAGTGAGTTTTTGTTTTATATGCTGCGAAAACATTTTTCCTTCTTTATTTTTCTTTTTTTTTCCTTCTGCGCTTGCACCCCAAATTGCTTAGCCCGTGTCCTTTTCACTCGGCTGTGATGCCATAGCAGCAGCGAGAGCAGCATTCGCAGGCGCTAGCGAGGTAGCTTATTATTATGGTCACACTCCAGCACACAGCATACTTGTTGGAAGTTTCCAGAAATATTGCACTGCAGTCATTTTCCTTGCCGTTATGCTAATGGAATCAGGAAAATCAATTGTCCTTAAGGAACAGGGGAATGAGATGTGCTGTAAATGCCACAGGATGAGTGATTGGTTGATTGCAGGGATGGTGATTCAAACGCGCCTCATCTCTACATTATCCTGATGAATTTTTATGGCCCTGCCTTTTTTTCTTCTATAGCTGTGGAGGAAGGTTTATGGCTTGCAGCTTTTTAGTTGATTGAATGCAGCTGGCATTGTTGCAGTGCAGAACAAATAGGTACTTTTTCTTTACAGCCCTAAAAGTAGATTGAAGAAATTGCACACCAACATTTTTGCAACAAAAGCATTCTTAAAAATGCAGATATTTTATGAAATTACTTTGCTCTCCTTCTCTACTGTCAGTAATCTTTCTATCAGAATAAAGGACAAAAATTGCTTGAGATTCTAGAGGAACATAGCTCCAATTTTTTATTCTTATCACAAAGAAAGCTAACTAAGGAGTTTCATTAGTATTCATTTTAGCCCAATGTAATTTTCTCCTTCCTAGTAAGAAAAAGGAGGGTAAAAAAAAAAAACCACCCCGTGCCTGTAACACTACTGAACCAAAGAAGGTCATCCTAAGTATATCAGCATTTCCTGTAACTCTGTCAGCTTGTATTTACAAGGTAGTAAAGATAACTGTTTCAGCTCAAATTATAATAGTTCTAGTTACAGATTATAGAACACTATATAATGTAAAGGGTCTTATTTGATTGAATAAAACAATGCTGATGATCAGCCTTGAGTGCTGAGTTTGCTGACAGCTAAAACCAAACACGTAAGAGTGTTCTATTTATGCCCAATTAATTTGCTGATAATTTATTCTTCCACTAAACAGTTTACACATTATAGGCAACGTTCATGTCACACAGGGAACCTTTTTATGAAGTGTCTTTTTCAGAGCTGAAAACTCAGGCTATATTTCTCTTTGAATTATCAGCCTTTAAGGTTAAATCTTTAAGATTATATCTTTAAGATTAAAACTTGGGGGTTATACTATTTCCTTACTGAGTTATATAGTTACACTGTCATGACTCAGGACTTTTTGAATATTTTTCCATTACATTTTGCATATTTTTAATATTTTCCAAAACGAGAGATTAATAATAGCTATGCACTGTGACATCTTTCTGACACAGCCATGCCTGTGCATTTCTCTCTTGATTTACAACAGCTTTGTTATTCTTGGATTCCTCCTAAACAGTGCCTTCCAGCCCCATGATTACTTGGTAACAGTTACAGGAATCCAGGCAAATTTAACATGAGCTCAACACATCATTTCCATTTGTGCCTAAATCTGGTATTGGGATCTGCAGGTGAAGGTGTGTGCTGTTGTTTTAAATACAGGAGGTTTGATTGAGCACTGTGCTTAATCTCATGATAAATTGCATCTGTGCCAAATGGGTGTGAAACACCAGCACCGATGGGATTGGGGAGTTCTGGTTTGATAGCATTTTACACTCAGTTTGCACAGGGGCTAATATCAGCATGAGTGTAAGGAAATGGGGAACGCGTGATTGAATTAGAAGAAAAACCTCTATAGAAAATGGAATGCAAATTTATGATACTTGTAAGGAGTCACTTTTACATGTGCATCGCTGAAAACACAACATACCTCTAGGATCTGGAGAAAAAAAACAGATTTAACAACAACAAAAAAACATGCTCTGAAGAATCATTTACGTGTAACAGATTATTGCACCCACCTCGGGTAAATGTAGGCTTAAATAGGATGTAAGTAACACACAGTCCTCGTCCTGTGAAATTCTCCCACTGACAACACTACAGCGAGGAGCAGAGGTGCCAGATTTCCTCTGTTAAGGTAAGCCTGAAATGAGATACGAGCTCGTCAGCATCGCGATGACTCTTCTCACAGATGTCAGGGATATTGACGACACCATGTTTTTGTTTTTGCCATCAGGTTACTGGAAGCAATTTTATTTTTATTATCTTCATCCTTTTGCCCTCTGCTACCATCACTTTCTTATAAAATCTTCACTCACGGTTTCTTTTTGTTTCAGATTCGTTCCCAGATAAAAATATTGTGAATTGCCAATGCCCATTATTGGAAATAGATACATCTTGAGCTTAATGTCTGTCAGATAGTCTCTTGAATTTAATTTTATGTACGTAAGGTTCTTTTTAGTGTCCTGGTTTCACAGCGATGCATTTCCTCAAAGTGATTTATTCGTAATTCATTAACATGAAGTGGTAATGACCTTCTTAGCTTGTTTGTTGGTGGTGATTCTTTACTAATCTGAAGCATGTAAATATAGTTTCGTTAACACATTTTATTGTGGAAATTGCAAACGTTTGGTGTCCTCGGTCATAAGCGATTGGATGCGATCTACATGGGCCACAAGGAAACAGCAGCGCGATAGCTGCATCACCAGAGTCTGCCAGGACAGAATCACGTCCACCCAAGTGTGTGTGCATTCCCAGACGGCTAACGCGGATAACGCTCTAGGAATGTCTTATTATCCTCATTATACAGGCAATGAGCCAGAGTCAGCCTTCACTGACTGATGCGAGCGGTCTTTCTTGTTTATGTTTCGGTCAGTCATCTAAGGGGGATGCAAAGAAATTTAAAAAAAAAAAACAAACAAAAAAATACATTTTGAATATTAATGAATAAGAGAAAGTGGCCACTCAACAGATTACAAAGCCCACGCTCACGCTGGTGAGCAGTAACAATAAGATGTTCTCCAGTGTCTACTTAGTCAGTAGATAGTTATTCACAGTGGGAGTAGGAGGGTGCCAATAGTCCCATCTCCTGTGGATGTCTCCTGTTCATGTCCTCGATGCATTTGTTTACATCAGGGCTATGTGGGCTGCATTGTGCCTCGTTGAACCCAAGTCTCTTGGAGAGCAAAGCGCTTTCATTCTGACATTTTCACATGGAAGTCAGCCACCACACCTGTAAGGAGAGTAAGATTTGTGATGGGAATATTGATTTCCTTTATACTCTGTTATAAGATACATCTACGCACAAAAGCTAAGCTGGACCTCTTTTGTTTGTTCCTTCTTGTCATCTAATGTCAGGGCTTGCTGGAAGTGCCTTGATGTTTTAAATTATAATACAGCATGGAAGACAATCTGGGATTTTCTGTGTGTCTTTATATGTGTATTTAAAAACCTCTCTGGGCGAGAGCTGCAGGGGCTTTGGGGACCGCCCTAGTCCCTCCTCCACCCCAGGGCCTTAGTTGGCCCTGGACACCGAGTCTAGCCCGGGGCCTTCGAGGGTGTCTCCGGAGAGGAGAAGTCCGGCCGTGCATAGCCTAGTGCTGGGAGGCTTCTCCAGCTGGGATTGCCAGACACTTCTGTGCCTGGCCACTTCTGCATCTGGTGTAAGAAAACTGCCAGCTGGGATGAGAGTCCTGGTGACCGTGTTCCCTCAGCTTTTCCTTCATTTATTTTGGGTCTGATTTTTTTTCCAGTATACGTTTTCAGAGGTAGGAGCAACATGGACACCAAGTCAAATACTGATGTTAATAATACTGTGACTTTTTTATTATTTGCCAATATGCCAGAGCTTACTGAGCGCATCTAGGATAGTCAGGATTAATAACACACAAAACCCACATTTTCTCCTCCTCGGTTTGGATCTCTCCTTATTACACATGCAGCTTGACCTTAAAAGAAAGAATGAGTAATTTTTTCTTGGAATGGAGCAATCTTTCTACTCTGGAATTAAACTGAAAATAGGACCTACCTCAAAAACTGGGACCTGAAATTCATGATGGTTTCAAATGTTTGCGTATCAAAAATGCTATGTGCCTTAGGATTCACTGTTAGAAACCGTCATCAAGAGAGAGGAACAGCAGCTAACTTTAAGGAAATTTAATCTGGGGGCTTAACTCTGTCCTTTTGTGGCTCTCCATATTTAGCAGGTATACTAGGAATAGAAAAATAACAAACTAGGGAGAATCTGATTACTATAAAGTAATCCCACTAGGGGGTGCAACAGAGTAAATTATTTCTTGCATGAAAATGTGTTAAACTTGCTGAGAATCAGAATAGTTCTTTGTAACTCAGCCAGCTCTGAGAGTGACTGAAGCTCAAAATGTGAAGTACTGTCTACCGGGTACTCCACAGCCAGCAAGGTGAAGGCAGCAAGGCAATTCCTCAGCAGCCGGGTGCTACCTGAACTAGGGAGCTTTATTCTGAATTGTTCACTTAACGCCGTCTTAGGGAAGTCTGCTTTGTGTGACAAGAGAAAACCGGAATTATCCATGTTTGCTTTGGAAATGTGTATAATCTTAATATGGAAACACCTTATATACATATTATATATATATATATATTTTTTTTCTGGAACAGACCCAGCTCTTTTAGTCTTTAAAAAAAACCAAAATATTGAAGATGCTGTAAATGGCAGAGACATATCAAGTAAGAGACATTTGATGTTTCGTTTTCTTCCTGTTCTGTTTTTATCATGCTTAATTTCCATGCGCTGTTTTGATTATGTGCACTCACTTTTTTTAGCTGTAAAAGCAGATTTCACGTTCTATGTGTAGTCCAACAGAGAAAGATTTACTGCTATCCCATGGGAAAAAAATGGGGGGAAGGGAGAAGAAAAAAGAAAGAAATCCAAATATAATTATGCAGTGGCATTCTATTTTAATGAAAGTTACAGATGGATACAGCTTCTGCTATCCAATAACAGCTGATGTGCAGCCAAGGTATATACTGTACAAACATGTTAACAACACTGAATCATTTATGTAAAAATTAGGTTTTTATTCCTGCAGCACATATCTGTAAGATCTTTCTATATTTTCTTCTGTTATTATTCTGTGCTTACAGGAAGTCAGTCGCATAACTACATCAGGGCTCATATACCATTCAGCCAATATTTTCTGTACGTTTATTGAACAGAGCTATTTGCATTAAAAATGCAAGGGGGAAAAAAAAAAAAAAAACTCAAAAAATCGTTTGTGAGCAAAGTGACCTGGAATTACTTGCTGGATTTACAGAATTAGTGACTTCTAATGCTGCAGTGTCAGCATTGGAAGCAATTGCAATTGGAAGCAATTGGAAGCAATGCAAGTGTTTTGGTGATGTTTTTGCTGCTTGGATTCTCCGGGCAAGGGCTGCAAAGGGGTGCTGCAGGAAGAGCCATTCTGTCTATTTTTTTCTAAAACCAAAGGTTTAGTAAGAGACCATGCAGTTAATTTTATAATATGAAAATGAACTGATGCATATAAGTACGCATATATATATATATATAT
>VZSV01000043.1:3182112-3240667 GCA_013398735.1 Nothocercus julius
TGGACTAGATGATCTCTAGAGGTCCCTTCCAACCTTAAGCATTCTGTGATTCTATGATCTCTGGGAGCTTGTCTGCATCTGGCCTGGTTGCATACACTCAGCGTTTGAGTTTTGCGCTTAGGTTACCACTGAAATCTAGGCATCTCTAGATGAGAGACTCCTGCAGCATCCTTGGAATTGCTCACTTCACACTGGAAATGCAGGAGGATTCAGAACATCTTTCAGTGCATAGGCAAATCCTGCCTTAACTAGAGGCAGGAAGGTTTTAGTAGCTTATATTCCTTTCCAGGGACTCAGAATAGGCACATCTGGAAAATAATACCAGGACAAGTGTCTATTCAATAATTTTTAATGAAATAAAAAGATGGAAAGGGATTGAATTTTGACTATATGAGCTGTATGGGCTATATCATACATCTCCTGTAGCTCTGACCTCAGCTTTAGGGAACTTGGCTGTAACTCTCTGTTTGCTCACCCAGTAAAGAAGACAGTCTGAACTGGGTGTTTAGTAAGGTATTTGGTAAACACTTCAAATACATGCACGTAAAGTGGGTGTATTGACAGGTCACTGTTCCTGTTTTTTCCCATTTCTGTACTGAAGCTGTACGCTATCACTGAAGGACAAGGAAGAGTTATTTATTAGATATGTAGCATCTAAATAAGCAAACACTGCAGTTTTGAAATTCAGCACATCACACTGCCTATGATTCGTAGGACAAAGCCAAGGCACAGATGGAATATAGACTTGCAGAAAAATGTTCAGGATGGAGAAGCCAGCTTTGTCTTGAATAAACTATGAGGAATGCTGTTTCTTTGAGTTAATATCTGGAGTTGAACTGCTACTTTGCACCTGTAATAACTCCTAATTTACTTACATTGCAAAATTCTGATATTATTTGGTATTATTATTATTAAATATTTTAAAATAAAGATTCATAGGAGTTTTTTTTGTAGGTAAAGAACTCAGCTGTAGTAATTGGCAGTGGAAGCTCCTCATTAATTAGCAGATTTAAAAAAAAAAATTCTCGTGTTCCTAAGTATAGTATCAATTTTCAGGGAACACATGGCAATCACTTTTATGTTGACATTTCCTAGAAAAATCAATTGGATAGTATGTAAAAGGAACATTGTCTAATAGTCAGAAAATTATTTATGATTCTCTAAAATTTTATCTTATTCTCCTAATTCTCAGTCGTTTTTCCTGTCTTTTTTTTTTTTTTTTCCCCCATCTTAGAAAAACGCTATGCAGACTACTCTTATGGTACAGGTTTATGGGGACTGTGACAGTATACAATACAAATTTACCCATTGCAGCCATTTTTTATAGTTAATTCTGGGAGAGTCACAGATAATTTGGTATCTTCACTGTGCAAAGCACATTTGGCTGAGGTTCCTGAGACATTTGTAGCAAGTGAAGAGAACCTTATGGCACACTCGTGTGCAAACAGTTGTGTGACGAGCTGTTCAGTCGGATCTAAATATCAGTTTGGTTTGCCAGGCTGTGCTTGCCTACCCAACGATGAGATCAGGTCTGCTACATGGGAACGTTTTCAGGGTGACTGAAGGGAGTCCTGTTCGGTCAGCAGTGACAAACAGGCCTTATTCAGTGTCAAATTCCGTTGTTGAAAACTTGTGCTGTGTGAAAGTGAACAAGAAGAAGAGATGAAGAAGCTCTTTGGCCCTGTGATGACCAAAAGACATTTCAGCTGTTTGAGAAACCACATATAAATGAAAAGAAGCGAAAGGCATGTAGGCTCAGTTTCAAAAATGATCAGCTTCTGAAAATCAGGCCTTTACATCAAGAACCAACCACCCCAGAATAGAAATCTAAGGCAGAGCCCAGCGAAGACAGAACATAGACTGTCAGCCCCTTCGTTCCACTTGGAACATATTGGAAATCTGGAAACCGATGGTAGGGTAGCAATAGAGAGCTCAGTTATCCACCACCTTTCACGTTGTGTTGTTGCCTACACTGATGCAGAATGCCAAATCCGAGCTCTGCTGTTTTTGTAGTGATGATGGCTTGCGTGGGTATGTCCAGGCTTCCTTTTGCTCGCGAGTGAGCGGGACAGAGCAGAAGCAGGAGCACAATCGCTTCCTTGGAAGTGCTGAGCACAGGGAATGGCCAAGCACACAGGGACGCTGGTGTCACAGCAAAGGGCCGTGCCTGGTGTTCCGTAAACCAGGGCACTGCAGTGAAGAAGACGTCGTCAAATCGAGGATTTTGCTAAGCGAGAATGTTAAGTGAGCCAAAAGCTGCAAGAATGTTGCTGTGGGCCCCATCTGGGAAAATGCCACAGATGAGATATTGTGGGAGTATGTAACAGGATAAGTGGTAGGAAAAATGATATCTCAACATATATAAATCCTCAAAAATACATGAGGGTATAAAGTCTTAATATTAATTTCAGTGATATTCAGGGAATTTTTTTAAAGTGGTGCCTCTTGGGACTGAAGTAAATAGTCCCTCTTAGTATAAATGTTTTATTGAATTCCCTGTATACCAAAGTCACTGGGTATCACTAGTATTCTGGAGTAACAGGAACAGAAATAATGATTAGTGTAATTGAATCCAGTCCAGTGCTTCAAGGCGGAAGCTGATGGTCTGCGGAGATCAGGAAGGAAAACTTCCATCCCTGTGCAGGGTTGCTTTGTGGGCAAGGTTCAGCAGGGAACCTTTGGTTCCTGTATCACGCAGGGGTCACTGAACTGGTACTCATGGATCCACGTTTTGGAAAGCCTCATTCCAAAATAAACCTAAGGAGATCTCTCTAACTTTTTAGTAGAGAAAGAAGGTGAGGAAGATCTCACCTTTATGGGTTTCCTAAAAACTAAGGGCTCTGTGGTAACTCAGCCTATAGCCCTGGTCAAAAGAATACCAATGTGCTAGAATCTCTTATACATCTGCATGAAGTATTTGTACACCAACATATAGATGTAATGTGGGTTGTTTAGGGCAATATGTTTACCTTCCTTGGAGGACTAGAAAGCACCTTGACTGAAATCTCTTCCCAATTTGTACAGTAAACAGGGACTTAACATTGATACAGTCCAGCAATAAAGAAACATTCAAAGGAAAACAGGGAAGGAACTACGCTCTATTTGGGCAGCTTTTTTTTTTTTTTTTTTTTTTTTTAATTAATACAGTCCCTTTTGGTCAGAGAAGCAAAGGTACAGTGCATTTGTGGTGTAGTGACTCTTCTTACTGCTCTGTGCAACTCCTGCACTAAGAGTATATGGGGAGGGAGGTAGTAGGTTGTGGCTAGTTAGTGTACGTTCGCATCAGCCTTCTCATTCAACTGATTTTCTTAGAGGCAAAACCTTGGAAAGTAGTCTTGAAAACACTCTAGACAGCTCAAGATGCTGACCCAACATGAGTGGTATTTCCTTAGGGTATTATAAAGAAAAAAATAAAACCCGCTCTGAAAGTCTTGGTAAAGAGCAAGAGAAAGATCTAAGAGAATTTTATTTCAAATAAAGCCCCTAATTTTAACACTGGAGTGTCATGTGCGTAATCCAGAAGGACATTTCTTCTACCCAAAAGGGCTTCACATTCCTTCTTTTTTTAAGTCACATTCTTAAGTGGGTTATTTACATCATTTGCCTCCAGGAATGACATTATTGATAAACTCCATAGCTGCTTCCATGAAGGAAATGTCTAAGTCAAGAGAAACATTTCACATTGAGCCATGGAGCCCTTAAATATCAAGTCTACTTTTTCCCATTTTTTTCTCCCTAACTAGAGGTACAGAGCTCTTCACGTCTGCGCCAGCAATTGCCCAGCCTGAGCCTCATTATATGGACCATTACTGCATTACTGTAAAATCTCCTATTGATTTCAGCTGTAGCGATGTGCCAGGAAGAATATACCCTATTCAAGGTTTTAATCACAGCTTTAACCTCCAAGTGGACCGGAAAGGGACACAGAGCACAAATCATTCCCCTAAAATGATCTTATTAGTCCAGTCACTGGGAGGGTGGACAGCTCTGCTTTCACCTTAGAAGGCTTTTGAGGCAGGAGGAGAGGGGTTTGCAGCGCTCGTTCCTGAGGCAGCTGCTGTGCGGAGATGCAGAAGTGCAGTTTGCTAACACAAGAGGATTGCTGCTCTGGCTATTCTTAAATAAGTGTCAGGAAGTGTGTTAGTACTGTGGATACATTTTAAAAAATGACTGGCTCTCTCTCCTCAGCCTGTAATGAGAGCAATCAGAAAAGTGAGATGACTCGTCAGAAAACATGAACTGCTAGATCCTGAAGGAACAAATCTAAGCCTTATATTTAGTAATCTCAGCTACCTGAGATAGACTAACGGATTAAATGAATTCTTAGTGTTGTAGCCAGTTATGTTTTTCACTGAGTTTGAAGATAATGGGAATTTTTCAAATCTCCTTTCTTTAAATGTACATTAAAACTAAAAATGACATTTTACACTGTATGAGGTGACAGACTGGGGACAGATCTGTCTTTGTGTACAGACAGTTGTGGTTGTTGAAGAGTTCTCCAGCCACAAAATCTGTAGGATGGATGGTAGCCAGGAGTGGCCTCACCAGGGAACCTATGGAGCGCAGGGTAGGGTAGAGGGGGCGCATCCATCCAAGTGCCGACCAAGGCAGCTCTTGGCAAGTGCTATTCTCAAGCGGTTCTGGTACCTCGACCACAGGTTGCATGCAGATGCAGCACTCGCTGCAAAGCCACGTGCTTATGGATATAGCTGCCTTTGAACTTGATACTCAGAAGTACAAGGATAGACGAGGTCCTCCCTTTGTGATGAAAAGCGTGGCTTTCTAAATACCTCCAAGATAAATCTTGAGCATGCAGACCACAGGTACAGATCCTTCTCAGTTGCTTGGCAGTGCACAGCCTCTGGTGAAAGGTATGGAACATCTTGGAATTGTATTGCAGCCCTTTCCACAGCGTAGTTTGGCTGCAAAGATGACATGCTGGGAAGGAGTGGGGTTTATAAGTGGCTTAACGAAGTGACGCTGTTCCCCGTCTCTGTTTTTCAAGCGACATGAGAGTAAAATTTAAGGCACTCCTGATATATTTAGGGCACCCAGCATGTGTGAACGATTCCAGAAGCCAAGACCAACCTGCAATCAGGCTTCTACTAATGCAGACATAGCTTGAGTGCACTGTGATTGAAACTACCAGCTTGAGCAGATCCGGGAGCAAAGGTGTGAAGAGCACTAATATATCTGCAGAAAACAGCACTTAATTAGCTGACTGTGGTTTTTGCAATTTCTGGTTGTTCTTAACCTGTAGCAGCCTTATGAGCCTTTCCCTTAATAAGGGGTGACAAGGCCATTGCCCTCACAGGTATTTAGATCCTTTGATTTCTGTGGGAGTTAGGTGGCTAAACACTTCTGAGGCTCTGAGTCATAACTCCTTCAGTTAATGGATTTTAGCTGCAAAACTTCCAGTCAGTTGTGAATCAGATGACTATGCTGGTATTGGCTGTAAAGGAAACACCTCATATTGCTCATAAACAGTATTTTTCTTCATGCACGGTACCTCTAAAATCTATCCGTAGCTTGTTTATGTTACGTTACGTATCCTGAGCCTCTTTACGTTACTGCTTCTTTGCAGGGCTTATTACATAGGGAAACAGCCCTGCCTATATTAGTCACAATGAGAAGTAATTCAGATTGTAGCACAGATTGACACCATTTTTGTGAGATTTTCTTCTACGTCTGAGAAAATGGTGAAGCATTTTCTCTGCTTTAGGCTTAGAACAGGGATGCGAAATTCGGTATACCCTCAGATTAAGCTCTAGATGAGATGTCAACTTTAACAATGTACTTACAGACCTAAAATGACAGTAACATTACTGTGATTGTTGGTTTTTGTTTAAATCTCTGGGGAATCACTCAAATGCCAAAAGATTCCCATATAGTAAAGGACATGTCAAACATCGTTCTGGTTTGTGAAATTCTGAGAGTGGTATTGACTAGAGCCTATGGACGACAAAGGTGAACCTGTCTAATCAGCTCCTTTTCAAGCCAAAAGAAAAACAAAAAGAAGACAGCTAATATATTCATATTTTAGCATGTTATTCAGAACCGATTTGATATAGAAATAAATACATCACTTTAACTGAAAATCCTTTTCTTTACATTTCTGCGGTAGGTTTCTAGTTGAGATTATTTTTATTCTGTGCTTTTATGGCAAAAATACAAGGAAATGTGAGTCCATGATTAGGACTGTTAGTTATTATAATAATATAAATAACATCCATCTATTTCTCATAGAGGAAATCACATACAGTACAGTGGATATTGCTACACAGTCTGTCATGGTAACAAAAGTAGGAAAACAACTTCTAATTCCCAAATGCTAGTGAAGCCATCCTTAAAGCAGAAGCAAGCACAGATGTAAAATTGTCCTCATAATCACAGGGTTTATTTATATGTCAGGAACTTGTTGATGTTTAATACTTGTTTAAAACCCTCAGTAGTGACTTCTACCAGCTAAGGCAACAGACTCAACAAAGAGCAACACTGAGCTTGGCCAACAGGCTGTTTCTGACTCCTTGCTGTGTTCTGGCTTCCTAAGGGTAGCGCAACTGTTAGCACTGATATAACCAGGAAACCCATCACTTGACACCAGAAGGAAAATGACCTGCTCCATAATCAAACCTCTCTCTCTGCTGGTGAGAAGTGGTTCAAGGGTTGCAGTACCTCTTCTTGGCATTTGAAAATCATTTGCCTTTGCTCAACTACATGGGGGCCCAGTTATCATAAGTAACTACGCAGTGCTGAGCCTGCAATGTTTGAAGGGGGTAGTATGGCTTGTTCTTTGGGAAAGGAAGGATAAAAACTCCATTGGCATCAAAGGAGATGAGACTGAAAGTTGTGTGAGCAACTTACGAGCTCACAGGATCAAAATGAAACGAGTTTGCGAGGTCGGATGCTCTCCTAAAAGGAGACTCTCTGCCCCCCTGAGCTCGTCCTACATGGTGGACTTGGGCCTGAGGCAAGAAATATATTCATAAAAGAGTGTAAATTGCTTCTCTCGATATATGCAAGTACTTAACAGATAGTCTGGATTTGTCAAAGTCCCAGTCTTAGTCCAGGATTGCTGGGGCCAATGCTTGAAAACTGTTTTGTCTAAGGGCACCATGGTGAGGGAGGGCTCTTGCTGAGGACCGGAGTCTTGGCTGCCTTTGCTGCTAGTGGGAGTGAGGACCGGCCTCGAGCAGCATCCCGGGGGAGCAAGGGGGGAAGTTTTCAGGGAGCTAGAGCGCATTATTTGTGAGTGGAAGCGAACTCCAGCTTTAAGGAGTTCAAGGAAGGGTTAAGCTGTTTGCACACACCAGCTAGAGACAAGAAAATGAACTTCTTGAATGACTTGTTTGATCAGCAATGCTTTATTCTCATGTGTCTTTTGTTTGGCTTTTCAGTGAACAGAACAAAATGCTTTATAAACATTTGCTTAATATTCCTTAAAACATTTTCGTAACTTTTTTTTTTTCTAAGTATTTCAACTTAAAATAAGTGCCCTAAATTATCATTTGATTATAAACTTCGCTGTATCACTTCTCAAGTATGAGAAAATACTCCCTACACATGAATACCAATTAGTCCACTGTTGTTTATAAAGTGCATAATGGCTGCAGTAGGTTAATACATTTAACAAATAAATGAACCACAAGACAACCTGGCAAATATGGGATAAAGGAAATGTGACAGGCTAAGTTCTTTTATTACAGGCATAAACCCCAACTCCTACCAAGATAATCATAAATAATAAACATCTCATTTTAATAAAAATGTGTTTTTGGAGAGATAAGAAAATATATGAATTTATGTTAATGCTGCTTGTAGCAGACATCACTCCGAATATTAAGAAAGTGCAGCTTTATATTTTAATCACAGTTGTAATTTACATTCGCAAACTATTTTGTTCCCTATGGTCAATTGGAAGGGTAAAGATTTTCCTTTAATTTTTCTGAATAAATAACTGAAATCAAATGGATTTGTAGACTGCTCTGCTGTTGATCTTCCTCTAGGAAGCATTTCCAATTTCAGGTAATTTGCAGATTCTTGTCTGGAATGGTTATTTAGACTCTGACATCTCTCCTGGGCCTGGCACTGCAGGAAAGTTTCTGCTTTTTGGCCTCCTGGGTGCTCTGCTGCAAGGTGGCACCTCTCACTCCAGTCTTTGCTTCTCAGAGCATCGCTACTCGATGAAAGGAGGAAGGGAATGGGGAAAACCTTTAAAAACCCGAATGCTGAGTTGTTGCTGTATCTGCACAGCCTTTTTGTTGGCAGGCAGTTTCTTGGCATTGACTGGCTGTCAGCAGGAGCATCGTGTCTCCTGGGAATGTGAGAGCCCAGGTCCTCACAGTGAGCGAAGGAGACTGTACACTGTGTGCCATCTTATTCAAACACCTCTGATTTCGTTCTAAACCTGTTTATAGCAAAAAAAAGATGTCTTGTAAGGGGAGGAACACAGAGCTGCATTCCTTCTAAGAACAGAGCAGTGCACTACATCCATTAAGTCCTTGTTGATCACATAATTCATAGGTCATGCTTGCAACTGAATCCTACTGAAGCCAATACTGGTGCTCCTCTCATAAGACCTATACTCTATTTAGCTTCCTCTTTATGATCCTAGAATCTTGTTTTGATTTTTACTTATAAAAAGTCTTTCCAATCTACTGTATACCATCTCATTTTCTTTTCTAAAACTCACTTCATCTTTTTCTACAACATTTCGGACACTCAGAAAAAAAACAAAAATAACATGCCAAGAATTACAAAACTTTAGACAGCAAACAAGCTGAATGCGCACACCACATACTTTAAGTTAAAGTATGTGCTTACGTATGTGCTTAAGAACTTTGCTGATTGAGACTTATATATTGTCCTAAATGTAAGACTATATTTAATGGCCTAGGCTGAGCAAAGGTCATTGCTTTATTCTGTGAAGGATTTAGTTTTTCTCTTGTCTTTTGAAATATCCCACAGGCTGAATTAAGCTATTTATAGCTGGGAGATACAGTTTTCAAGCTGCCGTTCTAAAGAAACAATGAGTCCTCTGCTTGGATATTTTGTGAAAGTAGCTTGAATTTGATTCTATTTGGAGAATTTCCTCTGCAGGCCTGCATCCTCGGCAGGGAAGGAACTATTCTTTGGGGATACTAGTATGTCTTGGTCAAGACACAGGTGTCCTCAGGGTGTCCAGAAGCAGATTTAGGAGTTGAGGGAAATAACTCCCCAAAGGCGAGAGGTAGGTCCCAAAGAGGCCTGGATTTCTTGATGTTTAGTGTTGCATAGTCTAAAATTAGGTTCTTAGGTCTGGGAATACAGTTTGCAAGCCAAAGCTGGGTGCTTGAGTTTTCTGTACCTTGATTAAAAAGCATTAAAACATTATTATGTTGAGGAAAGCTAAACTAAATAATGCATAATGGCAGTGGGAGTGTCCAGAAACCCATCTCTTTTCTGTATTAAACAGATTTCTTTGTGTCCTGCAATCAGGGTTTGCTACAAAACAAGGTTCCAAAGATCATAATCCTTTCTATACTGAAGATATGGAAGCCGCAAGAGAGGGAAGCGGACAAAGCAGCACAGGGAGGCTAGTGATGGGAATGTTTTCCTCAGAAAGAAAGGATTTAGGTTAAAGTTTCCTCCAGCTGAGGAGATTCAAACATCCCTCTCCAACTTTCAGTGAGAATGTTCTTCCCATCAGCAAATTGGCTATTTTACAGTGGTGGCAAGGGATACCTCTTACATCTCCGGCTGAAACTGGGCCAGTGTGCAACCAATTATGCAAGAGGCATAGGGACAGAGAGAGAACAAGCGAGAGGAAGTCTGTAATGTAATAGTTAGAAAAAGCAGGCAGGTAAGAACTGTATTAGTGTTTGAAGGGGGGACCACAGATATATACTTTTTGTACAGACATATACCTCATTCACCACTTGACATGCAGATGGCTAATACTTTGCATTGCACAGCCAAATAAAATTGGAAGTGTGTCAGGGTATGGGGATGCAATAAATGAAGTCATCCAGCCATAGTAAAGTTATATTATTATAGTGATTATTTTTCTGGGCATCAAAAGAGACAACAGTGAAGCATAACCAAAGGGACTTTATTAACACAAATCTGCAAACATCTCCATAGGAGGGCTATGCTCCAGAGTTCTCAAAACCCTAAGTATATATCAGGTGAGTGAAGCCCACGCTTTCTGTGTGCCAGGGGAAGTCCAAAAGTTCCTGACCTCATTGCTGGAAGTAAGAACAAATAGGCACTGATTAGACTCAAGTTAAGGATATTTCACCTGAGGGCTCATTAACCATAAGAGAAAGGGAATTGGGATACCTTTTGAATGTGCTTGTACTTAAAAAAAAAAAAATACTGCCTTGATGGCAAAAATATATATAATGAGTTTTGTGCTAAAGATATATTTTAAGAAACCATTTTCCAACAAATAACAAGTAACAACTACAAGAGTTAATGTGAAGAAACTTTGCAGTTACAAATACAGATATCAAATGACATAGTGCAAAGCAAAAATATAACATATTTCTAATGTATGTTTTAAAGTTAGACTATAATTGGTATGATGCTGAATATAATCATAAGACAGCTGATGAGCAAATATGGAGCTGTAAAAAAAGCATAAGGATGGGAGGAAGACACTACCAGATGAAGAAAATGCTTATTATTGGTAGCATGTATAGAAAGAGTGAAAAAAATGAGTACACCAAACTTTAACTATAGAGCAAAAACAAGATAACAAAATAGTCCTTTATTTAAAATATAAAAAGAGTTGGGCCAGTGATTCATCATAAACTTATCTGATGGAAAAAAAAAAATGATACCAAAAGGCTATTGGGAAATCTCTATAGGGAGTGTTCAGCTCCCAGTAAAAATTATGTGTTTGTTAATGCATACACAAATAGCACAGAGATGCAAAGGGATCAAAACAGATCCAGAAGGAAAATGACTTTGTCTGAGATGCTTAACAACAGAAAATCTTTACTAAAATGAAGAGAATTTCATAGTTTTTAGTGTTTCGGTAGGGGCTGCAATAGCCCTGGAATCATGGACAATAGCTGGCACCTCAACCCAATACAAGAGACAAGAAGAAGTAACCCAGGAGCTTCACAGAAAAAGCTTAAATGTTGGAATCAGTTAGCAAAATGCAGAAGTGATGGTCATTTGAAGTTTCATACATTTTAAGCAAAGATACTTCATTTGCTTCTCTGAATCTCTCAAAACACATACTCTGATTTAATTTTGATATCAGTAAGCCTATTACATGAAATCCTTGATGTTAGAATTAGAACATTATCTCTGACTGTGCACCTGTCTTCGTAAAAATAAGGTCCGTGTTAGAAGAAAAGGTAATAGTACTGAAAGAAAGACTTTGTGAGTAAAACGGAACGTCATGTGATAATTATATGAAGGGCAATCCCTTACCAAATGTATCCCCATAAACCTAAGAGCAGGGCCTTTAAAGCAATTATGAAGGGATATATATTGACTCATGCTGTGGTTACAGTCATATGGACTTAGAGCAACAAGTTTGTACTGTGCAGAAGCAACTGTGCAGAATGAGATCGACTTTCATTAGAGAATAAAAGGAGAAAGTCCATTCTCAGATAGAAGAACCATTACTAACAAAAACAAATCCGAAGCCCCAGAAAGATCTTCTCTTTCCAAGAACGGAGTCTTTTTTTTTTTTTTTTTTTTTTGCCAATGGGGAAGGAGTTAGTCCCATTAACAGTCAGACTTACTTTTAATAACGGATCCAAGGTAGTTTTAAGAACAAGAAAGGAGTGCTTAAAAAGCAAATTGAGAGATTCACAAATGCACCTGGCAGATCTCTGGGAAATGCATAATTAACAAATGTTATATATAACAACAATATATATAAACAAATATATAAACCCGCGTGGTCCATTGCAGGGTTTCAAAATGTCTGGCTGTGAAAGGGGGCTCTTAGTCCAGTGACACAAGAGTAGAAATCACATTTTATCATTAAAATTAGGAAGAGCACCCTGTGGCAGCCTCTGTTAACTCTCTGAAATCTTTAGGACTCAAGTATCTTCCTTCTGAAGAAGGCCTCTTTTGTGGTTTGTTAAACTAAGTTTAACAAAAACTTTCCTCAGTTTTAAAGTGTTTTGAAAGTCAATCCAAATAAAGATATACCAGACCAACTTCCATTTTGAGTCAATAGAACGTCGTATTTTCTACTAAGATTCTGGTTGAGCTAGGGACCGGAAGACCTAAACTGATTATATTTTCAGAAAAGAAGTCCCTTAGGTAAGTAGAAGAAAATTCCTCTGTGGCATTTAGCACATCACGAGGTCTAAAAAAAAAAGGAGACTTATTCCCAACATATAGGTGCAATAAAAGTGTTTCTCTTGGTAGAATCTCTATGTTTGTTTGAGATGTTATAGAAATATGGAAAATTCCATCAGAAGTGAGTAGGAAAGTGAAACATCTTTCCTCATACACTGTGTTCCATTGTTTTAAAAATGAAGAACAAAACAAAGCTGTTCCTTATAGTTTAATTATTGAACCATTAGTGCCAAAGATTAAGAGATGCAGAAATAATTTAGTATATAAATATAATAATAGACATTATATGCTGATTATTGCATGTTGACATTCCAAATACCAGTTTATGTAATGAGAAGCCTTTCATTTGGGAGTCAGTTTATAGACAACAAGTAAGATTTAAAAGATAATAATTGCTCAGTGAAAGCAATGTCAAAGGTCTGGAGGTTTAGGTATAAGTCCCTTACCCAAAATAGAAGATTGGAATAATTTAGTATTTTAGGTTTATGTTATGAAAATTAACTTCAATAATGTAAACAGATGGATGTTACCATTGAATAGAATAGAATATGTTAAATTCATAGAATAGATAGAATTCATGTATTCTGCCTGAAGAGCTGTCTCCTTTTTCAGTGATTGCTTTTACAGCCCTCTGACTTTTTCCTTCCCAGAAAATTAAGGCATCGCTACATTTATTTTTCTGTCCTATGGACACCATGAAAAACAATAGGCACATCAGACTGGCCTAGATTTCTCGTTTGTGAAGAGACCGATCAGTCTAGGGCTATAATACATCGTTAGTAGAAAGAATCTATTCTGGATTAAAGCAGACCAGAGATGGGCATATATCTCATGACAGAATTGTTTATCAGGCTGTATTTCAAAATTGCGGTCTTAAGAACGTGTATTTATTGATTCGGTCTTTGTGAAATAAAAAGAAAAAAATTCTTGGACTGAATGAAGAACATTTAGACTTCCAAAATAAACATAAAGATCTCTTCGGGGTGAGTCATGCTGTAAATAAGGTATAATATATTAAAATTTTACGGGTAAAGTCAATGCAGATTTCCCACTTTATTGAAACACTTCTAGAATAAATAAAAACAAGAAAAGTGACTGCATAAAAGTTTTTCAAACAAATGATAGAGTTTTGGTAATTAAGATTATGTTTAGAACATCTGGATATGGCTGTTTTTTCAGAGGCAAGTGTAGTTACAAAATGCAGATTGTGAATATGGAATAAGAGAGAAAGAATAAAATAATAAGAAAGAACTAAGCAGAAGTGGGTGATAAATACTGGCTTTGATATTAATGAGGTAGTCTAAGTTCTATACTGCCTGGCTCACAGAATATTTTTCTTTCTGTGTAATAAAGTACATGTTGTGTTGGACACCTGTCTAAAATGCGAAACTGTCTTTCCAAAAAATCATATGCCCCTGTTGCATTTCAATGTGTATTAAAAATCTGACAGAAATCAGAAAAACCCTAAGACAGGGGACTCAGCTGGATCCTAAAGGTATGCAGGCGAATTGGTGTGCTAATAAGATCTCAGTTGCCCATTGTATGTAACCTCTTTTAAGCCTGAACCTGTGTCCTTCGCCAATAATTTTTACAAACCACTTAGAAAAATTAGTAAAATATTTAATGAGAGAGAGATTTCCTTTTAGTAAACTGAAGTGTAAAAGCAGTACTAAGTCTTGCCCAGGAAAATAAAACATCAAAAAACACAAGATATTATGAAGATATTGATGGTCCCATATTTAGAAGAAAAATAGCAGTAATGATGTGCTTATGAAGGAAGATCATTTGAATGTCCTTCTTTTAATTGTTCATACTTATCCTGCCCCCAAAGTCCTGATTCCTGTCTTGCTGAAAGTATTCTGGGTTTCTTTGAAATTTAAATGCTCCCATTAAAGGTGAAAGATTAACTGTACAATTAAGTTATATTTTTAATTTATAGAAAAAGAGTTAGTGTGCTTCTATGGTAGCACTTGATCCATATGTATTTCTCTCTATTTCCTGGTCATGGGAGGCTAAATTGTAATTTGCCAGCGTGCCAGCATCAGGGACTTTTTATCTGAATCTGCCAACCTAGGCAAAGGATCAGCATCAAGAGCGAAGGGAAAACAAAAGTTTCATGCAAGCAAGTATTAATTCAGACCATATGTATACGAATTCTGTGTAGGTCGAAATTTGATTCCTGCCTACCTTGGCAATATCTTTTTAATATCCAGCTGCAAGTGTCATTTCAGCACTAAAATTATTCTTAATGGAATGTTTCCTGCCCTGGATGAAAATAGTTTTTATAATCTAAAATGGGACTTGAGCCCAGTATCCCAATATATAAAGCCATTACATTAACCAGCTGAGATGCTCCATCATAAAAAGATAACTACCCTTACATAAATAACTCCTGACAATGCGAGCAGGCTTGCCTTTGAAGGTGAGAGAGAACGTTGTAGTTTATTGTATTATGTGAATGATAAAAATGATATTTATAGAACCAGATTACAATGACCCTTGTGATGAGCACCAAGAGATTTACACTTTAAGGGAAAAAAACTTTTTAAGAACTGACATCATCATCAAACAATTTGTGTTTCTCGGTGAATCCATGAGCTGAGCCTGGTGTTTTAATGACTAGAAATCATGAATATTAAACTGGAGAAAAGTTGACAGTATTTAAATGAGCATCATTAAGAGACACATAAATTAACAGGATTTTTAGTTCTTGTGGAACCGCCGTTTCAATGTTAATTAAACAACTGGAGTGCTCTTGTGCATTCCCAGCAAACTGTCCCTAATGTGTTCTGCTGAATATCATTATGGGTGGCTGCCTTGCTGTTTAATTATTTTTAAGCTGATTTTTTTTTCCTATTGCTGCAGTGGTTTTATGCTTGTCTTGCGTTCAGAAGGTGATGGGGCTTAATCCCAAAGGAGTCTGTCAGTTTGATCTACATGTGGTGCTTATACTGAAATACCCATTTTTGTAACTAATAAAACATGCACATATAGTGTTGCTGCCTAACCCTGCTGAAAAAGCGCCACTATTGACTGCATTAGCTTTGTACGTAACAGCCATTTGATGACTTACTGGGATTTTAGCAGTAGTTCTCTATCACAGTGGTAATCATTATTTATTCCATTCCACACACGCAGGTGGTAAAGAATATGAATTTAGATATAGAGAAGGGAAGCAAAATAAGCGTGAGATCTAGTGATTTTATAAATGTGAAGAGAAATGCTACATAGAGCAGTGTGTGCTGTATCTATTTAGCAAATTTGCTGTTCAGCTGTTCCTTTACTTACATCTACATTATGTATGTGAAAGTCATACATAATGACTTACGTTATTAAGCCAGTTTTTCGTTTCAATCATGGACATTCACCTAGCCCTTTCAACATGAGGTTTGTGGGGAGAGCAGACTGTGTTAGATGCTCCTTCAATAGGCCTTGCCTTGCCATGTGCATGGATCTGTATCCTCCCTTCTCGTGGCAGCCCATGCTCTGCCTGCCTCGCAGAAGTCCTCCACACTAGGTTTGAAGGAGCTGCTCCCACAGACTGCCCTTCACATTTGTCCAAGAGCATCGCTGCTTCTGAGGCACTTGCCCATCTTACCTCCCTTCTTGACAGATCGTGTCCCTGACCCATATAGAGAGAGCCCTTCTCCATCCAGAGGATGGTCATCACTCACATCGTTTCCAGATTTCTAGATGCAGCAGGTACAGGTAACTGTCCTCAGTGTCCCAGCTAAGCTGGTCAGAGGTCTTGCAGTCCTGCATTGTGGAAGTGCTGCTAACTCAATGCCAAACACCTACGCAGGCTTCACATTAAAGGGCCACGTGTGGATCACTACAATTCCAGTATACACAGTAAAGAGGCCATGGCCATTTTCTGTCCTTTCTGTGCTGCCTGGTTAGAACAGAGCAAAAACTCCAAATATTGAGCAGATATCTATTAAATCATATGCAATTGCCTTGCTACACTCGCTGCTACCCTGTGCTCCTTGCCTGCTACCCTCTGGCATCATTAGGACCTGAGGATACTGCCCCCAAGTTATGGCTACCTTCTATTGAAGCCTGTCAAATCAAAGGGTTTCCTCTGGGGCTGTTACTGAACTTCTAAATGACTTAGCCTCAGCTGACTGGCAGCCTGGCCTGCAGAGTTGGAGCTTGGATGGCAGTGTAACAAATAGCTGGCTGGCCTGCCTGAGAAACAGAAAAAATCTTTTTAAATTTGTGTGTTGAGGGAATAAAAAATCGTATTTTTTTGTCTTGGAGAAGTCACACTCAGTAGTTGGCAATATCATCTTACTCAGCATTCTTACTCTCCAGCTAAGGCCAAGGAGTGCAGATGGTAAAAAGCTCTAGGACCGCACACAGTTGTGTCTGCAGTAGTGGGGCTGCTGGCCCCGCTGACTCCCACCTCTTACTGGCAGTGACAGTGGCCTCCTGGATGGAGAGCAGCACTCCTTAATGATAATAAACTTCCTGCTACTGTGCTGAAGCTATGAGAAATAAAGTAGATGGAAATTAAAAACCCAGTATGATCCGCAGTTCCTGACTTGTCTTTCACTCTGGAAAAAAAACTTTTTAGCCATTTGTCTGGGAAATGTGACTGAGCATTTGTTGACGGGGGAAAAGTATTTTGCATCCAGTCTTCAATTTAATTAACTAAAAGTTGCTTCTGAATACTTTTCCTTCCTACCTACTCACAGTTGCCTGTATTAATAGAAACAGTTGATAGATGTCTTCAGGGGAACTTCCTATCTAATTAGTAGATTTTTTCATACTGCATCTTGCCAATAAAAACAAAATTAAAATAACCAAACAAAGCTAATTATGTGATACTTTGAAATACCTGTCACATAGTTGAATATACATTTCTTCCTTCCCATATTGTGCATTGCATCATTCAATAGGTATTTGTACAGCATGTTTTCCACTCTTCGTGGGACGCTGTTGTGATGTGTTTGTTCAGAAGGCGACATCCAAATCCTCCAAGAGCCATTCCTGACTGCAGTGCATGCAGTTTGGCAGAGCCCGTCCCCAGAGTAAGCAGTCAGGTCAGCCGACCAAGTCCCTAGTTTTATACGTTGAGACTCATATCCTTGGAGGCCCTTTCTGGAAAAAAAAAATTACAAATAGTGAGTGAGTTGTGCTGTCAGTACTGACTGTGGATTTGAAATGTCCTAGCGTTCCGGGTGTTCCGGTATCTGGATGTGAGGATGTAACTTGGATTAGATTTGGTAAAAGATTCAACCTCACTTTGGTTTAAGACGTGAGAAATGATGCTGTTCACCTGTGGTCTCTTAGAAGGAGATATGAGTACAAACTTAATAAGCTCTATTCCCTTAATTCTCTCCAGATTTATTCCAGATTTAATCAAAATTTAATACAACATTACATTGTCTGAGTTTTGTTCAAGTTAATTTTGGAGTTTATTTGGTAGTAGAAGAGCTCTTCTATGAGTAACCTACTTGAGGAACTTTTTGCTAGCTTTGGCAATTCATCTAGGGTTTCTTTACATCAGGGAGCTTGTTGCAGTATGTACAGATAGACTCCGTATGGCTTAGGGTAATGTCCAGTACTTTCAGTCCATCCTGGACATAGCTGCCGTAATTGTAAATTATATTTAAGTAGTTGTCCTGGTTTCAGATTATGTACCAAGAAAAGCTGGAAGAGATGCAACAGCACCGTGATTTATTATTTTTAAAGGAACTGTTCAAGGACTTGTGTGTCAATTCCTATGGATGTTTAAACCGATAGGAAGTTGTAAATGCCGTCCGAAAATACAGACTGTTAGAGGATGCGGCTAGCACAAAGGAAAACAGAACGGTAACGGATCAAAACTTGCGCTACAGGTTCAGGAAGGAGAATCACAAACCTAGCATGTTCTGCAAAACCCACAATAATTTAATAATCAAAGCAGGAGGCAGTCTTTCCTTTTATACTTAAATTTGTAGGAAGAACGATTTAAGGTAGAAAAGCTGAAAACAGTGTCTTAAGGGTCATGCCAAATCAATATTGCTAGCACTGTTGAAGTCTGCAACTTGCACCATATCCTATGCGGAGCACTTGCCCTCACTTACATATTTTACATACCCGCTTACGGGTATGATTCTGATTCCTTAAACTAATTTCTTACCTTTGTCACATTTGAATTTCTTGGAAATATCTGGTACATTCTGCAAATTTCAGTCTCTCTTTTGAATGAAAGAAGAAATGTGAACCTCCAAAAATTCTTTCTCGTAATGAAGACAACTGTGTTATTTCTTATTCATCCTCAATAACCCTTGTGTTTTACTTCCCTCCTAAGCACCCCAGAGCACAAGCTGCTAGTCCTGAACACAAGGCAACCTACAAATAGTTACTCAATTTTGTTGGGCCTGTAGCCTGGGATCCCTGTAGCCTGGGACCATGGTCCCTAGGTGGTGAGTCTTTTACAGAGATTTTCAGTGCTTTTCTGTGTCATTTAAGTACTGCAGATTGCAACTAGTGCTGTCAATAAGGCACTATACAGGTGAATGGCTTTGTGGAAGTCATCACAGCATTGAAAGCATTTGCATGCCGTGTCTCCCTGTTTTGGATTTTCTTCTTTGCTATCTTTGAAGGTTTAATTTACCACTTGCACCTGAAGATTGTTCTGAAGATGCCTGCGGGTTTTCCAGTAGAATCCTGTATTCTAATTCATATTCTAATTCATGCACCTTCAAAGCTAAGCCCATGTGTGTTTTTATTCTCTCCATTCAGCCAATGATATCCCTGCCATCTGTAATCTCTAGGCGTTAAAGAAGTATGATGGGTTATGGATAGATTTTTAATACATTTTCACTGTAGGTAGATATTTCAAAAAAAACACCCCCAAACTTTTTTACCATAGATCTACTTCTCAGCTGGCATTTCTGATTAAAGCAGTAGTTTGATGAGAATCTAGGTTCAAAATCCTTAGGCCTGGTGCTTGCGGTGGTGTGGGGATATGTTCGGCAGAGGAATCCGCTCTGGGATGCTCTTAAGTCCAGCCTGCCTGCTTGAACCTGCTGCTGGGGAGAAAATGTGGGCTAGAGTCTGTCGGCCTGGCAGTGTATGTTCTAGTCTGTATCTATGCAAATTCTGAATTTCTGTCCTATGCCTCTTCATACAGTGATGTAACACGGCGTGGGAAACCTGGCCCAAACTCACATTTTTTGTGTTTTTGTGCATTCCTAAGCAGACTTTTGCAAGTTAGTAGTAGTGTACTCCAGGTGAATGGGTCCTTGCACATCATCTGTTGTTGCTCTGGGCAGTTTATGCTGCAAATGTACATGGCAGAAGTGCAGGTGCCACCTCTGGAGTATTGGCAAACCTGCTCAAAATTGTCCTGAGTGTGGAAGGAAAGGAGAAGGTTGTGTTTCCGTAACTTGGAAAGCTGTTGCAAGCCTCTGGTTCATGCAATGGGGAGAGTGGAGCCTGCACAGGATTAAAGCTGGCAAGCACTAGGAGTGCTTGAAGATGGTTGAACAAATAAGCAGTGTCCTAAGGACAGGAAATCAGAGACACAGGCAAGAGCTGACCCTGTCCTTTAGAGCCTGGTTTTGCAAGATGGCTTCTGGTCACCCAGATACTGGAACAGACCCCATGCTGTTCACAGACCCAAATCAAGCCTGTCTGAGGCCTTTTCCTTTGACATCTCACCTCTGAACCTCTGGCAGTGACGTGCCAGGCACCTTCCTCGGGGGACGGTGTGACCCAGGTGCGATTACTCTGCACGGAATTGCCCTGCTCTCCCCAGGGGCAGCATCGGGGCCCGGCCGTGCTGCCTCTTGCCGAGCCGGCCAAGCTCGGCCCTTTCCAGGAGGTTGGTAATTACAGTGTTTGGAGACAAAAGACTCCCGAGCCGGAGTGCTCAGCCGGCTCTCAGCAATTGAAATTCAGGATTTCAACCCGCAGTAATCTGATACTCTTTGCCACTGCGATTCCGAGCTGCTCCAGCATGCACATCAGAGCCGTGCACACAAAAATCAGAGAGAAACCCGCTTTTCAAAAATCTTTCTTTGTTCAGAGCTTTTTATGTTTATCTTTTTTTCTGGTACACAATGACGATTCTAGTTAAAATAACATTGCATCATTTGGCTCAGGTTACTGGATAATTGGGGAGTCTTTAAAGCGGATTTTCAAGTTGAGAGTAATGGAGACAATTTATAGTGGAACAGATGGTTGGCCTTCATTTGCCTGTTGACAGGTAGCGTGTTGTCAGCACTTCAGGTTGTTATCATACAGAGAACAGCAGCTCAGAATCTTAATTGGGACCCAAAAGGATACACTACACAGCTTTTTCTGGGCATTTACAGGCACAGGAAGATGTACAAAAGAAAATTAGGGGGGAGGTAAGAAAGCTGATGTATAAATATGATTGAAAGGTAAAAGTATTGAGCTTGTTCATGATGATTTCAGTAGACCAATCTTTTGATACAAAGAACATAAAAATGGAGAGCATCAAAGAAGAGGTCACATGAATAGCTCTTTCCAGGTGTGAGCCATAGCCGGGCTGTTTGTGTCCTCACACGAGAGCTTCCTGTTGTAGCAACAACGAGCAGTTTGTTACAGCAGGCAAAATAAATGATGCGAGCAACTATGCAGGGAGCCTGGAGGAAATTTAGGAAAATTGAAGGATTTCTGATTGAAATATCCATGTTTGGATATTCACTGTATCAAACAGGAGGCAATTGAAATCATATTCCCAAAGGCACAGCTGTTCTTGCTAGTTGCAAGGCAGTGTCATAGACTGCACTTGTCCTACCAGGACAAATGCATAATAAAAGTGTGTGACACCCTGTAAAAAACATTTTCTAAATAGCAGAATTTATGTGAAGTGTTGCAAATCAATCTCTAGCTTTGTTAGCCTCATGGATTTTATTATTATATTTAATTATTTTATCTTATTTGGGATTTTAAACTCCTTCTGGGTGGTTGTGCTTTAGAAAAGTGTATGTTCCAAAGTGTTTGAAATCACTCTGTAGCTGGGAACAAGAAAGCTGGAGACAAATTCCTCTCTCATGCATTGCTTAAATAGCCACCTCTGAAATAATACCATTATATCCAAGAATCTTGCCAATCTTTGCTCATGAAAGTATTCTCTGCCTTGCATCCAGTTATGAACTCCTTTCATAACTCTTCTTTATCATGGAGGAAACTCCTCTAGCACAACTTTGTTTTTAAGAGTAATAAGACATTGTCGGAAACACTATTCTAAACCAATTTGGGATGATAGAGAGCAGTACAACAAACACTTACTGCCAAAGAAATTTCAGGAACGTGTGGGACATGCACGAAAGCTGAATCAGAAACACAGTGTGCTCCAGCAAACTTCATTTTTTTTTGTGGCAAGCCACAAGTGTGAGAAATTCACACCACTGTACCTTGCTTTGTGCATAAATAGCTAATCTTCGCTTCCAGCACACTTTGCTTCCCTGACCGGTCAAAATGACCAGAATCTTTTACATACTCATTCTGCAGCAAGGGTCTGACATTGACTATTTTACCCTTGCACAAGGTTGTTTTGGCCAAATCATGATTAAAAAGAGACTTTTTAATTGGCTTCTACAGGCAAAATGTCAAAGGATTTGTTTCTGTCTGAGTCAGAGGTGAGGAATTCTGTTCATTTCTGGAGCACTTCTGAATCCCCGCAGTCTTCCAATGCAGTGTTACTGTGTTTACCGTTCCGCGCAAAATTGAGTGGGTGCTAAATACCGGACTGAGAGCCATAGTATCCCATGCATGGGATCAATGATGCACACTTGGCTTCAGGCAGATGGGATGTACCATGAAATGAAGAGGCTTTCTCATGCTTACAGCCACGCATGCTGTAGCTCTTTGCAGGAGTGGGACCGACGCTGCCTTTCGATGCAGGTCGAATGCGGTGCAGGTGCCAGCACTGACTCCAGCACCACATGGCAGTGTCTTCGTGAGCGCCTCAGAGATCCCTTCTGTGACCAAAGTACAGTTGTTCGCGCTGCCTGCTCACGCAGAGCTTGGAGACTTTGCTGAAACTGAGCGAAAGCTGAAACTCAGGCGATACGAACACCCACTCATCAGGAAGCAAATGAAGGTCTGCTGGTCACGTCTGCCAAAAACCGGGCAGCGATGGGTTTCAATGATGCTGTTGGCTTTAGGGGCTTTATTGGTCTTCGTGCCACTACTGTTCTCATGGGTGTGTGTGATAACACCTCCTACACAGTCCTCCTCCCATCTGACAGAAAACTGGGTACCTTGTGACCTTCAACAAAAACTTGTCTAATCTTAGGCATGTTTAACAACTGTATGCACGGTATGATGAGGTGAATGGCTGGAGAAGCGAGATATGAGGGAAAAGAAAAAAAATTCCTCCTTATGGCCAAGAATGAGATTAAGAATCCATGCTAATGCTAAGCCTCTGCCTGCTCTGGCTACTTTTAAGTGTTTCTTTTTTGTTTGGTGTTTTCTACTCTGCCTCAGCTCCAAAGGGGTGGACGAATGCTTGAGGACTATCTTGTGGAGCCTGATGAAAACGCAGAGATGGTGAGATTTGACAAATACTCCCATTTAGTGGGGCAAGCCTGTGCACATTCATTTGCTGGAGACCCTCAGAGAGGACACAGAGCTCATAAGCAGGCAAGGGTGCCCAGCACGAGGTTCAGTGGTGCCCAGGTTGTTTATGGGCAACATATGGGATCCACCAGGGATTTGCGTGGTTGGAGATCCACGGGCGATGCCTCGTATGCCCCAGGTTCTCCTCCTGTGCTCCAAGCAAGCCAGGCACATTCTGCCCCTGATTATTCCCAATTAATAATTAAAGAGTTTTGTTTGTTTCTTTTCTTCTTCTTCTTAAAGAGTTTCTCTTTCCCTTCCATTTTCTTTCCTTACTGTAACATTTTCTTTTAATACTGAAAAGCATTTCTTCATTGTTTGGACTAATTTCCAAACAGATTAAAAACTGTTGTAGCAGTCAAGCTTCAGTTCCTTCGTTTATTAGATTCAGAAGACAGCAAATTCCTTAAAACACAGATATAAACAATTATGGTAATGCATTCCGATTTTATAATTAGTTTTCATCACATGAAACACATAAGTTCGGGCTTCAGATTTTTGTTATCATTCTCTTCTCCCAGCTGTGAGTTTGGAGTTCACGTATTTCCATTCCCGGCATTGCTCACAGCCCCTGGTGGGCCGTGTGGTCAGGGAGAGACCTACCTCTCAGAGACATGGAAATATGAGAGGAAAGGGCACAAATGCTGAGATGGGAACATTTTGCTGTAAAGCACATGTGGCATATCTAGCTATTGTTTTCATTAAGAAAAAATAAAAAGGAAATTGAGTGAGCTTTAGCTGCATTCGGAGCATTTGCATTCCTGTTTCACAAGGAGATTGGAGTAGGAATGAGATAACTCACACACAGTCAGGGTCCAGGGAAAATAACTCAAAAAAGATGTCAAGACCTGGAAGAGGAGAAAGCTGCTCTTTTCACACCGAGTGCTAGAAGGGAAGTTTCTGCCTATAGATATAAACATGAAACTCTCACCTCCTTCATGATGAGTCTGACCTTGCCCTTCTGGAGTCTGTGAGAGATTTCCCAGGGACTTTTTTGGGCCCCGAGTCCAGCTGTTGGAGATTTGATGAGAGCTGAATTTGGACCCTTGCAACAGCAAGATACATACAACAAGAGCCTCTTAATTTCTCTTTTAATTACTTTTGTCTTGCATGTCCAGAAGGATAGGAAATGAGTTTTATTAATATATTGAGAATGTAATGATCATTAGAGAATAAAGAAAGGATTATAGTCGTTGTCTGGTGCAGTCCTCCCACATGCTACCCCAAAACCTAATTGTAGCCGTTGAGGGCTTGAGCAATGCCCTGCTTAATGATAATTTGTGTGACTGCTTCGGAAAGGAAGTGGCTGTTAGGGCAGAAAACAAGCACTAATGAACAATAGGAGAGAGAAAATTAACAGGAATACAGGAAGAAGCCCCAGATGTGATCGCAGGCTCCATTAAGAGAGGTATTTCTAGTAGAAAGAGGGAAATATTAATGCTATTGTACAACACACTGATGAGTTTTGAACAATCTCATCTGTGTAATTCTCATCACTTACCTTCAAGGAAAACTAATTCAAGCTGAAACAGGTGCCAGAAAGGACAGCAGGGTGACCAAGGGAACTGGAGAGCGTGCCTAACAAGTGGAGATGTATCTATTCTGTGTAATGAAGTACAGCAAAGAAAGCCTTGAGCTAGCACCTGCCCAAGCTAATACATCCAGATGGGGCACTTAAATGTGGAAATAGCAGCATCCGTGTAGCCCTGAACCTCAACTGAAGTACCCTGCAATGCAGCAGTGCTTATTTGCTCAGGTGAAATGCTCTGCTGAGGCACATTTTACAGCCTCCTAGAGCTGGGGTTGGCTCATGGGGTGGCCAGTTTGCATAGCTCTTCTCCTTGGGTTGTAACACATGTCAAAGAGCTTGCAGAACCAACTCAAGTAAATATTATTTTTCTCTTGCAGTGTATATATACTGAATGGCACACAAATATGCTATGGGCAAGGGCTGGAGGAAAAAAAGGAAGAGAGAGAAGAAACTAGTTAAATCTGGATCAAGAAAAAATGTATTTAAAGTGATCATGAAAATAGATGGAACTGTACTAGCAGAGGAGCAAAGCTTTGCAGTGTTCCTATTAGTCCTACAACTGACCTTGATTCATTCGTGATGGATCAGAGTGAAAATATGGAATATGATAACTCCTCAGCTGTGGTCGTAGATAGTCTTGCACAAAAGGCTGTCATTATAACTTTGAAAAGATCTAGAGCTCAGCTTAAAGACCCACGTATGCATGTGTAGGGCATGACTTACAAGGTGAGTCACTGTGGTGCAGATGTGTGTGGAGCAATCGGTCCTGGAGTGCAGGACCCATCCGAGATCAGCATGGGGGTTTGCTGAATAGATGCTGTGTATTTCTAAACACTCTGCCAAAGTCAGTATATCCCCCATTTGTTTATTCCACTCTTCAAGGCAATTTATACAGACTAGAAGAGACAGAGACAGTGGAGGTTAAATATTCAGGGTGGGGATTTAGCTGTGTGAATCCTATTAAGGTTAATGGAAGTTGCACCACTAAGTCCCTTTGCGTCAGTCAGAGTATAGTCAGTCACCCTTGTGCTATGTGCCTTGACAAGAGTTTAGTCATAAACAGAAGTAGCAACAGAAATAAAACTCATTTGATGAGCTAAATTAAATGATTACTGTAAAGACAGCAAGTTCTGTTGTAGTTGCCACTGTGGTCAGACTCTGCAGTATACCAAGAGCCAAAGAAGAGATTAAGATTTTGCAGGAAGTAAAGACCCATCTGAGATGCTTTTATAAGTGCTAGGAGGCATCAGGTTTGAGTATTACCCCTAAAAAGATGTCATCAAAATCTCATCATGTTCCAAATATCTCTTGAGAAAATTGGTCCACCTTATCTGGGCAGAATTGGTGTGCTGACATGGCAAAAACTGCGCTTCAGCTGAAGGGCAATCAAGGTATGGTTTTAAAGTCAGTCAATGAGCTGCTGTTTCTGTAAGATCATAACATGAGTAGCATTATGTGCTATATACATATATATATATATATTTATATGTATATATAGCATGTATGTATGTATACACACACTTCTTTCTGGTATACCAAAATAGAAAACAGGATGAGAGGCAAAACCTGCTCTTCATGTAATAAATTAGATCTCACTGAGGTGTGGTGAAGTTGCAGATATTCTTGATTGGGCAAATTTGAATCTTTCAGCAGCACACCAGTAATTCACCTTTCCCCAGCACCTGTTTACCTCTGACAAGAGAAGGGTTAAAAAGCCTTTCTACCTCTAGGAGAAAACAGTAGATTATCAGCCTTATTCTCCTCAGAAAGCAGCCAGGGTACAGGTCAGCTGAACATTTATGCGAGTCAGGACTCATTTTCTCTAATGTAATCATATGTTTGGTGATAGATTCAAAGAAAATTGCCCAGTACTTGCAGGGTTAAATCACTAATAACGATGTTAGTAGTGATCTGGCTGGTGAAGTATAATCCCCCTGAGATCGCTCTCTCCGTGGAACGCAGCAGTTTGCTGCGGTGCTGCTGGAGATGAAAGCGTTATACCCCGGCTCCATGTGCAGTACGTGATCGCCTTCGCCTCTAACCCTTTTTTGGCACTTAAAGTTCATACGGATTATCAGTGATGTGATCAGAGGGTGACATTCACTGTTTCCTGGCCATCCTTTGTCTTTATTTGTCTTCATTACCAGTTTTGGATAACCTTGGAGAAACAAGTTACGGCACCTATCAGCCCAGATGACATATTTGCAAGCAGGCCAGGGTGAGAGCAGAAGAATCTGCTCCGCGGCGAGTCCCTGCTCCTCTTGAGTGATGCACCTGCATAGACTCCGCTCTCCAGGATGATTTGGAGTAGCAAAAAGGTGCGAAACGGGGAAATCCAGACCCAGGTAATTCAGCTCACGTTTAAGAGGAGGTTTTGCTTGTTGATTAGGTAATCCTTCTCTAGGAAACGCACGGCACCAACTGCTTTTCATGCTAGATTAGTGCTCCTGTGGTCAATTTGCTTTTACTAATGTCAGGGCCCCACGGAGCAGGTTCATCTGTCGCATAGCAACTGCTTCGGCAGCAGTGGAGGTAGCCATGCATAAAAGATTACACATGATGGCAGGGCACAAGTGTGAAGATTTTCAAAATTAGATACAATCTCAGCATGAATATGAACTGCAGAATTGACATGGAAGGCTTTTTTTCAAGTCATCAAGTTTCCATATTTATCAGGAAAAAAAAAAAAAAAAGTGGCTTAACCGCAGTGCATGGAAAACCAAGGAAATGCAGAGGGCAGTAATTTAGAAAAAGCATCAGCATGAATATGAACTGCAGAATTGACATGGAAGGCTTTTTTTCAAGTCATCAAGTTTCCATATTTATCAGGAAAAAAAAAAAAAAAAAGTGGCTTAACCGCAGTGCATGGAAAACCAAGGAAATGCAGAGGGCAGTAATTTAGAAAAAGCAGCAAGCAAGCCAGTGTCTGTGTACAAATAAACGTAAACAGAAAAAAACCCACACATTTTCCGCCAACTGTGAGGCCACCTTTAGCTTCGTGCTATACAAATGCCCTCAGGAGCTGGGATAGTTTGCAGGTGCTTCCGAACATTTCCAAAGGTCACACCCTGTAATGTCCCACGATCACTAGTAAGCGATAACTTACCCGGCTTCCTTTGCAGTGGACTTTGAGCAGCCTCCAACCCTCCGTGCCACCCGCAGCTCCGCCGGTGCTGGGACTCTGCCCTCCTTGCTGCCTTGGCCAGGGCAGGAGTGACATTCCCAGCTTTTACTATGTGCTTTAGGTCTGGTGTCTGCTTTGGGCACACAGTCAAGCTTTCTTGGACTTTTCTTTTCAAAACACATACCATCTTTTCACTTAAAAGATGGAAGGAGGCAGAGCTAGATTGATCGATTAGGTATTTTAAAAGCAGTAAGTCAGGGACTGGGTTTTGTTGTTAAAAGCAGGGTTTTTTCCCTCTGTCTTTAAAGTAGAGCAAAAGTGAGAATTGGATGATCTTTGTATCTGAAGTGCTCAGCTGCTTTGACAGGCTACTTTTGCAGGCTACTTTTGTTTCTGTTTTGTGCTGTTTTCCCTCTTATTGGGAGGACAAATCCTGGGCTAACCCTGCAGAGAGCTGTCCCTTATCCGTCTCTATGCAAGACCAGCAGACCTGCCTGAAAGAGGGGCCTGGGAGGTAAATCCGGCTAATGAAGGCACTCAGGTAGGCAATGTGCATTATTTTGTATCCCATATTGATTTCAAAGTGAACACACATACAGTACCAAGCATCTGGAAGCCTTAGATATCTGTAGGAGATCCAAGGGAAAGCTGTTCATCCCATCTCCTCGGTGCTTCTGTTTAACTGATAGCAATTAGCTCATGTTTCCTAGTGAGGAGTGTAGGAACCATTTCACTCTCTGGATAAATTTCATCTAGGCAAGAAATTATATTATGACAGTTGCTATCCGCGATGCTAAAATGCTTTTATTAGGACAATTACAGCTCTTTTTACTCTAGGCTGAAAGAGAAAGCGAAGAGATAGCTTTGCTAGAAAGAAAGCAGCGTGTTAGGAATGGCCTTTTGCTGCAACGAGATCAGGGTCTTCTGGATTAATCTTCGGATTATAAAGATTTTCCAAGGATAAGACAGCTAAGTCATCTTCCGTCTCTAAGGAAGACAGCACTATAGCTGCTTTGGTTAATCTAAGACAACAGCTCTTCCCTTGGAGGGTGTCAGTAATCCAAAAGATTGGTGGATAAAATAATTGAAGTTCTCAGGGGTTAAGTTTAGAGACTGGAGCCATTTTTGCAAGAGCAGCAGCTTATTAAAGTGACAAAGCCGCACTTCAGTCCCCACCGGCCCTCCCCAGCTGCCATCCCCATGTCATTTCCCCTACACACGTTTGGGGCACTCTGAGGGGAAGACAAGGCAGAAGGAAAAAAAGTGTCAGGCACTGTAACCGTGAATATTCCCCCTTGCCGTGTGTGAGCCTGGTAATACTGTGCAATTCAGCTGCACTTAGCAGCTTAAGATACCACGGCACCCTGTAGACTGTCATGGTGAGGGTCATCCTGCTCTATGCAACGGGAGCCTTCCTCATCTATAGCTGTTAGTAAGTGGGAAACTGAGGCACAGACTGCTTAGCTGACATGCTTCCCATCTCCGCTGCTCTGTGTTAGCAGCATGGGATGGAGGAGAAGCCCAGAACCTCCTGTCCTTTTTTGTACCTTTACCAGCCACAGCATGTTCCCTTGGACTCAGCATGGGACCTCCAAGCCCAATAGCTACCATCATGTCACAGGCAAGAGCAATGTAATGGAGACAAATAAAAAGCCGAAGAGATAAAGCATGCTTTACCAAATCCTTTCACACTTTTCAAAAAAAGGCATGCTGCAATTGGAGTGGGGAATACAAAACTGCGGTTAAATCAAGACTTTATTCATGTCTGGTCTCTTTTGAAAGAGAGAAACTCTCCCAGGGGCCATCCAAGGAGTCCTGGTCAGCTAGCAGTACCACTGAAAGCAAAGTTGTAAAGTTAATGCTTTTGAATTTGCAAGCGTTCATTTTCATTGTGCTTCCTTTGTACTTGCTTTGCGTGGAAGGACAAACATATCCACAAAGAAATGAGGAGGGATGATAAGATGCTTTTTTGACTTTTGTCATAACCTTCCTACTTCAGCTTTTTAAAATGTAAATAGTCCCAATAACAGCAGTCTGTCTTCACATTCAATGAATGTGTCCACCCAGTAAAAATCAGACTATTTTGTATTACCTTTCAAAAAACCAAAAGATTAGATTTGGCACAGGGTCTAGTATTAATTTTCTTCAAGTATAGATTGCATTTTGGGCCATTTCTGTATATCTGTCATTTTCTGCTTCAGCAAAACTGTATTCAGCTTCTAAAGTCTTCAGCTGAAATCTGGTGGGCTCTGATGGAATTAATTTTGATTTTATCTTCTTTATCTGTTCTTAAATATTTACTAGTACATCATGATCTCTTTTCTGTGAAATACTGCTTTCTAAATGCATTTTTAAACTCATTCCACATTCTCTAAATGTCTGACTATAGTAAGAGCAATAAATGATGCTATGTCTTTTTCTTACAAATATTTCAAATCTAATGATATGATCACTGAATTCTAATTGTGCAGCAAGTTGTGTTTTACTGATCAGCCCCAGGTTCATTTTTTAAAAAAAAAAGAAAGTCAAGGGGAGAATTACGATCAGATTGATCTTTTTGTCACAAAAACAATACAAAAAAACCAGTACATTCTGAAGGAGAATGAGTTCATCAGGAAGTACTTTATTCACTATTAAAATTACTTCAGCATTAATTGAAAAAAAAAAAGGAAAACACTATCATTCTGTCTGATACATTTTTTTTATTATCTGCTTATGCATTGGCATATTCTCTTGTTCTGTTCTGTGCATTAATTCTATAAATCTTTCTTTCTCATTCTCCTGTCCCTTGTCCTCTTCCTTTTCCGTTATTTCCCCCCATCTTGTTAACATCACTGCTGTGGAATCTATCCCTGTTCTGCAGTTTTTTGTTCCCTTACTGAATTTGCTCAAATCTATATTATTTTGGAAAATTAATATTGTTCATTTTTTAGGCTTCTCAGTGCAAAAAAATGTAATTCAAACAGTCTTGTGCTGTATAAAAAATGTATCTGTACAGAGAAAAACAGGCTCCACTTTATTTTTTTATTGATAATAACATTTTCTTGCTTGAAGGAACAATCAGCCTTTCCATTTTCCTCTCACTTTGTTTTCCTCATTATACCTTTTCAGATTAATAGTATTTTGCTATCACCTGCTTTCACCTGAGATTTGAGTCGTCCATTCCAGTGTATATCCAGTCCCACAATTAGCATTTGCTAATTAAAAACATCATATTTCACTGTTAATAGCCACTGTATCCTCTTCCTTTCTTTGTTCATGTACCGTTTATTTTTCTTAGTCTGCGTTGCTGAAGTGCCATGCCAGGACTGTCTCAATGCAGATTCACAGCTTTCATCCATCAGTGACAAACTGAACTGTTAGTTCATCAAAAAATTTTGCTTAACTCGAGATTCCCGAATGACTGTAAGTGAGCTTGAACTCTTTACCTTTCCTCATCATCTTTCGCGCTTTACCCTGGGGACTGAAATCCCGTCTTCAGTATCAACTACCTTTTCGAAAATCTGGCCCCAGTGTGTGTTTTTCCTGCATCCCTGTGACCTCTCGCATCCATTTCACAACTGAGGAGCCCTGTGCTAACGGTGGCCCTGGGAGCTGTGCCCAGGTAGGAGCCGGGCTGCCAGCGCAGACTGTGGCAGGAGAAAGTAGCTCCAGAGAGCAATTCATTTCCCCCGTCTGAGGCACTGATGGGCAGGAACTGTGTTTGGGCAGTGTCTTTCCTCCCTCCAGGGACCGCGGTGGGAGCTGAAGTGACTACCTTGATGTCGGTGCTTTCCCTCCAGATGGCCTGAGCTAGGTGGGATGGAGCTCACATTCCGGGCATCTGCTGAACAAGGTGCCTCGTCCATGAGTCCAGTCCCGCTGACCCAGCGTGAGCCGCTCTGTTTGGGAACTGGGCATTCATTCGCTATGTAGATATGAAGCAAAGCAATGGGCTCCGTTTCTCGGAGCTGAGAGGCTGCTCTGCCCAGGAGAGTTTTGCTGCTGGGGGAATTTGCTGATGCTGCTGCAAGTGAATGAGCCTCCAGCTCCTACCAGTTACGGCAGGTCATTCCAAGGCTCTGCGCGCCGGCAGGTTGGAGCACACTCAGCTCTGCCACTGCCGACCGCAGCCATGTCCTGCAGCTCACTTGTGTACCACCGTGACCCAGGAAAACCGTGTATTTAATCCTACATCGCTTACTTCTGGTCTGTCAGGAAACTCCAAATTGATCTTCAAGCTTAATTGTATAATAACCCATAGGTAGTTTAAATATTTCAGTCAGTTCACCTCCTAATCACCTTTCCTTGAGGCTAAATAATTCCCATTTCATCATTCTCTCAGCTACTGTGTTAGCCTTCTCCAGTACATTAATCATTCTGGTTGCCCTCTCCTGTACTTTCTCCATTTTAGCTACATCTGTCTTCCCCTCTCACGACTGAAATTGGACATTATATTCCAAATTTGGTCTAACCACCACAGGGCCTTATAAAGTAAAAATGTAATTTGATTGGCTTTTTTACAGATATACCTCCTTCTTAACACATACCAGCCTCTTACTAACTTCCTTCCGTGATGCTGCCAGTTGAAGTGCGAGTGCACAAGTCAGAGCTGTCAATATGCTCAGGGCTTTTTCCTCTCCCATGTTAACTACTTCATTACCAACTCATCAACTTTTGAAGCATCTTTTTCTTCCAGTCAGGATTGTTTACCATGTGTCTGCTAGTGTTTTGCTGACAGGAGAGGAGGACTTTGCAATATAGCCTGATGGTATAGGCACTAGCTGGAAAAATATTTCTCAGAGACCTGAATGATTTCATTGGGACTGGTCTTTTTCTCTTTTGATTTACATTTTATACCCTTCACTACTTTTGCACCCTTCATTTTTCCATCATTTATTTCCCCAAACTATTCTATAAATAGCTATATCCTTCAGTGCTTCAATGATCAGCCCTATTTTAGTATCATTTGTATTATTTAGTAAATATGGATAAGTCGCAAAAGGGACAGTCTGAGGATAACACAGTAGTGATATAGGGAATGTTAAAAAGCTCGATGAAATTGCTGCTCTGATTTTCTCAAAGAAACAAACTCATCTTTTTCCTAAAAATCAAAGCAGAAAAACCTCCCTCGAACAAACAAACCCAAACCACCAGTCCATGACTAATCTAAAAGGAAATTCTGTTCAGGAATCTGAAAATCTTCAAATATTTTATCATATCATCTTCCTAGGATTTCATGGAACCTCATATGTAGATAGACTTACAATTTTGAAGCTTATTACAAATCAAAAGAAAGGCTCCTTTGGATCAGTATCTTGTGCATTTTTTTTTTAACAGAGGAAAAATAACAGAATCAAATATTATGATAGACAAATATAAGAAAATCTGGATATAGCATATAATTTTCTTCTAAATTTTGTATTATTTTAGTGACAGATGGTTCCAGTAGTTAGGATATCAAGTTGGGACTTAGGAAAATTGAGTTCAATTCCTTGCTCCACTACCCTCTCCTCATTCAGCCTTCGGCAAGTCACTTAATTTATCTTTGCCTTGGTTTCTCATCGGTCAATCAATTGCTATGGAAATGCTGAATGCACTGGATCCTGTGGGTCACGGACACCATATAACAAAATAAAGGTCTCGGATGACACACATATCTTAATCCCATTTTAGCAGAAGGAAAGGCAATGTCCTTATGAACCAACTAGCCTTAGAGAAAAGTCTGATGATTTAGTTTTTGGTCCTGGCTGGTTCGTGGCTGGCTTTTAGTATGCTGAGGGGAAGGACGGAGGTGATTTTTGGAGCAACCACACATTATTAAACTAGTTTGCCTTCAGCAGTTAGACGTAAGCAAAATGTTGTGTCCAGATTTTGCAGGTGACCTTTCAAACAAGCGCGGCCGGAGTAGCACAAAGAGAATTGCCAAGGACTAAAAATGTGGATTGGGATTCCCAGAGGTGCTATATTATAACTAGAACATGTATGTTGAAAAAAAAAAAAACACCTCCATCCCCTGGGAACACAACTACTACTAAGATTTTCAGGAAAAAGAAGCAGGCCTTCCATCTTGATATATTCCAAGTTGTTTGTATAATCTGGTCACTTACATCTGTAAGAAATTGGATGGATTCACGAGGGAAAAAACGACCACCCTAGAACATGTAAAAGTTTGTGCTTTTTGTCTAATATACTCTCCCATTCCACTCTGCTGTTCAGACATGTTGCTTTCATTTCAATAAATGTATTTTAATCCGGTGTCAGTGAGGCCTGTATTTAATGCATGATATTTGATACTTATTTGACCAGTTCATGCAGTCATGCTCAGTTTAGAAAATAACTAGGAATTGCTGAAATTCTCTCTCCCTAAAATATTAGACAATCTTTTAATGAATGTAAATGCAAAAAAACATGACGGGAACTTACTACCTCTCAGGGCAAGTAATACCCATTTACCCCAGATGGGACCTTGACTCGAGTGCTGACATATGATGGTATTTATTTTTTGCCCATTAGGTAATCAGAGGTAGGCTTTTCAAAGGGAAATTATGGTGGCATAATCCATTTAGCTAGGATTTACGGATTAAAAAAAGGGTAAGAGAATAATTCAAATGCCCATGATATAAATAAGATTAGATAATGAATCATTTCCTAATGCATTGAGAAAATAAGATTAGATTGTTCTTGGTCATGTGAACAGTTTTTCACCAATAAGCAAATCCCGATCTCTGAAAATAGTCCTTTTTTTGTTCTCATCCCTAATGTAGTATCCAAAATACAACCTTAGAGATTTTAATTTAGACATCAAATGTGAAAACTGCAGGGCTGTGTAGTTGCAGGATGTAATATGGCAAAAAACTTGTAGTCCACAATTTACCTCAATTTCTGCCATTCAATTTTTGTCATTAAAGTTAGTTTATGAAGATTAGAAGCAAGCTGAGACCACAGACAATACTGGAGTTCTGGCACTGGTTTCAGTGCAGCCTGAATTTACTCCTAATTTCATGTAGAAGATTTCCTGTAGTGTCTGACCACCACATAAAGAGCTCAACTTGAGCTATTTGTTATGCAATAATAAATAATAGTCCTGGAAAACAGCACTGAAGCTCACTGACAGCTAAACCAGAAGAGCGAAAGCAGAAATGCTTTATCCGTTGAGACCCCATCTTTTATCCTTTTTCAGGTTTCAGCTGTCATTAAACTCTTTTTTTTTTTTTTTACCAAAGTAGTTTTAAATTACTACATTAATTTCAAAATCAAGCTAAGTTCCTTAGTAAGTGAACCATTTTCATCAGGATCTGAAAGAATTCATTATAAAGTTGATTCAGTAAGAGCTCTCAACTTACTACATCAAAAGAACAGCACCATTTTCACAACTCAATGTGATTATAGGGTGGATGTTCAAAATATTTATTGAGCTGCATTTTGGGATTCATGTAAAACATTATAATGGTATTTTTGAAAAATTTTCTAGTAATTTTTCTTGCCAAATATACATATGGGACAAATGCGCCATAGAAGAGATATATGCAGCTGTTATAAGTCACTATACTCTACTGACCCCCTCCAAGCTACTCTAATTTGTAGAGATTTGACTCATTAAAAATCTTTATTTCTGCTTCTGCATGTTTTTATCCTAGTCAATCTTCAGCGATGAGAAAGGTTGAGATGAAGGAGTAGATCAATGTGAGACCTATTGTTAAATTTCACAATTATTCCTACACCACGGTGTTCATTGCTAGAAATAATGCTGCTCTACTGCATGGTTTATATAACACATAACCCAATGGGGCCCGTCTATGAGATGAACTCTTATCTACTCCCGCGACACAAATAAAATACTTGTTTTTCCCACCTGGCAGTGGCGAGGAGTAAAGGTGAAAGAATAACTGCTCAGGGAAGATGGAAAATCGAAAGAGCTTGGACGAATCTTTGCCCAAATCTCTGAAGGCTGACATGATGTCTCTGCATCAACCATTCCTTGTTGATTACTTTGTATTTGTGAGGAAGTTTTGGCTGTAGTTCTGATAAACTGTATTTGGCAAAAATAAAATGCGCCTTCTACTGCATAAAAAGGGGAAAAAATCTAATATAATCTTGGTAGCTAAATGAACTGAAGCAATTTTCTTACTGCTTTCTGCTGCTTTATTCATCAAGACTCTTGCTTATTATTTCCTGGAAGGTAGAAAACTGTGCTCAGGTCTAGTGAGCAATTTTCAGGAAGAATTCACTTTATGTCTGGCATGGCAAAATTCCTTCACCAACATTACAGAATCACTGTACAGCCTGTCTTGCCCATACTCTAATAGATCTTTGCTACTGTTGGAAAGCAAGGGAGAGATACTGGTTCCCAGAGACAGACCAGAGGCTCAGGGCTGGAGATACCTTTTTAGACCTCTTTTTCCTTCCTAATGTAGGTGGGAACCATTACTTGTTCCAGTCTTTATTAGCAACATGTTCCATATGAATCATTTCTTTGCCTCTGAAAAACATGGCTTGAGGGAAGGATGTCAGGAAAAATTTGGGGAGTTTTTCATTCCTGCAGAATTTGTTCTGCTGGACGTTTTCGTGGAAAGAGATGTTTGTGTCCAGCAACTCCAGAAACAAATCAATATCTATGAAAATAATAAAACAAAAGAACAGGGAGTACAATTCATGAGTGATTTGCCCCTGCAAGGATTGCAGAGAGCGACAGAAATCTTGGCAAGAAGCAGTAGGTCACTGCAGCACCCACATGCTGGACTCAGAGCCGCAAAGCACAAAGGGCTGGAGAACAGGGTGCAGTGCATGACAAACGAAGGGCTGGATTTGCAAAGAGAAACCAGGTCTAGAGCTGTAAATAGCTTTCCAAAAGAGGTGGTAAAACAAGAGTTAGTGAATCACAGAAATTGTATGTCTTCTGGATAATTTTTCTCATCTTCTCTGGGGCATCATCAGATACTGGCAAAGGGAAAGTTGGGAAGCCAGGTGGCCATGGAGAGGGTAGATGTTACTTCATCCAGCTGGCAGCTGGATCACCAGCATAACAGAATATATTTTATCTTTAGGAAAAAAGAAATGTCCTAACTCTGGCAATCCTACAGAAGAAGAACTCTTAGGTTGTATCAAATTCTCCCTGACATCAGTGGTGTACAGGAGTCTGAATGTTGAAATCTATTTCAGCTGTAATAATGCACTTCACATAGAGTATCTCTAAGCAAGCAATGTATCAGTGTGTTAATATTTGGTGGAAGAGGACCCTTCAGAGAATTTGTTTAACTATTAGGAGCCTTTGGGTGCATCACATGTCATTTGGGTGCATTGCATATTCTGGCGGTGAGATATAAACTTATAGAAACAACTATGAAAGCAGCCTGTGCCACTTTTCCTCAGTGAGTAGCTGAAAGGAAACTTGCTAAGGCTGCCTTGAGCCATGGTGTCAGAGCCTGGCTTAAAGGAGTTTAAAGAAACAACTTCTGAGTTACTCAGGCAACAGAGGTGAGTTCTTCTGTCACAGTGTTTTCTCTGGAGAAGTCACACTGTGTAGCAGGTACATAGCTATTGTTACCATATATTTTTGTGGTTATCCAGAGCTAAATTAGTATGCTCATTTTAGGGATTCATCAAATTGAGCTTGTACCTTCCATAAAGGTTAACTTTGACTTGTACCAAATGAATTAAAGATGAACAGTCTTCAGTATTATGCTCTTCAGGATTTTACAGTGAATGAGCTACATGTCATTGATTATTTACGGAGCACTCCACACCATAGTAATTCCAAAGTAATATCAAGATATATGTATCCTGAAGCTTGTTGGAATGGAAAAAGTGTTACCAGTGATATTTTGTAAAATAAGTACAGGATAAAGGTCATTGTGAGGAGGTGTAAAATTACAGGATATCTTGGCCATGAAATTCAGTTGAAATAAGTTCAGAAATTATTAATCTGTCCTTAGAGTGAAATGATGCATTGGCAAATCTGCAGTGAACTGAATTTCACTTAGGTTTTTGTTTTAAGTGGAAAACTGAAGGGAAGAGAAACCCCAGCTGCACAAAGATTTTCGATTTCACCATGTTCCCACAGTAGAACTGCAGTTTTGACAGGGCTTCAGCTTCAACTGGCAGCACGTCCCATAAGAGATTTTTTCCTCTCCTTTCTTATACAAAGACAGTGTTTAGTATTGTATCTCTGTGTGTTTGCCTGGAGCAATCTGAGGCACTATGGCTTTTCTAATGGCAATTCACATTTGATTTTCATATAATGGCTGTTCAAGGTTTCCAGTAGTGTTTTAGTTTTAATTTGACAGAAATTAATAAGTATAAGAAGAAAGATATACATCAGCACTGTACAGAGGTATTGTCACACTTCCTAATTTGTTAGACAATAAGAATAATCTACCACTTCCAATTTAGACTCAGTAAAATAAACACATGTATATTAATGATTTTAAAATATTTCTGTTCAGTCGAGCATGTCTCCTTTATGCAGAATAGCATCAGATCAATAATTAGTTGCCATGCATTTTAATAGCAAGAGTTTTTGCTTAAGATTGTTTTTCATAATTTTGCATTTATGTTTGACAAGTTCAGGAACTTGTCTTATTTGAAAGAGAAAATATTAATGCAGAAATTACTTCTCATTGTATTATTGCTTGCCAAATCTAATATGTAAATACCCAGTAGAACTCATGCTTATGTTAATGGGGAGAGGATCATAGAAATCTTGTAGACAGAGTCTATTTGTCCCACTTTGTTCCACACATTAGTATTCTCTATGGAACTTAATTATTCAGTGTTTTAATTTTAAATTAAAAATAAATACTGTACATGAATGATAATTTGAATAAAATGATAGGAAAACATTGTCACAATGAAATATAAGATAAGTTCTCTTACAGTGTTCTTCTTACAGTCGTCTTCAAAAAGAATATAATGAAAAGATACTCCTTATATATCCTAAATTTAACACCCTCCCACCATTACACATCTGAAGAGTTCATATTAGTGATTGGTTATAATATGGGATAGATAGGCAGCTGAAATAGTTGTATAGCCCCAAAATACACTGAACTTAGTTTTTAATACTGGCTTTATTACTTCTGTGCACATTTTGCAGAGTGATAAGATTGTCACATTTAGATACAAAATTTAAATATGGATTTTTTTTTCTCCTGATTGCTTCTCTCAAAACAATTTAGTGAACATGGGCTTATAGCCGGTGATTTTGCCAAGAGGAATGCTCCGACTGTAGCTGCTGGGCATTGTGGTGGGCTGTTTTACCTCTCTGAAATGAGAAAAACCTGAATGGCTCCTTTAGCTTGTTACCAGGGTGGAAAAGAAGCTCGAGCACAGGAATCAGGAGTCAGACACGTCTGGTTTCCAAGGCGCTTTGGTCTCTCTGGCCTGATCTCCGGTGGGAACTGGTGCTGATGCTGTTGTGAGATGTTTACACCAATACAATTCTCCAAATGATCCTACAAATGCAATTACAACAGGATCTCTATCACTCATTTTCCATACCAAAACCATAAGACAAGTAGTGCCTTTTCCACCCTCTATCAAGAGACTGTTCTGAACACAAGAGTTTGTGAAGTTATAGCTTGCTATATCATACTGACAGGAAGCTCTGTTTGGGTCACCATTTGCTTAGAAAACCTATTTTAAAAAGGGTTCATAAATTACTTAATATAGAAGTATGGTGTAGGCAGGAATGTAGGTGATTGTAAACCAGGAGTTTAATTAAACTGAGATATTTTTATTGTCTTGCTATTAGACATGAAAGCAGGAGAATCTTGGCATAGAACAAACTGTCTTTAAATTAGGAGCCACTGCTGCTTCCTCCACTAAGGCATTTTGCCTCCCTGTGGTTGCTCTCCCTTGGTTTCCCATGGCTTAGCCCTGCTGCAGACTGGCCTAGGTTGAACTTTGGTTCTTTCCAGCTCCTTCCTTCTAACACATTTCAATTTTACCACATTTTAAAACTCACCAGCTTGTTAGCTCCTTTTCTGCTCATTGCGTTTACTTGGGGATTTTGGAAGAGACCCTCAGCTATAGTAATACATAAACCACATAAAAATACACATTGTTATTGATAATCTAGTTCAAGTGAAAGTCTGATGGTTGCATTGTTAATTCACAATCAACACACGCAGGAAGTCCAATCCCCTGGTGCTACTGGTTCTCAAATCATACAATACAGTACATTTATATTAAACTCCATCTTATAAGCGATTGAATTTTATTTCTCAACTACACTTATTGAAGGGCTGTTCTAGAACATCTCTACTCTGGTGATTTGAAACCTCTTTTCTAGGCTAAATTTATCCCATTTAAGTTTTTTGTTTTATTGCCTATGCTGATCTTTCTTCTCCGCGGTGTTTCTCAGGGTCCCCTGTTCATAGACGGCAGTGATTTCCCTTCTGTGCCTTTTCCCCCTCTGATTATCTTAGGCATCCTGCTTTGCACCTGTTTGAGCTTTTCTTCCTCAAATCCAAGGAGCAGAATTATTCAGACTAGGAGGAGGTGATATCATTGCCTTGTTCCTTGGAGGTAGTTCTTTGCATCCCTATTTGGAAATACCTTCCCGGACACATCCTAAAGCGGCATTTGTCTTTTTGACAAGTGCATTACACTTCTACCTCACAGCACTCGGGCGTGGGGGAGCGCGGACGGCTAAACTCGGCAGCTATTCTGAGCAACCTGAGCAGATGCTGGCTACCTGGGAAGGCTCATGCATATGAATGTTTTCTTTGTGATAAATCAACTCTTCACTCTTCATTTTGGAAAGTATCTGCGAGTTCTAATGGTTATGTGTTAATAGTTTGTAGGCTACCATTTATTAATGAGGATCTAGGAATTTTAAATAAAAGTCAAGAATAAAAGCAAAAAAAAAAAAAAAGAACAAATAAAAATATTATTGCTAAAAGTTGCATTATCCAAGCACTATTATGTAGTTGAACAAATATTATTCATTTATTATATGCAGCATTGCAGTGAATAAAGCTTCAACTTTCTGTGCCCATGAACAAGAGGAACAGTTTAGTTGAAATGTTGAAAAGGCAATACTGTATTTTTTTATCCCATCTTGTTAATGGAAACAAGATATTTCTCAGTTCAGGATAGCCACATTTCTTCATCTAGTGAACACCTCAGTAAAGAAGGGGATAAAAATAAGTCACTTCTATTACTAACATATTCCTGTTAACTGGGGCGGCAAATCAATACCACAGGACCAGGGAGACAGGACATTAATAATCTTTTCTAGACATTAAGACAAGAATAGATTTTTCAGTGGTACCAAAGCAGCGATATAACTGTGTACTACTTGTAAGATACCTAAAATTAAGTTTGGAGCTGTGCTTGATATGTTAATTAATTCCTACTGCGCAGGGAAACTACAGTGTGAATTACCAAGCAGGGTAGCATTTGGGTGAAAGCTTTTAACTGAGTTATTGACATAAGTCATGTCTAAGTGAGCTGACCAGGTGTGTGAGGGTAAAATGGTACGGGAATCAGCTCTAACCTGGCAGCTCTGTCTTGATCATGTTATGAAATAAGTCGTTTAGCCTGTAAATTTTGGTTGCTGTTTGGGAAAACAGAGGATAATGCCCATAAGGTATTACCAGTTATAATTAGGTCTCATCTACATGTAAGAAATTGAATTGCACAGGTATTCAAATATACTAGATGAATATGAAAATTTTACAGCAAAATAGTTTAGTTATAGCAGTGTGACTTTATTCCAGGATCAGTACTCATGTAGGATCTACAGGGGGAGGTAATTTTGAGTATCTGTTACATAACACTACACAGCACAACAGCTCTGCCAGTTAGTTTTGCTAGGGAGGTTGATCTTACTATTTACATAGCACCTTGGAGGTTTAGACCCTGATTTGTTAAAACATTTAATCTTGGGTTTAGCATGTGAAAAATTTCTGTGGTGGATTTGCATTTAAGCATAGGTTTACATCAAGTGCTTTGCCTCAGCTGAAACCTTGGAACCAATCCTGCTTTCATTACTCGTATGAGGAACACTGGCAAGTGAATACAGGCAGTGGCCCCTCTAGGATGGATGCAATATGGATTTTGTTCCTATATAAATAGTCTGGAAGAACGAGAGGCAAACAATGCATCATCTCAGAACTTATCTAACACACTCTGTATTATGATTAAAATAGAACGCATTGATATTACAAATAATATATTAGAAATACATCTGTTTTCCTATGAAGCAAATTCAGTACTGTGATTGGCACCGCTTGAAGTTTTTTAGTCTAACCTTTGGGATGATACAAAAGGGAATTTGTGGGATTGTGAGGCAGGCTAAATTGAACAGCGTCGTTCTTTATACAGTGCGTAGTCATTTCCACTCCCCAAAAAAGGCAAAGCTCCAGAAGTTTATACCTTTCTGGGGATGACTCTGTTAAAAGAAATAGCTATGTAAAGCTGCATCCTTATGGTTTAACTTGTATGCTTGACAAGTGTATATTTTAGAGAACAGTTTTTCCTTCTGTCAACAAAATCTCTACCAGATCCCACAATAAACTTTTACACTCAGAGCCCGACAAAGTCAAACTCACTGTGGAGAAAGGGCAGGATTGCCATGTCCCTTCTGCAGTTTCAATTAAAAGGCCTGATCCTCAAATGAACTCACACTTGGGGCCTTGCAGTGGGTCCTGAATTGTCATTCATTTGCTAATTATGCGGTCTATGTTACTGGTGATTAAGGAGGGGGAAATAAAGGCAGGGTCTGACTGCAGATCTCCAAGTGAGCTTTCAAAGATGACAGCTAGATAAACCCTCTTTTGACTTGCAAACTTGATACAGAATCACAGAAAGATTAAATCTGGATGGAGTAGTGCTGTTTTGCATGAGCGACACTTCCAGCTGCAGCTAGGCTTTGCATGGGTGCATTTAGCCTGATCAATGTGCATAGCAGGTGGGCCCCCCAGCCACCGTATCAGCTCTTTGCAGGGTTAGAAGTTTGTTTTCCAATCAAACAGACTAGGTTTCAGTGCATCTGCTGTACTGAATCGCTGAAGCAATTCTTTTCAAATATAAGACACTGCTGTCAATAATTGTAAGTCAGTAATCTAAGTCAATTGTCTTATTCATTAAGTCAATAAATATAAAGAAATTGTGTTTTACTGCATAATGGATTATATCAACTTTTGGAAATACTTTAGAATAATTTTTTTTTCTGGTGTTGTTTCATTGCAGGAGTTTTTCCTGAGAGAAAATTCTGAAATTTCAAAATGATAAAGTCTTTCAGGAATGGAAATAGAGTCATCAACAGGAAGCCTAAAATCCAAAAGGCAGAGGTAAAATGAGGTCTGATGTCAAGTCAGGGTTGCAAAGGAAGTTAAAACAAACAGTAAGTTATTTTAGCCATCCAAATTAGGTGAGAGCGAGGAAGGAAACAGTGAGGTTTGCTTTGGGTTGAATGGGTTTAAAGATGCTGTCCAAAAATTGTGATTTGGTGCCTCTGTTGTCAGTTGGTCAGTGTAGACAATGACTCTGAACTTGAACAGAGGAAAATGGCTTTATGAGAGTGAATTTTGAAAGATGAAAATGACCCTTTTTGAGGTAGGAGTAAAAATCAATCTCTGCTGTTTTGGGGCATTCTTGTTGCAGTATACTGAAAGAACTGGCGTTTGAAACTGGGTTTCCACTTGCAAGGATATTTAGGAATATGTCAAAGTGGGAGTGCTGTAAGAGATTTCAGACATGATTCCTGTGTTTATGATAGGAAAAAAAAGAGCTGTGATCTAGTTAAGCGTAGGCATATTAGTATGGCATCAGTAGGCATGACAGTACCTTTGGAAAAAAAAAAAAGAGTAACAGCTGATAAAGTAAGTGGAAAAATGAGATAAAATGCAGAATGGATTTATCAAAAGCAGATTTACTAGATTAACCCGATAATCTTTCTTAGATTATCCTGATCTTTTTAGACAAAGAAAATGGCAATAGATATAATGCATATAAACTACGAGAAAAGATTTTGATACGGAGTTACATTGAGAACTGTTTGACTGGAAAAGATGAGGATTAGCACCAAAACTGTAAAATGGGTAGGAACTAGCTAAAGGAGATGATAATGGATGATGTTGAAAGAGGAAATACTAGGTTAGAGGGAGCTAAAAGTGAAGTTTTTGAAGGCACAGTCTGGGGAGCAGTATCGCTTCACATTTTCATTAATCAAATAGGCACAAAAGAATAGGAGCTGCTGGAGAAATGCGCTGGTGGCTGAAGGCTGGGAGGGACTGTCGACAGCAAGGAGGCCCAGAGCATGCAGACCAAAAGGAATATCCTCCGGAATTGGTGAGATACGGATGGGATTATGTTCCACCATTCAGGTTCAGGTGGCTGGGGACTAATGGCAATTTCTAATATAAGGCAAGGCTTGTCAGCTGGAATCATACAGAGGAACTGGGCATATATTTTAGCACTATATCAAAGGAGGTATTTCTAGTTGAGCTAGGAAAGAATGAATCCCCTATACAAAACTCCAGAAAAAAAAAAGACTTTTTCATGCATGTGGAGAGCAATTGTGGCCACCTCTGATTGAAAAAGGGAAGAAATTCAGCCTGAAGCAGAAGCAGGTGGAAGCAGAAGCAGGGAAAAGTGAATGGTCTGATGGGTGAGTAGGGATTGTGCTACATACTGAAGGTTGCAGAGAATCACCATAAACATGATGGGAATGAAGAGGCAAACCTTTAAAGCTTGGACAGTATCATTACATAAACAAACGCAAACCATTCATGAAAAAATTAGGTTGTTTTAGAAGAAGGGGGATATTCTGCCTAGAGCCCCTGCCGTGATGCTGAGAAGCCGGGGAGAGCACCCAGCTCAACTTCACAGCGAGCTGAGTTGGAGCCGCTCGGGTACAGAGCTGTGTTTCTCCAGGTATTCTTTTAGCTAATCAAACTGCCATCGTTTTTATCCAGAATGCTCACTTGAAATTATCAGCCTCTTGGTGACAAAATGAATGCATTCCCCTCCTCCAATCATCAGGCTTTTCTGAGTTTCAAGTGATATTTTTCCCACTTCTCACATCTACTATTCCTAGCAGAATGAAAAAAAAAAAAAAAGAAAAAAAAAGGGAAAAAAAAGAAGGAAAAAAAAACCGCATTGTAACTTCTTCAAAGAAATCGCATACTTCCCATACTTGAAGTTTTGATGGACATTTTCTGAGGAGCCCCAGGGCTCGGGAGCTCTTTGCAGCAGGGTGCGGCGGCCGTGGGGGTGAGCGATGCTTTAGAATTTCTCAGCCCCTCCGGACTTCCCGGTGAGTTATTTCCAAGAGGGAAGGAGCGTTTGCAGAGCAAGTCCCCTGTGTGCCCCCTCTTTGCGCTCGCAGCCGTCCTGGCTGACCTTGGCGCGAGCGGCGCAGGACGCGGAGATGCTGCTGCCTCCGCCCTCCCTCCTCCCCCTCGCGCTGCAGAGGCACATGAGAACTGACCACAGCGTGGCCCTAAATGTTTTATTTTTAACTTTTGCCAGACAACGCGTGTATCTAAGGCCAAATGAAAAGAGCCGGGGAATCGGGTATAAGTGCTTGTCAATGTCAGACCTGATCACTGTCAAGTCGGGGCTGGATTCTGCAGCTACGCTGCATGCAGAGCTCCTGTTTACTTCAGCGGAGCGCCGAAACCACGGCGATAAATGCCTAGAGAGATGGATAAAGGCAGACAGACATAGATACAGACTGACAGAACCAACCCCCAGATGGAGGTTGCTTGAATTTGCCAGAAATTAAGATGCTGTATTGCTTAAGAAAGAGTTCCACGATCTCTTTAAATCCCATTTATGTCTCCCTCTTTATCTGATCCTCCATCCTCCCACAAAAAAATATTTTGTGTCATTTACAGATTGAATTAGAAGAAAATTGTCTATGGGCTAAATAAAATGTTTGCATGCTTTTCTACCAGCAAAGGCCTTCGGTGAAGGCTCCTGTTTTTTCAGGAAGAAGAAAATGCAGGAGGACATAATAATGTCATATATTCTAACTTGTTCTTGCAAATCATAACTTCTTAATATTTTCCTTTCAGATAAAAATGCCATTTATCATTATCAAATGAAGTGTTAATGGAATCAGCTCACGCTCAAACTTATACGTGTGCATATTTATGTATATAAATATAATATATACATAAAAAAAATCCTTACTGCAGAGAATGATCAAGCACCTTGTCAGCAATCCATATTATATCCGTTAATTTGAATCCTGCCAAAAAATCACTTAAGTGAGACCTTCTGATTTCTTTCTTTAACGCTTGAGGCTCCTTTCATCTAAGCAGTGTTTATTAACCTATTTCTAGAAATCAGCATAAGCACAAGCTATATTTAATCTGTTCTTTTCATGTGCTTTAGGGGTTTTTTAGTGTTTTTAGTTCTGGTATAAAAAGTAGAAATTTACCACTGGTCAGTATTAAAAATAACTATGTTGAACTAGTGACAACTGAAATACTAAACACCACGGTTTACTATATTCTTTAGGGGGACTCTGATCCTCGTTTAATCCCAGGACTAATGCTAATAATAGCAGGAGAACTATACTCACTAGGGGACTAATCATGTGATATGGCAGTCTGAGCTTTGGGGTGCAGTTTCAAACCCTAGGGGCTACTTCCAGTTTTCCTGGTATCCCATTCCATGATCTACAATAACAATCTTTCGCCTGAATATCTCTGTGTCCCCATCTGCAGAGTGGATGTAAAAATATTGAACTCCTCTGGTAATTTGAAATCTGCACATTAAAATGCTACATGACTGGATATTCTTACTAATCCTTTCATATCAAAAGTTGACTTAAAAGCCCAATAACGAATAGACACTGTAATCCAGAAACCAGATCCAGTTTGGAGATGAACAATGAGCATAATTTCTGCGGTGAGAGGAGATCAATCTATCGTCACGTGGAAGAAATTCTGGTCCCGTTCATGTGAATGAGAGATTGCCCCAGAGATGAATGTGGCCAGGATTTCATTCATGCTCATTTTAGGCCTCGAAAAAGGCAGGCTCTAACAAGGGGAACTCACTGTTGTGTTCACCACAAGGAGTTTGTTATACTTAAATTTCAGCAAGGTTCTGCGTGGACAGCGTAATCTGCCTTGAGCCAAGCAGACTGCAGACTAGACCTTAAGTCAGTAAGTCACCATATATGCTCTATCCTCCTGATATCCTTGTGTTATCCTCTAGGTTCATGTCTTGTCATGAGTGAGAATGCCATACACACAAAACCTTAGCCAAGATTTCAGAAGGACTTATTGACAAACATCTGCCTGCAGAATAACCTGATAATCACCTGGTTGGTAATAACTAACCCCCAAAGCTGTGAAATAGATTTTCTACCAGCAGTAGACACTAAGGCAATACCCAGCACTTCCAAAACAACTGAAGGTTTATGTTGATGTAGGCAAGATAAGGGAAGCTGCAATCCTGCAATATAGGAGTGGAAATGGTGAAAGAAGTGACCAGCTTCCCAAGGGGACTTGGCAGCCCACGCTTAGAGCTACAGTGCTGAATGGCACCCCTAATTTAAGGTTAGCTCAGGAACCCCTCTGTGAGCGCTTGTGCTTTCATTGCAGTGTGGACACGGGATGAATTTGGTCTGCTGGAGCCACTCAATTGGAACGCATTCCTGAAAGGTGTCATGTCTCACAGGTACCGTCTGGATTTGTATATACCGGGAAATGGAGCAGGCAATAAATCTTCACGCTATTTATTGCTCTGCCAATATGTATCATGGCAATATTAAAATATATGCATGCATGCTTATGAATTTTATTTCTCTTCAAAGGAATCAGCCTCCTGTACTAACAACCACAGCTTTGACTTTATAGACTCCTTTTTACCTGTTATGCCTATAGAAATCTCTTGAGAATTAGAATTCTCATTAAGTTTACTGGAAAGCAGAATTTAATCAAATGTATGCCAAAGCTCACTGTTAAAAATACGCAACTATAAATGGCATTTCTGTAGAAGCTGTTGCAATCCTACAGTGACCGCTGAAGTCTTTTTTATTTATTGTACTATGAATACGGAATAGATAAAATTAAATCCTCCATTATCAATGGTTCCAATTTACATGTGTTACTTGTCAAAGAGACTTTCTTTGGTCCCCACAAAATGCTATGTAACATGACATCTTGCAAGTCTTCAGGAACATCCTGAGATGAAACTGAAAGCTAAATATTGCAGTTGTGAGTCTTTCTGTCATGACTCAAATAATTTTAAAATTGTCGAGATGTATTCCTCTAACAATGTTAAAATTGTTCTAATGCAGGATAAAATGGTAGTTTTAGTCTCTGTAATTTTTATAGCAGCTTGTAATTTCCATGCACTCGTTACGATTCTTGGATCTGGAAAGATTACAGGAGAAAATGCTTTCACTAGAAAAACTGACTCTGCTGCTCATCTTTGCTGTGAAGAATATACCTGGTATTTAGCATCTGGGAAGACTTTTGTGAGTTGTGTGATGTTCTTAGAGTCAAAGTTGGACCATTTGATTTGGATTAGCGTCATTTTGGGATTCTATTAAAGGGATAAGTACGAGCCCACCTCCTGGTTTCTCCCCAAAACACACAAATGAGTGCGTCAGTCTTCCTGCGAGGGTCTGTTCTGCTTGGGGCACTCAGAGGCAAGCTGGGCCATTTTCGAGAAACATGAAAAATCAGAGTGCAAATTTTGTGTCCTCTGTTTCTACTCTGAATTGGTTTTAAGACCCCAAATTAGAAGAGCTATGATTATCACAGAGGAGGTTTTGAAACTGTTGAACAGTAAAAACCTTCAAAATACAGGTACCTTAAGTGTACCAAGATCTGGCAGGGTGCTGTTAACAAATGTCAGTGTCATTAAACATACTGGGCTGAAACATTAGGCTGCTTTGGTGATGGGTACTACATCCTTCCAGACTCACGGTGCTGTTGTGACTGCAGCTGTGTTGAGATGGCAGAAAGGAAGAGCAGCTATTTGCTAGACAAGCTGATGAAGGTGGAGAAAGAGGACAGGCTTTTGGGCTCATGCACAGATCGGAGGAGGAGGAGGAGGAGGAGGAGAGCAGAGAGTAAAGATACCTCTGGAAGCTGTTGCAACAAGTCAGGTAGGCAGTGAAGAGGTAGCTGTTTTCTACGTCAGTATTTGGTGGGGAAAACCCTGCACCCTTTGCCATCTTTTATTCACGGAATTAACTGAGGACAAGGAAGTTATGCAGGAGGAAAGGCCAAGAGACCAAACTCCTGGGAGTAAAATAAGGGGCCAAAATGGCACATTCCCCTGTATCCTTTGGCCTTGAGTTAAGAGGAAGTGTTTCCCTGAGCAACAGTATTGCTGCCTATACCTGTCTGGAGGGATCTGGAATGGGAGCAGGAGGATGCTTTACAGATCAGCAGGGGGATGAATAATTAACACTAATTACTTACGGTTGGCATTGAGAGATGTTTTGTAGCTGTGAAGCAGATTTTGAGGGTTTTTTTGAGAGAGGTTTTTCCTATTTTAGTTCAGTGTCTTGCGTGCTAAGCACTGGTCCAGGTGCTGAGTGAGCTTGGCAGGTTATAGCGTTAAGACCAGACTCTCCGTGCAGGCACTAGCGCTTTTTCATTCTCTGGGTGCCAGGGCTGGATCTGAGGCACAGGCGCTAAATCACGAGGCGAGGGAGGAAAAATCTGCCCTAATGCTGCCTGTGCCTTTATACCCTCGACCCTGTTTGAGGCAAAGCCCAAACACCTTCATTTTTCAAAAGCAAATTGCTGGAGCTCAAGCACTATAGTACCCCAGGGGCCGGCTGGACCGAGTGCTCATAGCTAAACTCTGCCTCTCTGTGTGAGATCACGTCTTTTTAACTCATCCTCCCTATTCTTAATTTCTGAAATTCTATCGCTCAAAATTAAGACAAGTGGATAACACTGGCTTTTGATCTAGAAGCGGAGATATAAACCTCCCTCTCCTGGCCCCTTAAAATTGCAATATATATTTTGTTCTCATAAAGAGCTGTTGGATACAGCATCACCTCAATTATAATGAAACTGCAAAGAAACTCCACACTGAGAAAGGTTTTCTAAGGGTATATTCTCAGTTACTGCTGAAGATTAAAAATAACCTTCTCAAGCAATAAATTGGTTGAGACAGTAACAGGACCAAAATCATAGTGAAATCTAGTAATGAAATATTAATGCAACCATGTTCAGCTGGGAAAATCATAAAAATTCATTTTGCAGAGCTGTGTAGATCATATTACCGGCGTCCTGAGCTAGCTAGATTTTAATATACAGTGCTTTCTACTTGTGTCCTGCTCCTATATACAATTCCTATTAGCAGAAAAGATGACCAAGCTCTTAAGTCATGTAACTGCTCCGGGAAAGCAAAGGAAGCCGGTCAGCATACATGGCAGTCGCTCTCCAGAACGAGAATGCATGTTGGGAGTGACACAAAGAGAGCTGGCGAGTGCCCAGTGCTTTGCTTTACTGCTCCGCTAAATGGCCATTGTAGAGCTGCGCCAGACATATGGGGAAATTTCATTTCTAGGGCAACATTATTTTGCTGAAATTAGATAAAAACTAGGCGTAAGGGTATGTTTGAATTTCAGTTATCTTGATCTTTGTATGCCGAAAGGGACCTCCCCTGGATGCTCCGTCTAGCTGCAGGCTTCCTTTCAGGTCTTGGCACCTGCAGCTTTCGGCAGTCAGGCCAATTTAAACCGTGTAGATGTTGCTGCTTTACATAACCTATTTGAATTCTGTATGTTTAAAAACCTGCGAGGTAAATAGGTACATTTTGCCTACTCCTGTGCTACTGGCTGACGCTGTGACTTTACGGTCACATAATTAAGCTAAGCGGCGAGGGGACGTCGTGCAAGATCTGGCCCCTTATCGTGGGCCGAGCAGCGGCGCTTTGGGCAAGAGCGCGGGTGGCAGACGGGCTGCGCGGCCGCGGCGCCGCTCTCGCTCGTCCCGCCGCACGTGTCGGCGCCCGCCTGCCTCCCCAGTGCCGCGCTAGCAGCTGCCGTCGCTCGGCCAGCGGCGGCCGCGCTCAGCTCGCGGCACAACCAGCCCTGCGAGCTCCGCGGCTCCCGGGCGCCTTGGCAGGAGGGCTGCTGTCCTTGCAGCTGGCGGATTCCTGTGCCCCAGAAATGCAGCTCCTGGGCTCGCACTTGCGTGTAGGCGCGGAGGGAGGCGCAGGAGCAGTGTCCCTTGGGAAGGGACCCCAGGGTCCCCGCAGCGGTCTCGGCATCTCAGCGGGAGCAGCAGGAGGAGGTTGGGCTGTGTCTGCAGCCCCGAGGAGCAGGCTGGGGTCTGGAAGCAGGGGCTGGCATGGAGACTTCAAAGGGGCAGCTGAGCCTGCGGCAAGCGGCCGCGTGCGGGGCGGCCGCGCGGGCCGGGGCTGCGTGCGGAGGCGCGGGCGTGCACATCCCAGCCGCTTGCTCCGTGGGGCCTGCGGGAGCTGCGCCTCCCTCCAGGCCGGGAACGCTGGAAGGCCAAAACACATCCCGGTTTCCCCTGCCTCTAAACATCACTGTGTCCCCCGAGTCCTTCAGCAGGGGCTCCCCGAATTCAGGCTGGCCTGAGCGTCGCTTGGTCCTTGCTGCCGGTGCCAGACCTGCTGAGCGGTCAGGGGCAGGCACCGGGCAGCCCCATCCTGTCACCTGAGTCCTGGGTGCAGGACAGCAGCTCAGCCCTGGGTGCAGGATGTGACGCCGCATCCCACGGCATGGGAAAAGAGGCGTGTGCAGGTGAGTCCAGAGTCATTTCAGAAAGGAACCGCCCTTGCACCATGTGAACTCCTTACAATGAGTGTCAGAAGGGGTACAGGAAGGGTTCCCACCTTCTTCCACCTTTAAGAACCAGCCACGTTCATGAGATGCTTGTTCAGTGTCTGCTGTTGAATGAAACAAACTCCGGCGGTCAGGAAAGGTAAGCCCTTGTTAGGACTAAATCAGTTTTGTTTCCATCAGAAAGAAGCCCGATTACCTTATAGCACTGAGGCCATCTGTAGTTCCCCCATCGATTTTCTTCTCCCCGGCGTGAACACACCGAATCAGCCGGCGTCTCGGAGCGCTCCCTCGGCCACGTGCAGAAAATAGATAAAAGCCCCGGGGCCTCCTGTCCGTCTGCGTGCGGCCTCACCTGCGCGACGCCTGCGCGCGCCCGGCACGGACCCAGGGACGAGCCAGCCGGGAGGGCTGCTGAACTGGCGGGTTTGCCGGGCGGGAGGAAATGCCGCCGGGAAGCAGCGAGCTGCCTCGGTCCTGCTGCGCGCCGCGGCGCCTCCCCGCGCGCAGAAGCGCCTCGCCGGGCGCCACAAGCACCGCTGCGGCACAGGAGACTCTTCCCAGTTTGGTGGAAATAAAAAAAGCAACCTCTTCTCCCCCCCCCCCCCACACCTTTTTTTTTTTCCTTTGGTCATTTGCTGTTCTAGTGGAAACTCAGCTTCCACTGATCCGCTGCAAAATGCTCGTTGAGCTTTTCAGGCAGCTCTGATTTGGGCCTTTTCTAGAGAAAAGCCCCGTTTCAGTGCCTCTGAAGGCCTGCCAGCTCCTTCGCCGTGCCTGAAGCTTTGCTCCTTGTGACCTTGCCCTGACCAAGCCACAGCCGCCGCTTTGGTTACATCAGCGCCGCAGTTGGTGGCACTTCCAGTGCTGGAAAACCCTCCAGTGCCTCCCAAACCCTCCGATTTTCCCAATCACGGCAAGCTGCTCAGCAGCACATGGCACTTTCTATAGCCCTCCTTTAATTAGACACTCTGAGAAGTAAGAGCATCAAACAAGGTGAGGTCCCACTATTAATAACCAGCAAGAGACTGTATATTTAGATACTTAAAAAAAAAAAATTCACATAAAAAACTATGAGCTTAAGATCAGAGAGGAAAGGAGCCCTTTATATTCCGGATCTCACTGAACGCTCTGAGCAGGGAATGTCCCGTGCTCGGGAGCGTGGGGTCGCGGCGGGGCTCGCTCCAGCCTGCGCATTCCTCACTGCTGGGGTGGCTTCACAGCACAAGTGGCAGAGCCCGAGACCGTCATGATGTGCCCACCCCGTGGAGCCACAGTCCACCCTGGAAAAGCCAGGGCTTTGTGGAGCCACAGTCCACCCTGGAAAAGCCAGGGCTTTTGCAAGGCGGACAGGACGGGGCGCTGAACCCACCGTGCCCGCGGAGGAGGATGAAGGATGGACCCAAAGGTTAGCCTGTTTTCCCCCTAAGCCCTAAAGGAGGGAATCCCTATCTCCTGAGATGGACGGCATCATTAATCAGGCACCAAGAGCTCAGTCCCTTGCCCAGTCCCAAATCATTTAGACTTTTATCTTCTGGGCTCTGCGTGGAAGACAAATCCAATACTTGGAAGGTGGGGGGAAAAAATATTTGGGGCGGAGGGGAGATCTGATTCGAGCATAAAATTTCAGCAGAAGATTGTTCCTGCCATGCCATGATTATAAATGATAAGATCAACCACAGAGTACTCAGTTTCTGGGTGGTTTGAGCAAAATGATGCTTCTCTTCTAGTGTTAGAAGTAATAAATTTAAAGGGAGAGGGGAAGAGATCCTTTAAAAATTCCAGATATTTTAATTAATGCCAATGATATTAAAATACTATGGCTTCAGATGCTTATGAAAAGTCTCTTTTATTCATTAAATTTCCCAGACTCAACATAATTAGAATTCTTAACATTCGTGATCTTTCCAGCATTGGTTTCCAAAATTAATGGTCTGAGTAATTTCTTACAGCAGATGAACTCAGTCTCAAAATAAGTGCATTGCGGTAGTAAACATCAGTAAGGGCAGGATGAGCCATTTGAAGACAACTTTCGAGAAGGAAAAATCCTCTCTCCCAGCTTTCCATATTCAATGGACACAATTAAAGTTTGCAAATTCCCATACTTAAAATTAAACGAATCCCTGAACAAAAGCTCCCTGAGAAACCACTTATAGCTACACCTAATGTTGCAGTTTTTAAGCAGTTTCACGTGCCAGGCTGCTGTTTTCTGCGGGTCCCTTGGCTTGTGCTGGAAGCGGAGGTGAACGTGGCCGGGGCGGTGGGACTGGGGTGGTTTTGCAGGGTGAGCTCTGCCAAGAGGCTCCTTTGCGAGCCCGGGAAGGCCGTTTAGCCCAGGCGGTTCCTGTGGGGTTGCCAAACGCATGCGGTTCGTTGTGGTGCCTCATTTCAAGGATGCAGAGCACTTCAGCTGCAGCTCCTGCTGCTGGGAGGGGACCCTAGGAGAAGCCCTGCAGTGCGAGGAGATGTAAAATGTGCCGTTTCCAACCGGGCATGGCAGGATCCTGCAGAGCCTTTTGGAGGGGGAAAGTCAGGAGCTTGGACCCCATTCCTGCTGGCTTCTGGAAAGCCAGCAGCTCTGGTGAGCACAGGTTACTTTGCCTGGTCCCCTCGTTCTGTTCTTGCTCCGGGTCTGTCTCTCCCCTTTGCTGGACTTGTCCCAGTCCCCATTTCCCGTCACGCAGCCCCTTCCCTGTTCAGCAGCCGCCTTCAGCCACGAGTGCTGCTGCAGCCTTCACCCAACCCCTCAGCCTTGTCTCACTGTCCCCAGCAGCCCTTCTGGCTGCAATTCCACCCGAATCCTGGCCCAGGGAGGCCAGTTTGGCTTACTTCTTTCCCCTCATTGTCCGGATGCCAAAACACAGGTCAGCCGGTGCCGGGGCTCTTTGCAGCCGTAGCACAGCAGTAAGGAACAGCGACCACAGGGACTATTTTGCTTTGATGGAGTTGACACATATCCCGTAACGCCTGCTGGTCGCTGCGAGCACTGCACAGGGGATTAAATGCTCCGTGTTTTGCAGGGGGACAGAGCTACAGCTTTGAGCTGAACCAGAAGAGGATCCTCTGAGTTTGAAGCTATTCCTGTTCAAGAAAGTCTTTGCCGAGGAGATTTGATTGGATTCCTTTTTCAGGCGCATTTACTTGGCCACACTTGCTTGGATGTTCACAGCAGCAAAGAAAGGCACATCCCTAATGCAAAGGTCACCAGTCTACGAAATTTCTGCTCCCCTACTCAAAGCGTGAGGAGTCGCGGTGCATCTTAAAGCAGAGGATGTCAGTTCTTTTTCTCTTTTACCATTACAAAACAGCGCATTGTTCCCTGGCCTTGCCCTTGGGAATAGCTATATTGTTTTGGCTGAAGCTTTCCAAAAAAACTCAGCCTGAGGCAGATGCCCAGGATGGAAAATGACAAGTTACTGGTCAAAATATGACAGTTGAAAGTAGAGTCTTGTAATTGGAAATGTCAGACAGTCCTGACAGTAGGCAGTGCTACCAGCCCACCAACCTCGCGAAGGCTGCACGGGCTTTTACGTGTGGGTAGAGGCACCGCATCAGCTTCCTGCGTAGCCTCGGAAGTTTTATACGAGTCACAAAAGGGAGATGCAAAACTTCCTGGGTGTTAAAGTGTGGCAAGAACGGCCCTTCTGCTCCCTGAAGTTGTCGTCTATCCGGACACAAGCTGGAGCGCTGCGGCGCGGCTGGGCTCCCGTGGGACCTCCTGCCTCCAGCCCCAGGGAAAAGGGCTCTGGGGCAGGGACTCTGTCCTCGCACCCCGGAGCTTCCCTGCAAGAGCTGCCTTTGGAGCCGGTTAAACTGATAGACCAGAGACTTCTGGAGCAGTTTTGCAGGGAAAGATGGCAGGTGTCCCATAGCCTCAATGAGCATTGGTCCCGCTCCGAGCACCCCTCCCGGGCAGGGTGTGTTGGAAGGGCTTTTCATTTATATTTGTTTCAGGTACATGCACAGTGACTGGGTTTGCTCTACAGCTTTCTACAAGCTTTGTTACCCAGCCGTTTCCGTTGAGGAAACCTTCCTACTGCCCCAGCCGCTGCTTGCGCTTGAATCAGCCGGTCACTACTTGCCGTTCAGATCCCTCCCAGGAGGGAAATTCTCCTCTCCCTGGTGCAGGGGTAACCATCCAGCTCCGCATCCGTCGCTGCGGTTTCATTACGGTTTATATTTAACTTTCCCTCAGCACCTGGGACCAGAAGGAGTATGTTAGTGTCTCGGAGCTGGAACACTCCATTGAATTACCTTGTTGGTTTATCTACTCATAATAGCAAGAGAGATCCCAGTGCTATAGTTAAGAATCTGTCAGCATTTCCATTATAAACCTCTTATTCTCAAGAGCTTTTAACGTAACTGTAAAAATCTGTTCCATCGCACAAACTTGGTTTATAACATGGTATAGAACTATATTTATCGTTTAATATTGAAAATACACATACAGTCGGTTCGTGTGTGTGTCTGTGTGTGCAGCCAGAGATGTATTTGTTTTAGGCAGTGAACAACTTATGTGGTATCTTCTTTTTAATCTTCTGGCTGAGAAGAAACCGATACACTTGAGTATTTTAGTAGATAAACTGTGGTTTGACAATCTCTTCCATTGCCAGCACATGAACTCCTCTAATATATGTTAATATGATCATTCACAAGTGCAGCACAGCCACATTGTGGAGGAAACATAAGAGGTTTGGCACAAGAGCTGCTTGCTCTCCTTCGCGTTATTCTAGACAAGGATTCACGGGCACTTCGCTGCCCCTCTGAAAAGGCAGAGCAGACCTTCGCCTGTACCAGGGAGGCTTTGGCAGGCCTGTCCCCGTGGCTTTCTGCGCTCTGGTCTGCCAGGCAGCGGCGCGGCGAGCTGGTGCCGCAGGCCGGCTGGACGCTGCGTGTTGAGGGGCTTCCTCAGCGCTCTGCGGGAGGCACGGCAGCCCCGCTCGGCCAGCGGCGCCGCTGGGCCGCCCGTGGCCATCCGCGGCTTGGCGGTGCCGCCGGTCCAGCGCTTGGGGCAGCGCAGGGCTGGTGGCGCGAGGGCAGGAGAACGGGCCCTGCCAGGCTGGGCAAGCGGCAGCCGTGACCGGGCGGCCGGTAAACCAGGGCTCAGCTCTTCCACAGACGAGAGCAGCTCCCTCCAGGCAGCGCCCACCGATCCAGTCTCCCAGGCCGGTCGTCCTTCCCGCGCCAGGCCGGCTGGGCTGGGAGCAGGAAGCTGCTGCGGAGGACAGCAGGGAGGGTGCTGCTCGTCAGCTCCTAGCGCGGCTCCGCTGGCTGCTTTTCGGTGTCTGTAAGCAAACTTCTCTTTGTTTCCTAACAGAAAACTACCGCGGGTCACTGCTTGTCGAAGACCCTCTGCCCTTGCGACACTGCTGGTGGCGCTCCCTTCGTGTTCGCACCCTTCTGCCCCTTGGGCAAGGCTCGTTTTGGGGGCAGAGATTGTATTCCTCATAAAAACGCTGGCGATGACTGTGTGTGTATAACTTCCTGATTAGCCAGCGATTTCAAATAGTCCTTAGCAGCACCCATTCGGCTGATAGACTTCCTTCTGCAAATTTACATGCAAGTTGTACCTCTGCTGCTGCATTTCTTAATTACTGATACACTTTATCTGAGTTAAACAAGCAACAGGCCCCTCAGCATAAATTATGCTCCGTGTGGGTATACGGAGAATGTTCCCCGGGTGTGTGAGGGGGTAAATGCATTTTGTGTTTAAAAGAATGTGCATCTCAGAAAGGACTGAGGAGAGGTAAAGGAAGGTTCTGAAATATCTTCTCACTTTCCCAAAGGAACTGCTGAAACCCGTGAGAACAGCAATCTAGAGCACTTTTAGCTGGGGCGAGGCACAAAGTTCCCTTCCAGTCCGCTCTAGCCACCTCATCCGTCCCCCCGCCCACGGGCCATGAGCAAGAGGGGCCGTAGGAGACTGAGGCAAAACAGGCTCTCCTGGTAGCCGATGGAGAAACCTGCCCTGAGCTGGAGCGAGACACCGGCCGTGGCGCAAGAGATGGGGGGACCCTGCTCAGTGTCGTGAGCTGCTGCTGGGCATCACAAATTAAGAGCTCATTTTAAATCAGTATTGTAAAAAAAAAAAAACGAGGAGGCAAAATTGGGCAGAGGAAACTTGGCTTCAGCGAGTTCGAAAGGATGGAGCTCTTCATGTTTGCTAGAGTTCTTCCATGGCAGCAGCAGTTGATGTTTATTTTTCCTCACTGCCGTAGAGCAGTGTTTGTTAATAATTCTGATAATACAACATCCAAAACAATTGCCACGTTTGCCAATGTTTCAAAATTGTGGCTAAATCCATTATTAAAAAAGCAGAATTTCTGTTTCTCCCCAACTCCTGGCACAGCTGGTCCAGAGGAACGGAGCCTGTTCCAAGTGGCCACGTGGCACTGGACTTCTTGTCCTGCTCCCGAGGGGAGCTGAGATACCTGTTACGGACTGTGTGCATTGCAAGCTGCAACGATGGTTGCAAATATACCAATATTAAAAACAAAACCAAAAAATAAAAAAAAAACAAAACCCCAACCCTGCTAGAACTGACTCACAGACGGACAAATTTGTTATTGTTTTCATGATCTTTTGCAATGTGTTTGCAGGTTTCCACAGCCTTGTTTAAATTCAAGCAAGGACCTTTTTGCACCAACTTTGCAGGATTTCATTTCTGAGTTGTACATTTAATTCTCCACAGCAGATGGTGATGTGTGGGTGTACTGCCGTATATTTGCAACAGATTCCGTATTCTACAAAATTAATTAAGTGTCGCATGTGCTGATTTAAAATCAGAATTGTATTGTTTGTAAAAAGCTAATTCTTGCACAGCGTTTTGATGGGACCCGTGCAATTCAAGCAAAATGCAAGGGAAGAAAAGTCTAAGCGCTGCTTTAAAGCAAATGGATAGTGGCAGCTCTAGTCACTCATGATGCTCAGACTGAAGAGCTAATGATCGTGTGTGCTTAAAATTCACTTAAATAAAAATAAGTATTTTGGGCCTCGGTGTCAGTTTCCCCAGATGTTGCTATGAAAAAGGTTGCTAAGGCGGTTAATCAGTGCGCATTTATACCCGCCGCACAAGAGGCCTCCGATTTAAGCCCCTTTTCCTTTGGTGGGTTCCTCTCCTGATCAGGGATTTATTTTTAAATGCTTGCGCTTTCGCTGGCGCTGCTCCCGAGCACTCGCAAAGTTCGGGGAGGGGGCTGGATTTTATTTTTCGCTTCCTGCTAACGGGCTGGAGCCGTGCGGCTCCGGGGCGGCCGCCCGGGCGCCTCAGGGACGAGGGGAG
>VZSV01000043.1:3240811-3251307 GCA_013398735.1 Nothocercus julius
GCGGGAAGGCCGGGAGCCGCCCGTGGGTGGTGGCGCCCACGGGGCTCCCAGGGAGGGCAACCGGGGAGCCGCCGTTAGCCCGGGGGGGTGGTAGCTGTAAACGGCTCAAAGGCTCCCACAGCTGCAGCAGCCGCTGGCTGGAGGTTGGAATAGAGGGTTTTGCTTCCTATGGATTGGCTGGGCATGAGTTTTGTTAGCATTTTATTTTTGTCTTTTTTCTTTGGCTGCGAGAGATAATTTGCTGCCCCGAAACGTCTGAAAAGTGAACAGAGTCAAACGTGAAATAGTTTGTGTTTTTAAAAAATGTGCTGGACCCGTGTGTGCGTGTGGCCGGCCCAGCTATTTCTGCTGAAGATCCTTCCCTCGCATTGCTGACCTGGTAGCCGGGAAGCAACCGGCCCCTGGTGCCATAAACCGCGGGCACGTCCATCTAGTCTGCCCCGGCACAGACGGTCCTGTTGGGTTGCTTTTCCTCCATGGCCCTTTCCAGCGCCTGTGCCCGACAGATCTACAGAGAGCAGCATTTTGAAATGCAGTTTTAGAGCCTACGGGAACAAGGCGATTGCCACCCAGCATCTCTCCTTGCGGGAGCAATTTCCCAAGCGCCGGGGCGGCCTCACTGGCCTCGAGCCCTTTCCTTGTGCCTCTCCCACCGCCGGCTCCAAAGGCTGTGGAAAACCGCACCAGGACACACGGGGAGGAAGGGGACACGGTCTGCAGCCTGGGGCGAGGACCATCCTACAGCAATGCCGAGGTGTCCCAGGGGACCTCGCAGCACCTGCTGCCGCTCCTGGCTCCCGCTTCCCGCGGGAGTCCCGGCCCGCCCTGCAGGGAGTTACTGCCCTTCAGCTACCCTGGACCCCTGGGGCTCCCAGGTTTAGAAAGGCGGTTGGTTTTAAAAGAGAGACACCAGACCAGTCTGAGGCATCAGCCCCTTGGCGAAGCTCTGCAGGACCTGCCCTCACTCAGCCCTGGATGTACAAGGCGCCACTGTGGTGGGGCCAGCGCGGTCTGCCAGATCCTCGGGGCAGGGGGCAGATGTTGTGCGGCCACGTGGTGGTCTGGGTCGGCACCACCTTCCCTGGGTCATTTAGCTGGGGGTGCCGGGCAGCACCGCCCGGACTCCTCCTGCAGGTGACGGAGACAGGTGCTGGCAGCCCCTTCCGCACGTGCCTCTCCCATCGCTATCCCGAGCCGGGGTACTCGGCGCCTGCTCAAGAGCCTGATCAGGAGCTGCACGGCCAGAGCCTCCCTGGGAACTTTAGCTGAATTGGGGTATCTGTCTGTGCTCGGTTGTCCCGATCTCAGAGTCAGGAGGTAACTTGGCTTCCTCCTGTAAAAGTGTGACGGCAGCTCACCGCTACCCCGGGAGCCGGGCAGAGGGGGGCTTTGGGAAGGCCTTCTGGAATTGCGCAGATAGGATCAGCACAGGGAGCAGAGCAACTGCCCCCCCCGCCTTTATCCCAAGCGCGCCAGAAGCCGGGAGGGCGCAGAGACCGCGCGTTCTCGTTACACAGGTACGCGAGCTCTTGTAACCACAAAGGCAGCCTCTTTCTCCTTGCCCTACAGCTGTCTCACAGTGCCAAGGTGTTAGAAAAAAGCCTTGATTAAGTACAAGTGGATTGGGGGAAAATTATCTGAATCCAAAGTCTGACCTCTCCCCAGTCAGCAACAGAAGTCCTTATGTGCAGGGCAGCCCTAGCTCTGCTTTTGCTGCATGTTGTGCTGTGTCCTAAAATGTGAATGTATATAGGCATAGACATACCTAAACACAAGCATGCACCTAGGGGTGTGTGTGTGTATATACATATATATATTATATACACACACACCCGCACACCCCAATAGATGGATGGAAGGTATTTATCAGGGTCCAGCCTTTAAACAAAGCAAAATAACAACTTTCATGTTTGACTAGTGAGTGGGGAGGTTGATTTAAGGATGAATTAAGCAAGCTGAAATTTAAGAACAAAGTCATGGTGCGGCCTGAAATTAATTATTATAACCAACATGGGAACTTAATCTCACAAAAACACGAGTTTATTAATAGGTGAAGGAGCTGAAGAACCGCACAGTCCATCCAGTCCTCTGATATATTTTTCCTAATCTCAGTTATGAAATTCAATGTCGCAGTTTTACAAGGTACATATTTTCAATTAGTGAATGTTACAGAACATAAACATGAAGTGAATATTGGTATTAATGGGATTCAAACAAATCAACGGAAAGAGATATCAACTCTAGTTATAATACATGGTGAAAAGAATCAAATTTGGAAGGTGATCATATATACTGTTGTACAGCAGATAATATGTAAACTGTTCCATATTGCATGACATTCATAGCATATTCATAGAAAAGTCAATCAAACTGAATGATGGCTTAGAAACTGTATAATGCCAAAGTTTGCTACTTTTGTTTCATCTTGTTATTGACTGAGTCAATATTTTTATTGTGTAGAAATACTGTATATAGTAGAAACCCTCCAGTATCTTCCACATTCAAATAAATAAAGTTATTACAATTACAGTTTGGTATTTGGTGTTAAACATCTTAAATGTCTGATGCTTTCTAACCTTCAAAAGGAAAAGCAAATGGATATGCTTAACCTGGTCTAATACCTTGATCTCTCTTTAAGACCTTGCTTCCGAAACCAGACTCTAACAGCTACCACATCTGAGGTGTGGCTGGGTTTACTAAAACAGCTGAACACGGTTAAAAAGGTGGAAAGTCCATAGCCATTCTACACACTTTCATTTATTGTCTGGACAATTAAAGTACAAATAATTCAAACACAACAAGGTTATGAAAAAAACATTTACAATACTTTCCCTCAGAAATGATCTAAACTAGCAAGGTTAACATGAAGTCATTCATTATAACTAAAGTATACAACTGCCTGGTCCTAAGAAAGATTTTTTTAAATTATTATTATTATTCAGATAGTAAAACACATCGTAGAGAAAAGATTCTGACATGCCTTCCCCACTAATGCTTAGCAAATGCATCAAAACTTTCCCAGCAAACTGCGCTCATTCATAGCAGATGATGTATAAAGGTTTCCCTGAACATTGAATGAGTGTTCCTTTAAACTAAAATCTAACATTGTTAAAGTAAAAAACTGATAAAATTATGATGCAGCCTTTGCTTTAGTTATTTGTCTACTACAAAAGTTTGCCTCTTCAGTGTGAAAAAACAATACTTAGTCTACATGCAGTTAGTGGGTATAGCATGGAAAAAATGCACAAAATAAGCACAAGTTATAAATAACCATAACGTTTTATTACCATTAAGACTAAACTTGTATTGAAAAGATTTTATATAACAAGACAAGAAAAGCAATAGCAAATTTAACTATCAACTAGATTATGCATAGCGAGTAACTGTTTCTAGTACTCAGGGAAGAGCATGACCCTTTTTTGTTTTAAATATATAACCGTACAAAGCACAAACATACTAAAATGATCAGTGCACTGGACATGGGAGAGCACCCCCTCAGTCATTTTGTTCCCTTAGCTCTGTTTTCCCCAATCTGAATTACATTAAAATAAAGACCCAGTTGTTTTCTTTTCTACTGTGCAGTAAGAAAAAATATTCACAACAAACATGACAATATATCAAACAATATTTCTACACAAGTTACCTTGATACCTCTGTCACTTAAGTATCATAAGAAAACATTTTAAGACATATACAAACAAAACTAGCAAAGTGTTACAACTTATAATAAATTAACCAAAAGAAAAAATAACTTTATATATATATATATTTATATTATATATACACATACACACACAACAAAATGACACAATAATATGCTTCTTCCCATAGTTTAAGTAAACAAATAAGTAGACTAGCCAAACTAGCTATATTTGATTTTGGCCATATGCATCACATCGGCAATTAAATAAATAAGTGTTTCAAGCAACATAAACAGTGTTCCAAATGTGCCAACACAGCCCAATTATATTAGCATGGGCTATAAAGTGAATTTGAAAATTCTTAACAAATTTAAAGCAAATGTATTTTTTCTAAACACATTACATTTAACTATGATACTAAGATATGTAAATAATTTCGTAGCACCTACTGCTCAAACCAAGGAAGTTTTTGATCAAAAAATTAATTTTTTAAACTTTTGTTCTGCTGATATCCCATACTGATGACTTAAAGAAAAACCGTCTTGCAACTCATCTCCTTGCTTTTGGGTTTTGACTGTGGGTAACTGCGTGCCTGGGAAGAACACTCTCCCGTACTGTATTTAATATTTTTTATTACATGCTATGAAAAGATACGAAGATCATCTGTTTGTAGCCCATCCTTCAAAAAACAATCTACTAATCCAGTTTAAAACACACATCTTGATCTCTAAAAAGTTACCAGTGCAGTATGAACATGACAAAGTTGTCAATTTCCCCTAAATTAGCCAGTCAAAATATTTTTTCTCAAATCCAGATTCTCTTGTAAAAATTCTTTATATTTTATAAAAATAGATTTTTCTTGAAACCCATTTTCAGCAAAGAGACCACCTCTTTGGCAACATTGTTAATGTTATTTAAATTGTTATGTCATCAGGTATCCCCCTTTACCCCATTCCCTAACAGAAGACTGTTTAGTTCACATGATATAAAAGAAAAAAGGAAAAATAAAAAAAGTTGCAAAATTATGTTCTCCTTTTTGCAATTTTTATTGTTCCTCTTTAATTTATGTGGGGGAGTTTACCAATCTGATTGGATCAATGTTTTGAAAAGAAGAAAAGAAAAGAAAAATCTTTTTTCTCGCTTTTAATCCCATTAGTTCGTAAAAATTGTTTTTGTTTTATTTATTTTTTTTCAAATGAGTGAATGGTCATCTTAAAAAGACCCACCTTCAAGGAAGGTAGTAAAACTAGCTGGCCGGGTAAAAATCCCTGCACATTGTTATCTATGTATATTATATTCAACAACGACAGCTATGAAAGAACATTCAATGCATCAAAGGTTTTTTTTTTTTTTTTTTTTTCTTTTTCTTTTTCTTTTTTTTTTTCTAAGCATTATAAAATCCTTTCCTGTTCATCACAGGATATCCAATGTTTTAATACTTAGGCAACACTGGCTTATAAAGTCCATGGTTGAATATAAGCCTTGAAGAGTTTTTTTTTTGTTTGTTTGTTTTGTTTTGTTCGTATATATATTTATATATATATATTTTAGTAAGTAAGGATATGAAATTCAGGATTTGTGGGTTTTATTGGTTTTAAAGGAAACTTGCAATACTCTGTCTCCTAAACGGTATCCATTAAGGCTGGCAATTGCCATGGCGGCTTCGTCGTAGTTGGTCATGGTGACAAAGCCAAATCCCTTGCACTTGTTGGTGTTGAAATCACGGATCACCTTGACGTTATTGACCGCTCCGAAGGGGCCAAACAGCTGCCACAGGACGCTCTCATCCGAGTCGGGAGACAAGTTGTAGACGAAGATGCACCATCCAGTCCCAGTGTGACCAGGGATATTCATTCCCACAAGGCTCGTCATGCCATCAATGGTGATCGGGGAGAACCTACCGAATAAAAACAGGGGTCTATTCTAAATATATCTCTTGGCACAAAGCACGTGGAACCAACACTTTAAAGTAAAAAGCAATCCAACATTAGTTAAGGGTTACGATCCAAGCCCTGGAAGATGACTTCACGGCCACCTTTGGTCCCTAGCTCCTGCTTAAGCGGAGGGAAGCTAAATATACTAAATAAAACCACCAAATCCAGGCACTAAGACACTTCCCCTCAAGCATAAACCCAGATGTATACAACGAGCTAATAAAAGAAATGCTTAAGCACAATCTAGGTCAAAAAGGGCCTGCTCATGCTGTCACAAATACAAGTTCATGTAAAAAGGCCTATAGCAATTCACCATATATTCCCATTACTAAAATAATGTAGTTTCAGGGCCAAGGAGATCTAACACTTTACTTTTTACGAGTTTGTGGTGAAAAATCAGATTTATTTTCAAGACCATTACAGCTGCATCCTGACAGCGGTGTTTCGTAAGAGTAGCCTCTTCAGCTAAAAATACTTCTAGGTTTAGGGCGAGCTCTGCAAGTGGTAAATTCACTTCCCCTTCCCGACACAGTTCTCGGCAGACAAGCGTCGCTCTGCTCACAGAAACTCCCACAGCTGGCCATATATTAAAGATTTAGGCAGCAATTGCAGGGTGAAGGAGAGCACAGGTCTCATCGGGGAACATTTCCCAACCAACACCTTCCTACCACGAGACTCCACCGGCCACGGCCGAATCCCAGGCTCTTCCAACAGCCAGACACAGAGATGCTCCTAGAACATCTAATTTCGGGTTCTAACTTTCCCCCTGCCACTGTCTTTTGTGACCTATTTTCTGCATTTAAGCACTAGTTCAGAAACCTAAAGTCAGGTTAAACTCCACATCTGCCTTTCCGGGTGTCCCGAGGCTCCTGCCAGCCTGGTCCTCCTGCCCGCGCAGCCCGGCCCGCAGCAGCGCTTGATTAAAAAAATAGACACAATTTCCAAAGCTACATTTTGCAATACATTTTAAAAGAACAACTAAATAACAGAAAAGCCTAATAAAAATCCAGTTTCAACTTGGATGCAATGAATTTTAATACCCAAAATGAGTAATAATTCCTCAGGACTTTTTGAACGAGAACTGAGGGAATGGAAATGAGAGAGAAAAAAAAAAAAAAGACCTCACAAGGTAGGCGAGTAGAAAAGTGGCTCTCAGGCTCTCCAAAATTTCTGCTTTGACATTTCTAATATTTCCATCTGCATTTAGCAAACTGTATTACGCAGTGTCTATTAAATAACTATAAAAGAAGCTACACGCTTTGATGACTGCTCCCTGCTCTGTTGACTCCTGACGGCACTTTATGTGTATATTTGAGGAAACGAGACACCTTGGAGTACAGATCTTAAGCTCAGAAGCACCACTGGGTGCAGCTATACTATAAACGAGCAGTTTGCAAATGCTCAAAGCACTGGGCCCTCAGACACACATACAGGTTTGCAAAAACCACTTATAAGAAAATAAATGGCAATTTTCCTACCAAACATCACTTTTCACAATATCCTTTTATTTCTCTCTTGGATACTGAGGCTAGAAATATTATCGAATCCTTTGGAGGGCTCTGCTATCTGCCCATCCCCGGCTGCTGCAGGCAGGGCCGGCTGGACACGGCCCATTTATCCTGGTTCCCTTCCCCATGAGACAAAGCCAAGGTTTAGAGAAGGCTGAGACTTTACCAAGACTGAGAGCTGGTAAATGATTGACGAGCCTAAATTTCTTTTCAAATTTAGAGATAGGACTTAAAGCCCCAATGGTGACAAATGGAACCTGTGCTAGCAATATATGTAAGTCAGCAAAGCCTTGTTTTTCTGCAAGGTCTAAATTTAAAGAGAAGCTCGAGGCTAATATATATACACCCAGTAAATGGTGTTATTGTAAAGTCTGTACAAATGCACAAAGCCAAGCATGGGGTATAGGCAGGTGCAATAGGCTATATTTTTAAAGTTTTGCATTTTTAAGGTATGTTTCACTGATGCGAAGGATTAAAGTTTCATACAGTCTACTGGTGAAATCTCTCTCCTGGAAGCCTTAAGCAGCCATGCAGCTTTCAACTATTTATGTACCCTGGGCATTGAAGCTGCTCTAAATCCCAGAAATCTATACATGAAACTAGCACGAGTTTGACAGGAATCTAAGATGCATCAGTTACGCAGGTGAGCTGAAATCAGGATTTTTTTTTTTAAAAAAAAAAATCTTATATTTTTGCAACCCCTTGCCTACAAAAGCATTTTTGAGGTCTGGCAGGGCAGCAAGTACAATTGTTTAGGATTTGCTGAGAGGGGAAAATAACTAATTTAAGTCACCTAAGAACCATTATTGGAAAAAAGCTTTTTTTTTTTTTTTTTTTTAAGACTAACTTTGCAGACGCTATCAGTAGACTGAACATTAAGAAAGCAGATGCCTAACTTCAGAAAGGCAGGCGAGTGATTTTCCTGCTGCATGTAGCTCATCTAAAATGAGAAATCAAATTCTTATTCGTTAAGACTAAATATCATCTGTCCTGCACCAGAAGCTAGTGAAATTCTGCAGAGGTTGTTACATTTTTAGAGAAAAAACCCTGAACAAAACCATCTTTCTGACTGGTGCTTGTGCCCAAGAGCTCCGGAAGGTTTTTGTCATTGTATCAAGGGGGGGGGGAGAAAAAAAAAAGAAAAAAAATGAGGAGAACACACGGGATGCGGCGTGTGGTAAAATCAGGTGGTAATTTCTGACTCACCGTATTACTATCACACTAGCCATATAGTTAATAAAACAAATGTACTGATAAATTCATGAGATAGAGCTTCTAGAAAGATACTAAGGCTCCGTTTTCAGCATTAATTTTCACTTTCAGGAATAGTCTAAAGATTTACAATTTATTTACACAGCAGCTACTACAGCAGTAGTTAAACTGCACCTACTACAAGCTACTTTAAAGTCATACTTACCATAACATTTACAGGATGAACTTAACAAAAAAAAAAAAAGGAGAAAAAAGCTCAAATAGTTTTCAAATGTGGAGAGCAGAGCATTTCAGAAGATTAAGTGTTTTCTCATCTTAATAGTGGGGGGGATGGCTGGACATCCTTGGGTAACATCAGGAATGAGACTAGGCCTCTACCTTGCTGTGAGGTTGGCTGGCGTTGATGGGTGCCATTAGAAAAAACACCAGCAGCGTGTCAGCTCATTTAGCTATCAGATCAAACATGGAAACACATTCATGAAACAGCACAAACATTTACAAATGGGCTCAGTTTTAACCCGCGGGTACACACGCAGACACATACACGCATAGACATACCCCTATATTAAAAAAATAAAAAGAAATCTCAAACACCAAGAAATATTTGCAACAAATTATGAAACCTGTAACAAAAGAAACTTAGGGCTGATTAAGGTGCACACAGCTATAACTTCTAGAGTCAACTTGTGAAGAAGGCAGATGTAGGAGAATGAAGATCTTGCTGCGATATTTAGGTAACAACAGAATAATTCCTTTTTCAACTGGTAAGTTTTACATTATCAGATCAGAGGGTTGTTAATAACTCAAGTTAATAGTTCTGATTCTGGACAAATTGCCATTTATTAGCAGGATAACTGGAGTTAGAAAGCTTGTAGCTGTTGCACCTAAACCATTTGAGAAGCCCACCTGTAAATAAAAAAAAAAGGTTGAAAAAAAAAAAAAGCAAGAAAACCCACAGAATTTGTGTGTGGCCTTTAAAGTAACAAAAACAACTGAAGTCCAAACTTAAAAAGAATTTGACATGCTGGTGGAAGAAAAAAAGGAATTAAAAAAAATAAAAGTTAGTGATTTAAAAAAAAAAATAAATTGTAGCACCAATCTGTGCCAACATGGACATCTGGCAATCTGTGGAATTCTAATTACCTCTTTACGCCATAGGCCATATTAAGCAAATTGTCCAGCCTGAAAAGAGAAGGAGGGTCTTTGGGTTAATGTCTCACAGATGGCAAGATCGCTCAATGGAACTATTATTAATAGCGTTCCAGTTTCAAAAAGAAACGTTCAACAAGTTTCCCACACATCTAAGGAGTTTCACGGTTAGCGGCCCGCTCTGTTGAGTTTCAGATTGTGTTTAAATTTCCATCCCAGCATATACAGTAATTTTTAAACTTGTCCACACTCTTAATGAAAAACTTAATTTTCAAGGTTTGCTTTCCCCCTCACCCCACCTTGTAGGTTATATCGGTATAAAATTTTTGCAAATAATTCTACTGTTCACCTTACATTTATGGTGAACTAGAAGCATGATATTTTCCAGCTGCTTTAACATAAAATTTCCATTCTGTTCAGATACATTTAACAATACAGAACATATCAATCTAAATGACCACCCAGTTTTGCAGAATAAGTACAAGCATCTGCTTTACTTGGGCAAGCACTAAGGCAAGTCTTTTACCCATTGAAAGACTTGGTGATAACCTCAATGGACACAGTTAATGTGCCAAAGATAAACTAAGTTCATATTTGGTTTTATATCAGTTGGTTAATGACTACCTTTTTCTATGGTCTTCTTGAATTCACTTGCACTTTCTACCTTGAAAAGTTTGCATTCTTTTTCAATAATTTTCTAAAACCCATATGCAACTCAGTTATGCTTTTTTCCCTTTTTTTTTTTTCTCTTGAATAAAGCCTTTTTAGTTGAATGCCAGGTTGCCTGAAACTAATCCTACAACATAAAAGTAACAACAACAGAATGTAATGCTAATCCTGGCTTATGGATCAGATGGAAGCAGTACATTCAGAATGCAAAGCATAAAACATCCCTGAAAGCACCTGAGGAATCATACCCAGGACTAGTACAAGGCCTCTTTATACTAAGAGCAGGTATCTCAGGCTAATAAATTTAATGATACCACTACTGAGGAGAACAGACTCAGCTTTTTTTCTTGCTACCAATCCACTGTCATTAACATCAAAGTGTA
>VZSV01000043.1:3251417-3274066 GCA_013398735.1 Nothocercus julius
TCAGGAAGAACAGGCTAGTAACTGTTCATTTGATTATCAGTGTAGCTCTATTCTGTTCCCCTTTTTCTCCGAGACTTCATGAGATGAGTGTACAGTACTTCAGCTGTTTTAGTAAATACAACATGACTACTGCTGTCAGCAGATTTTCCTCCTCATTCTCCAGGAAAGAATATTTAATTTTACAAAGAAAATCAGGTCAGCCTACGCAACTAAAGCACATTTTCCTGCACAGCACCTGCCCCACACCTTTGTCCCTGGTGGAGCTTCAGCACTTTTCCAGGTAATTACCTGAATCTCTGAGCCTGGTGGTGAAGTGGTCCAGGGTAGCGTCTGTTGGGAGACTGGTACAGCTGTGAAAGGAGTGCCTGGCTTGTTTTCTGGCTGGGGTTATTGGCAAACTTCACAGTAATTGGTTCTGTAGCACCGCTAGGCTTCTGGCCATTTAGTCCCTTTATGGCTTCTTCTGCCTCTATTCTCTTATCAAAACGGATAAATCCCACACCTCGAGAAACGCCTGGGAAGGAGAGACAGGGGACAAATAAATATACGTAGAGCAGCCTCATCTTTGTGGCAAAGCAAACTAAATGCTGATTTTGACTTAAGAACAGAATGCTTTGCACATTAAAAAAACCTATATGTAAAAATGCTGTTCCCCAGCTGTGCTCTTCATGGGCAGCTGCCATGTTTCACATAGTGATTTCACCCAAACAGCATCTTGCACTTGGAGACCCCCTCAATAAACAAGAGCCAGGTATACCTCCAAACAGTCACCTTTATAGACAGCTGGGTACAGCATTTTACACCAAAATACACCAAATACAGCATTTTACACCAAATACAACAGTCAGCAAACATTTGTGTTTTGCCATTTTCGGGGGGGGGGAAAATCAAGAAAGTTCTTTTTAACCTGTGACTTGATCAACCAGAATCCGTGAGGTGATGATACGCCCATATTGTGAGAATAACTGTTCTAATTCCTTCTGGGTCATGGTTTTTGGAAGGCCGCTGACATACAAGTTAGCATCTCTGATTGATGCTGAACTTGGACGGGCATACGACACCTAGGGATTTAAGAAAAGGAAATGCATGTTAGTTAGCTCACTCTACCCTCCACATTTCAAATGGCCAGTTTATTTTTATTTATTTATTTATTTTTTAACCCTTTTTCATACTTGGACATGAGCTGGAACAATACTTGAGTTCAGAGGTTACCTGTTCTGCAAAAGCAGCCAAACCAGAAAACATTAGAACAACAAAGGAAAAGCAAGGGTTCCTTAAGACACAGAATAACTATTGTTCAGAGGTAGATTAATGTGTAACTTCCCACACACAGCTTTGTAAATACACCCCTTTGGGCTGTAGGTGTATAGATGATTTACTGTATCCAACATATAATAACCCCAGTCTATACGTGGCATTCTGAAGATGGTGTTTTTTCCAGCCCCCCCCCCCACTTCCTTTTTTTTTTCTCCCCTCTTTCTCTGTCTTTAAGTGTCTGAAACAGATCAGGTTATTTGCAGAGCGATCTTTTGTTCTCTCTTTCTCTCGGTGTTTTTATCCTGAGCTGGCAAGATGTGTTCTGGATGAACTATGAAGTGCTGGGGAAATTAGACTAAATGAACATCTGCTTGGAAAACTGCAAGCTGACACTTACTGTCATATCTGCAATTTATCAGAAGTTCCCTTGCACTATAAGCCCAAAATCAGACCATAAAATATCATGGGCAAACAAACAAGAAAATCTAGCTGAGGCACTATACATATATTGTTGGAAAGTTGTCAAATGAACTCTGCACTGCTGCTCTACCTATGGAAAACACAAATCCAGAGATAAGTGAAAAATAAGATTTATATTTACAACATGTAAATACCTTTTTACACTTTTAAAATGATATATACAATGAAAATAATATATGCATTTAAAGGAAAGTACTTCCAGGATAAAGCCTAGCAGCAAATAGCATGGATCACAAAGAATTAGTTTGCAGCACAACTGAAACAGCGCTGGATCTAAACCTGAATATTCTGCACTTCATCTTGATTTATTTAAATACAAACAGATCAGTACTTTTCAGCATTATGCCTTAAAACGTGTCTCGGGAGGAGATGGGGGGGTCCCCGCCAGGAACACAACGCATTCAGCAATTGTCTTCCCCTCTTCTCCAGCCTTAGCCCAAACACAGGCGATGTCAAATGGATGTCTTTGTGCTTTATGTGTCAAAGAGTTGTCTTTATCTGCTCCACACCTAAAAATAGATGTTGACTCAACACAGAAAATGATGTGAATGACTAATATCCTTCTACAATCCTCTGCACATAATAAGAGGCAAACTTTAAGGATTTCACATTTTAAGGTTCTTGGCAACTTCTTTAACTTGCATGTTTGTACAAAACCTTTTAAAACTCACATTTAGAGAGAAAGCTAGAGAGGAGGGGGAAAATTCAGGGAAAGAAATATGAAAAGGAGATTAGATAAAATATTTACACCCATGGAGGCAGCTAAGGCAGCAGCAGATAAAGGCACATGCAGGAATAACAAACAGAGAAGTGTTCAGAAATGGAGATTAGTGTCTAAAGGCCAAGAAAATTGGCATCAAATCTGTGTGCCCTAGTGGACCTTATGGTCCACAAAGTCTCTCTGCAGTGAATACATTTGGGTCACAGGATCTTCAAACTCCCTGCAATGCTTCCAGACCAGCATATGTGCAACAGCACTTGATTTTGGGGTAACTACGCTGGATATTTGGGGTACAAGGAACTAGGAATAAACCAGCACAATTAATCCCATGTCCACAAAAGCACTTCAGTCACAGTGCTAAGTGCCCTCTCCTCAATCCGAGGATGCTCTGCCATTGACTTCTACATGGCCAAGACAACGCTGGGGTGTTCACAAAAGCAGCCTGTGTCTCCACAAAAATACACTCTGCAAATGTCTTACCTTGAGAAGACGCCTAGAGTTTAACCTGCTTCGGGAATAACAGTTTAAAACACACTCCAGACACTTGGGTAGGGGCTTGGGGATCTTACCTGCTCCTCACAACAGAGCTGCAAAATTAATAAAGTTCCTGGGAAAAGAGCCAGGGGTTTCCTTCGGGTTTTCTCTCACTGGCATGTGTATTAATCAAACGTCACATAACAGGGATCATGAGAAGTAGGGGGATATGCAAAACCACTCATTCTGGAGTGCTAAGTGCCTGATTTTTTTTTTTTTTTTTTTAAAAACCTATATGCATATCCATACATAGACACCTATATACACAACCCTATACCAAAAATGCTGCCCCCTGTTCTAGTGCACACCCTCAGACACGCACTGGGCAGCTACACCATATTCTATCTCACAAATTCATCTACGTGGAGCACATGTCAACACACACCACTGCTCGGATCTGATTTTATTTCCTCCTGCAATCAAACATTCAGGGTGCAGGGGAGCCTGGGCCACAAGCTGCCAAAAGCAGCTCAGCTGTCTTTAATATCAAGGAGAAAAGGTTGCGAGCTGAACGCATGCAAGGCTAGCAATGTCAATTATTTATCAGCTTCTGAATCTTTTTCATCTTCCCTCGCAGGTCAGCCGATGACAAATCGATTGGTTAGACCGTGTCATCCTGCTTTCAAGCTATTACTCGGTTTGCACCGCGGGCTGGGTGCGTTCTGGATGTATTGACTATCAAAGGAAGAAAATACCCACCCTGACCCTCCACAACAGCAGAAACTCCCTGTGATATCAAAGTTATCACGGGCAAGCTCCCATTTTGCCACTGAAATCTGTAAAGCAGCCTGTATGGATGCTGCAATTTTTATATTCACATTTTCCTCCTCTTAAGGATCACTTTTTACTCACAGCAGTGTTAGGGCCCCATAATGAAATACCCAGTTGCAAAAGGAAAAATGATGGAAGTCTGAACCACAAGTAATCCAAATAAATGAGTTGGATTATATCAAACTATTGCTGGGGTCTGGTCTCTCTCAGCACGGAAGCGTTTGCTCCTGTGGTGGCTGCAGGTCTGATGGTGGTGGTGCATTTCACTGCGCAAGATCATTCTAGAGCTCTTCGGTCAAATTTGCAAGAAAGATAATCAAATATTTCCCAATTCATTTTATGGCTCACCAGCCTCCAATGTTCAGGTCTATAAATACACACACACAGTAACAGTGGAAAACAGTGCATTCGCTAGAATATTTCTCATCTGACGCTGAGCGCCAGGCAGCTCCTCCAAGTGCTTCTCTTCGGTCGCCTTCTCTTGAGAGACTGCCCCGCTCTGCGAGCGCTTCTGGAAACAGCTAGGGGCCAGCACTTGGTAACTTCCAGGGAAACGCACAATTATTTTCAGTTTATGAGCATGGAAAAGACCTGCAACTTAGGGCAGTAATTTTCCCTATTGATTCCTACCCATTTGCCCACGTGGAAAACTTGAAGAACCCCCAACCTTGAGACTCCTCCGAGGGCAACCTGGAGCGGCGCGGCCTCTGCGAGCCGGCCAGGCCCCGCAGAGGGGCCCAGGGCCACCAGCGCAGGCCGGGCAGGGAGGCAAGGCCCCCGACACGCAGCCCTTCCACTGGCGCTTGTCTTGAGACGCCTTCAGCTCCTGTGCTAAGCCCAGGCCTCCCAGGCCCAGGGCCCATCCTCGGAGGCCTCCTGCCCACAGCAGGGCTAGACCTTGCAGGCTTCGCCTCCTCCCGAGCGCGGCGGCGGCGCCTCCCACGGGCGCCGCGTGCTCTGCCGGCAGCCCCGCGCCCAACAAGCGGCCTCGTCACTCCTGTCCTTCAAAAACAGGGCTTCTCTTCAAGAGGAGATAAGCAGCACACTGTGCCGGGTGTTACTAACCCGGGGAAGGCGAGACCAGACCGGAGCCCTGAATCCCAGCGCGGTCCCCAGGCCACCCGACCAAGCAGCTGAGGGCGCCTGCAGGCCCCGAGAGGCACCTCGCAGGTGAGGCGCCGCCAGCGCTAAGTGGCTCCCTGGGCACCTCCCGTGACTCGCTTGTGTGACACGCTGCGGTGACGGGAAAACAACTCTAACAACCGGTATCACGCTCAAGGCCCCGCTGAGGCCTGGCGGCCTCGCGCCCAGGTCCTCGCGCGCAGCGATGGCTGCGCGTTAGCCAGGCCTGGCCCAAGAGGGCCACGCGACTTGCTTCGCCCGCACACTGACCTGGGGAGCACGGAAATAACGTCTGCCTAAAGCCCGAGGATGAATTAAGGGCAGGTAAGAAAGATTCCTCACAGCCACTGCAGGGTCTTTGCCCATTCTGCGCAAAAATTCAGGTGCAAGAAACTCTTTTAAAAGCTGGTGGGGCTTTGCCTGCTCCCCTTCCCCCCCCAAAAACCCCAAAACAAACACAGAAAATCCTCTGGTCTGGGTGCTGAAGACACAAATATAAAATATCTTCAAGCCTGCAAAATGCACTTCTTTCCTCCTCCTTCTCCACGTCCTTGGCATGGGAGAAGGCAGGGGAGTGACAAGGCACTTTACTGTTGAGTGATTCAATCCCATTTTACTGGGATTAATTATGATTGCAGGTAAGATACAATGGTCTATCCCGTCGTTCCAGGGGAGACGTCCATAGATAATAGCCTAGGAGCACTCCGGCTGCATCAAGAGCAGGGCTAAGAGAAATAATTGCTCTTGCTCTGTGGAATGAAAAGGACTCATTGGCAAAACTGAGGCAGTTAAAAAGAGATCTTGATTAAGAGCAGATGCACATGACTATTAGGTAGAGGCGCTCTGGTATGTGCTCAGAGCAGCAAAGCCAAACTGGAATTTGCACAAACCAGAGCACTGAAAGGTCCCGCGCATTAGAGCGGCGGAATTACTACAGGCACTTGGGTGAAAGAGGATTTGTTAACAAGCATTGCAAAGGCCAAAAGTTTATGCAGACAGACCCTCCTTCTAGAAAACAAAATACAGTAGATGTGGTTGAGAGCCCTTCCAGATCCGTGGCATCGTTAGAGCTTCCTCTCTGGGAAGGTTTCATCCTAGGGATCCGCAGGCACAGCAGATGACCTCCCTCTCATGACCAATGGGCTACCACAGTGCGGAACAAAATGACCATCTCCATTTTAAAAGGACCCACGGAGGGACTATATCCCAAACCTGCAGTTTGCAAACACCTGCAGTCTAGGTTTGGGTGATAAGAAAGGCTTGGGTGCTCTTTCACACCTCTGCCCAATAAAATGCTTGGGCTGTTTAGAACAGTGCTAGAGAAATAAAAAAATAAAAATAAGTAGCCAGTAACCCCTCCAAACAAGAATAATTTCCCCTAGTTGCATTCGCTGTGTTTTAAACTAGCACTGTCCTGGCCTATTGATCAAAACAAATGAGAGAACGATAAAAGTAAACATTTGGAGCTAACAATAGGAAATGTTAAATACTAGTAGTTACGTTCCACATCAATTATTCATTTGACTGAAAACGTAGAATAATTTGAGATGCAGAGAAAACCTCTAGCCATAGTGGAACGATCCTATTTGCTTGGTATTTAATCACCTTACGGATTTGATGAATTTAAGAATTGAAAGAAATTGTGGGCTTATTAGACTCAGACTCTCCGTCTCGCCTTAGTGCGGACACTGCTCTTGGGTCTGGCTCTTGTCACCACAGGTTGTCCCCTCCTGCCAGAGGAGAAACAAGCCAACCTACTTCTCCTGCGACAGAGAAAAGGAAGGAAGGGGGATCCAAGAACACACTTCAGGAGGTCATTTGCTCTCTCTTTCATTCCCAACCTCCTTTCAGAATCCTATTCTGTCCTTGCTCTAATGTCCTCCAACACAAAGCCAGATCACCTGAATCCCCATGTATATTGTAAAATTCTCCCTATGTAAATTGTAAAATGTTTCCTTGCGTCCCTGCGGATGCTGCTGGTTTTCCCCGTCACAGAGCAGCACGGTTAAGCAGTCTGCACCCCATGCATCACACGTCTTGTTTTCCTTCTGATATTTGATGCAACTGAATTGCAACCTTCAGCAGCAGCAGTGACCTTTCATGTGCTTTTATGGATGGGCAAATTTAATTTCTAAAAATAGATTCCATTTCTGGAATATGCAGTTACTTTAACACATGCTGCATCTTCACTCATTCCTAACTATTCTGTAGAATTATGTAAAGCTTGAACTGTTAAAATAAAGTGAGATTCCTTTCCCTCACAAAATGATGATGAAGCTACGAAATGGTGTAAATAAAATATGCACTATGATCAGCTGAGGAGGAACATAGCGTGTAAAACCTATTACCACCAGGCACATAACACTCCCTTCAATGCCTTCCCCGAACAGATATTCTGTAAATAGTCACCTCTTGACTTTGACTTGAAAGGGCATCACTGACTTAAATAAAATGCACGTAAATATTTTAGCTGCTACAGTGGAAAGGGATTATTTATTGTAACACAATAATAAAAAGAACATTTCTCTGGTTATTTTAGTCTGCACATCTGAGTGCAGGCTGTGCCTCACTGTTTCGCTGATCCTGCTGTAAAACCTGCTCCTCCCGTGAACGCCCGGCTATTTTGCAAGGCGTCGGGAAAGGGAGAGAACATTAAACTGCCACAAACTGTTACTGAAAGTAAAAGGACAGGATTTGGGGACACATGCTGAACTTGGAGCTATTTAAAAAAAAAAACAAAAAAAAAACTCAGCCTTTTTGAGTAGAAATTAAGCCTTCTGGGGCCAAAAACTGAGCACCACTATGCCCTCCAGAGCCACCCCCTTGGTGCTGGGCAGAGTGGGGACAGCGTACAGGGAAAATCTGCCAGCAAGGCCAAGGCCACGGGAAGGTGCAGGCAATTCGCCCCCTGCAAACGGCTTTCACAGGTTATCACAAACCTTCCATCAAAACAGCTGCCAAACAGAAGGTAGCCACAGAAACCCAGCTCGCAGAGGTGCCGCTACGCGGCTTGCTCTGCGCTGTCAGCCGCAAGGTCTCCAGAGCCCCAGGGAGCCGGAGCTGTGGATTCATCCCTTGGCCTAAACCACGAAGCACGCAGGATAAAAGCACTCCGTAACTATTTTAGTTCAGTGGTATTCTACTGTTGAATCAAGCGTTTTTCAGGAAAAGCAAAACAAAGCCAAAAACCCAAACAAAACACCATACCTATGTGCTACCGAATCATCTTCTGTGTGATCTTTATGGGAAGCTTCTCACTGATCACGAGGCACACTTCAATAAACTGCCAAGGGCCTCTAGCTAGACTAGAGCAATAGGCTCTCGTAGTTTAACACTGTAAGTCCAAAATTAAAACACTTCAGAATGACAATAAACACAGTGAAATGCTGGAGAGACAACTGGACAGTAACAGGGAAGGTAGCAGAATTTAGCAGCGTCAAGTCTAATTTCTTGCTGCTTTGCAAGATTTTGGAATTTAAGCAGTCTCCTCCAATGACCCAGGTGCTGCCAGAAACATTAAAAAAGTGGTTCACAGATCTGTTAATGTGAACATTAGGAAGCCTCCACACACAAAACACAGTGCCAAGGGAAGGGAATCTGATTTCATACAACCTCTAAAGGCAGTAATATGGAGAAAAAAAAAAAAAAAATCACAGGGATAAGGTGAAGCAGTAAGGTGCCTTTCCGCAATTCGTGTTTGTGTTGAAAATTGCTGATTAAACACCCATGTGCACAAAGCCTGGTTATTTAAAGCAAAAAAAATGCTTTGGGTTAGTTTTGGGTGACCTTGCAAATACTTATTTAAATAATTTGTTTTACATACTATGCATTTCTTCCCCATCACTGAAGAAATTATGCAACTCCTGCATATGTAAAGCCAGATCAACCTCTTGCTTATTAAATTTTAATAGCTTTCAAGAGCCCAACAAAATTTCATGTACTCTATAAAAGTCTGCCAGTTATTAATAAGCATAAAATAAACCCAGACCTAATAAACTACCTGCAATGCAATCCACAGTGAATTCAAAAATATTACAGAAGAAAACACATTCTTTACAAGTGTTTTAGCTTGGCAAGTTCCTAACTAGTACAAAACTCCCCCTATAAAAGACAAAGATACTCTGGAAGGTGTAACAACTTCATTTTTTTCTATTCAGTATGCATGAGACATGCAAAATCATGTTTTTTGGGTTGGGAGTTTTGCCTTTTTGTAGCTTACGTGTCTCCTATAGCCCTGGAATATCACAACTGCAGCAGCACTGCTTTTGCTCACAAAGCCTAGAGTGAGATGTGAAGAAAAGCAGATATTTTAATCAGTTTTCTTGCTGCTCAGCTTTCCACTGCAAATGCAAACTGCAGAGTCTGAGCATCACATTTCCACCCGCAGCATTTGATAAGGTGGTAAACCTTGCTGCTTTGCCTTAAATATTTTTTCTGTATAAGAAACTGTATAAAAATCTTGCTATGAGCATTTTTATATACTGTGGTATGCATACACACACACATGGGATGGAGCTCTTCACAGATCTGGTAATATTTTTCTCCATGTATAATCTATAGAATTAGTCTAGCTTCATAATACTCAGCTCAACACCCCGACTAACAAACCAATCCAAGCAGGAAAAAACTGCTTGAAACAATCCCTTGAAATGCACAAGAATTCAATGAATATTTTTGGCTTTGCAGACAACACTTTGTCCAAACCACAATCTTGAGAGAAAGGGGAAGAACACCTAAATTATCAGCCATACGGTATCTTTTACCAAATATTAAGCTACTGGCATAATTGTACCGATACTTTCGGAAGAGAAATTTCTATTTATACTATAACTTTTTTTTGGCTTTGAAATAGAAATTAAGTACAAAAATATAGGAAATAATACAAATCAAAAGACAGCATTCAAAAATAATCAAAGCTATTTCAGTTATTCTGAATCAGATTTGCTATTTGCTCGCCTTTATTTTTTCATTCACTGACCTTCTTTAAGGCTGATTATTTGTCAGAATTTGGGATGGAGAAATTTCCTGTAAACTGTTTCAAAAAAGCTTCATCAGCCATGCAGCAAAAAATGTGAGAGTAGAAATTTGCTTTTCTTGTGAGACCACTAAAGAAGGTCATTGAATAACTAATGGTCTATTACGACAACGAAATGAGACTTGTGTGGGATCGCTAATCCCTCTAGCTTTTAAAAGAATAAATCAAACTAAGGATGGGAAAATTGAAAAAAAGAAATATTGTTTTCTGAAAGTGATGCATTTTAACTTGAGAAACATGCTTCCAATACCTGACAATGACACGAGTGTCACTGAAAAAGAATTCATGTCAAGTTATTTCTCAGTAAAACCACAAGAAAATGTGTAATTGTTATTTATGAATAAACAATTGTGTATTTCACCTCTGTTTATATAACAGCATCACTATAGCTGTTTTATTCTACTTTTAAACGCCACTGCGACACTGCAAAGAGCTCCCTGATACTTCCTGCCCCCTAACAAATACGAGCAGTAAGAAGGAAGTTTTATCTTCTGCTCATCCTCCCATCATTCTAGGGATGAGCTGTTGACTGTGCCCCTTGCAATGGGAGATTAAAACAGGGATGAAATTGCCAGAAACCGTTTCAACTATTTTCTCCCAATTTCCTTTCTTCCCAAAGGTTTCTTCGTGAATTTAGCAAAAGGCTCTTTGGATTGTCTTACCTTTATGGTTTTGGTCTGGAGTCTGAGTCCATTTAAAGTGTTAATGGCTTTCTCTGCATCCTTTGGATCAATATAGTTAACAAATCCATACCCTAAACTCTGCCCTGTTGAAACAAAAACAAACAAAAAAAGGAACTTAGTATCTTTGTAGCACATGAACGATTTGCAAAAATCGGACCAAAGTCTTCTATTGTTCATTTTCATCTGCTTTCACCTAAACTCTCTATGCCACCTTCAGCATTTCATTCTCTCCTAAATATAGGAGAAGGCAATGCACACATTTTAAATAGTTGCTTTGAAAGTCCTACTTTAAAAAAGAAAACCAAAGCCCTCTGCTCCCCCCTCGACACACTCTTCTCTAACAGCATACAGAAAAGCATATAACCCAAAGAGCAACGTGAGCAGAATTATAGAAAGTTTGGTGCCAAGTTCATAATAAATGCAATTGTTTGGGCAGAACAGGAATGAGGCTACCGCTTAAAAAAGAAAAAAAAAAAAAAAAAAAAAGGTAAGAACACACATCATTTTGTACTGTTTATAAACAGCATTAGAGGATTTTTAAAAAAAGGGAAAAACAATAGAAGAAAAATAAAAGAAAAATCAGGAAACAGCATCATAACATTAGCCTTAAAGCAGCTGATTGAGCAATTACCCCAAACCACCACCTATCATTTTATTGCTTAGCGTGCAGCCTGTAAGTAGGAAGATAAAGGACAGCCCGAATTGCACTAGGATGAGAAGCTGCGGTAAAGCTTTCCTTGGTGCATTGGCGACGACAGCAAAACAAAACCAGCACAACTGCTGCTGCCGCGTGCGGGAGCCGCTTCAGCGGCCCAAATCCCATCAACAGCTTCTTTGTCACCAGCAAGACGTGGCAGAAAGGGAAGAGCTGGTTCATAACTCAGGCCAGATCTTCGTGCTTGCGAGGCAGCCAAAACCTGCCTGAAAAAGCTGCCGTTCCTCAACTCCCAAGCACCAATATTGCAAGATCAACATGAAAGGCAACAGTTTCCAAAATCCCCAATCTTACACATCCTACTGAGGCTATTCTGGACGTTTGGAGAAGACGGTTATGTTTTTTCCTTCAGGCACATATGCTTAAGAGCATATTAACACAGCTAACCAGATTTCCAAAGCAAGCAGAAGCCCGAGGAGGCAGGCAAGCGTTTCTGCATCTCAGCTTCCCCGTTTTTCCTATAATTCCACAGCATGTCTGGAGAACACCCAGGCAAAACACAGTCTGCCCCTTAGGGACCTAAGGGCTCCCGTTCGCATGCATCGGAGAAAGACAATGCACCAAGAACCCTCCCAAGGAGGGTAGCAAGGCATGCGGAGGTGGCTTGCCAGAAGATCTCTGTCTATCCATGGTAGTGCCGAGCAGCAACCCAGCTCCTCCTCGCATGGAGGCTGTGAAAGCAGCTGCCTACGGAGAGCCTGGATGCACCTTGGAGACGCAGGCTTGGCCACTGAAGCACTGAGCTCTGGTACTTTCTCTCCCGGCCTGCCAGGAAGCCTGTTTTTCTCAATATCAGAAATGACCTGAAGCACAGCGTATGCTGAAACACAAATACCGGGGGTGCTTGTCTTACAAAGTTGCTCACCATTTACAGAACACCTTGAAAATCCATGGAGACGCTGTAGTCTGCTCCTAAAATACCCACCTGCAGGACAACGGCTAAGGGATGGCTGTTTTATACCACAATACATTGAAGGAGCAATTCCCTCCAACTGCTTTAACTTATACCTCTTATTTCTGGAGAGCTTGATCGCAACAAAAATATTCTTACCTACGTTTTATGACATGGCCAGAAAAGGACTGAAGTCTGAGCCAGCAGCAGAAATATTGGGAGGATACTTTACCTCCCATGCCTTCCTCATGTTCTTTACCTAAGACATTCCACAGTCCCTGATTATCGTGCACCTGAACACCTCAAATTCTTAACATATTTAATTCTCATCGCTCTCAGGAAGGAAGAAGCCATCCTCTAGGGAGCTAATCTCATTTTATGGAAGAGTAAGGGAGATGCCGACATCAGGGCTCGGATAATTGGAGTTTACATGCCTACCTTTCCCATGAGAAGCCCCACCAGCCTTCAGAGATGTGTAGCTAATACGTGGAGCTAATGCAAGGCCCTGGGACTTGCATCAGTCTGAACGTGAGCTTAAGTGTCTTGGCTGAGCCACACGGCATGTCCACCTTCTAAGGCTATATAAAATTATTTTTAATAATCTCACAGAAACAGTCTCACTTCTGTAAATACTAGTGAAAGGAAAAGACTATAAATAAATAAGTCCCCCACAGACAACAGAAACCACAGGGAAGGTAAATAATGACAACACAATAATAGAATGATAGAAATATTTCACAGATCATTCACTTCTTTCCTGGGTGTTCTCTAGTAACATTATGGAAGTTATTTAGATATCAGCATCTCTGATCTTCATTACCAACTGGATAAATATTTTCTCCAAGGTGGAGGATAAAGGGTACCAAAATGAACAAAGTCATTTGTATGCATGCCTGCAGAACTTAGCTCATTAGGTTTCACAAAGTTTTGCTTAGAATAATAAATGCATAGAGATATGATTTCCTCTCGCTACCACATTTTTGAATATCATGAACTATGCAGAACTGTTAATAGAATTTAAGGCTTGCTATTCATACACTATTGGCTCTGATTTTCTATCAAGTACAATAATTGCTATATTGTCTGCCTTATATTCTCACAGTATGATTTCAACGATGAAATGATGAGTATGATCCCACAGTACCAGTTCAAAAAGTTAAAACTGGTCTACTCAGTATTCTGAATGCTGAATTTCTCTTAATTCAAAAAAAAGCTGCAACATTTATCATAAAACAAAACAAAACCCACCCACCCCTGCAGCCCACTGGAACGTTGGTGCAGTTGTTTCGATTAGCAAATTCTTATTTGCTGTACTCTGCCATATGCTTCGTTGTATATTAGTGATGCTGAAGGGAGAAATTCCTTCCAGTTAAGAGCATGTCATTTTGGAAAGACATCTCTTTTTTGGTTTATTTTGTATTTTTAAATGTTTCACCTATGAGCAGCACCTCCTCACAACACTATCAAGAAATGAAAAAGAACCCCCCTCTCTAATGTCTCCAAAAAAAAAAAAAAAAAAAAAAAAAAAAAAAAAAAAAAAAAAAAAAAAGAGAGAAAAAAGAAACCCAGAAAAAAATCATTTTGGAAAAAGCTTTATGACTGCTGGCAGACATCATAAAGTTTTAGTGCACTATACATTTACAACTAAGAAACAAACAAAAAAGATACCCAGCTAAAAAATACTACTTTCAAATTACCCTCAAGAGCAATACACCTTATGTCAGACAAAAAGCAGATTATAGATTTGAAAGAACTAAAAATTGCTACTGGGAGAAAAAGAAAAGAAAGATTTGTTCTAGAACATGGTGAAGCGATATGATTTTTTTTTTTAATTATGTACTTTCATTGCATGTACTCAAGACGACTAACATTTCTTAGGACGCAATCTGGCAACACGAAGCAAGCAGCTGGACCTCTCAGTGGGATGCCACACAGACACTGAAGTTCATTCCCATGCTACACTTCCCAGGAGCAGCGCTGTAAATAGTAAATATTTTCTGTGACTTGGAATCCGCTATTCCACTACATGCTGTGATTCAGTAGGGCAAGCACAAGACATTTCTACCTGATCCTAAAACAACACCTTTATACATCAACTGTTACTGAGGCTCTTAGAATTTTTTACTTGACCGAAGCAAAGTCAGTACAAGATCTCCTATGATCTAGCAAAGAATGGGTATAGAGTTAGCGATAACATGAGTAAAAATGACCATGACTTGACAGATTAAAAACCATGCGTGCAAAACAAACTGCAAGCTAATATATGTACTTCATAATTTAGAAGGCTTCATTTCACAGACCTGAAAATCACCAAGATCAAAATGGGGAGAAGCATTATACAACAACAATATACTCCATTTAATAACATCTAACTGTACACCCAAAAAGCTACAAATATGAAAAAGGCCATGCCAGTTAAAACCTGCATATTGCCTTTTGTTCTTCTATAAGCCTCTGTGCTTAAGCCAATTCCACAGATAAATTACAAGAGATTAAAGGAAAAACAAATAGAAGCCAATATAAGCTAGAAGACAAAGTCATAGGAAGCTCACGAGAGAAATGAAAGCCAGGGAAGTCTTGGGCTAGTAAAGGTCAGGATAACAAAATTTTTTTTAGATTATGGAAAGGATACCTTAACATTCAGGCTGATTCATTAATGGGTTGCAGTAATAATACAGAGAAAACAGATGTGTTAAGTATACCTAAAAAAGCTAGATGCAGTACTAACTAGCAACTTCAGTGGATGTTAAAAAACAGCTCCTAAAATTGTAGATGTTTAAGTTAGAAGACTTGGGTTACTTGCACAGAATATCTTTCACAATAATGAGCAAATATCTCTGTTGCTATTTTCAATAATTCTTAAAACGCTGAATAAATTCCAGGAGCCTGGATGAAACAATTTTTCAACTGAAATTTTAAAAGGAAAGAGTAGAAGACCAAGTAATTACAGGTCCATCAGTCTAATGCTGACCAAGGCAAAATTAAAGAATATTCGATAACTGGACTCTAATAATAAAGAGTTAGAAGAGGGTAATAAAATCAATGTTAAATAGATTAGGTCTACGGAAAACAGATCCTGTCGAACAAAGCTGACATTCTTCTTGATGAGATCACAAGTTTGACTTGCAAATTTTAAGAGTATCAAGGTAAAAGCACTGATACTTCTATAAAGCATTTGACTTGGTATTGCTTATTAATACAGCAAAGCAAATTAACATGGTACATATTAAACGCATTAAAAAATGGCTGAAAGATCTCAAACAGTAAACCACCACAAAAATCACCAGAAAGACTTTGTCCTACTGATGTCTTTTAGGAAACTAAGAGAAACTGGCCTCTCTTGGCCCTAAGCTGCTTAATCTTAAACTACTTAACATTTCCCATGAATGGGTGGAAAAAACCCTCTTCATCATGAAGACTGCAGACAGCACAAAGACTGGATGAGAAAAAAGTTAGCATAGCGGACAGAGCAAGGATATAAAGTGAGCCATACTCCTCAGTGCTTCACAAATCCAAGATTATTTCCCTAAAACACAAGAATCCTTGCATTCTTTGCAAATGAAGTCCTACATGGGAAATTAAAAATAGAGGGTAAAAGATCATCAAGCACATCTCAGCTTGCAGTGTTACCAAAAGGGTTAAAAGGGTTTCATTTCTGGCATGAACCCCACGCACTTGAAAAAGGGCAGAAAATCTTGGCTTCTGGTTTTGGCAGCATGCTTGGTTACTGAAGCACCCAACCCGGTTCTGGCGCACATATTTCAAGAAAAATCCTGGTGGCTTCAAGATGGTGAAGAGAAGAGCCGTGAGAATGACTAAAGGATTGAAAAACATGCCTTCAACTGAAAAGTGCTGAAGATCAAGCTGTTTATCTGAACAGAAAAGGCTAAAGGTGCCTCCAAGGTGCTACATTAACACTCAACAATACATTTTTTTTTCCCCCCCCCAACAGAATAAATGCACAGTTACAGATTCATCTTCCATTGCTTGGCAGAAACAAGACAAAGTACACTAGAAGTAAAGAAAATGATCTTTTCTGCAGAAGGTTCTATTTTTGATATTGAAGATGATAACATACCAAGAACCATGTCAGCATTTCTACCACTAAATATTTTGAAAAAAGTTCAGATTATTTTTTTCTGAAAGTTACACTCTAGTTCAGGCAAGAATTAATTTAGAGAAGATTTTGGTTAACTGTGTTAATTGCCCAACAGTCTTTTCTATTTTGAAACTCTATGAATAGCTGCTCCTGCTGGTTGTTTGCCATGCAGCTTTTAACACAATCATTCCTGCAAAGAAAATAAAAACAAACCCTACCTTCTCAGACAAGTCTAAAGTCTTCCTATTGCTGGATACTCTTCTAAAAGCAACACGTAAGAGAGTCAGACTTTCTTCTGACTTGCTCACCTTTGAGCAGATAAATACTAAGATAAAAAAAGATGTTTTCATACTTGTTCTTAAAATGAATTACACTGGCAGTTATGGTAAAAGACTATGGTTGTCACTATAAACAGCTATTTATGAGAACAAGTACAGAATGGGCCTCCAGTAATGCTAACTTCCTTAAATCATGGATTTGTTGTCTCTTGCCCAAATGTAAAAGCTAATTAAAGTTGCCTGTCTGACAACCATTACGCGAACGCCACTGAGCACCGATGCTTTTCCTTGCGACAAGATATCTGCTTTTGAGAACTAGGCCAAGTCTGACAGCTCATCTCCTATTAGACACGCAGGAGCCGTCAGATCCTAACAGCCTTCAGTCACACTGGGTTTGGAAGCAAAAGATAAAATAATGCTCTTCGTCGTTGCCCCATGTCTCCCAGTTCAAACTTTTCCCATTCCAAACCTTAGCAAATATCCAGGAAAGAAACTACCAGGTTGAAATTCTTTCTCTAGAACAGTAGATGAGCTCAGCATCCACTATCCACTTGAGATTTTGAAGCAGAAACAGGTAGACCCTTGAGCTTTCCCCAAAAATAACCCTCAAGAATAGGGGATGCTCTTAATAAATAACATCCAAGGATTTCTGCCAAGAAAACACACCAGCAAAAGAGATATGGGCCCTAAGAAAAAGCCACTCTTCAACAATAATGCATGGGACTAAATTATGTTTGGGTTAAGTCCTACTGCAGTTGGTAGTCTTGTTTCAGACCACAACCTTATAAGCCTCCAAACCACTTCTAAAGTTTAAAAAAAAAAAAAAAAAAAAAAAAAAAAAAAAAAAAGGCATTCCTGGAAGGACAAATAATGACTAACTCAAATGAAAAGCCATATGGGGTACAGGCTTTGGGTGAAGGTTATATAAACACCATCCAGAAAATGCATTCAAAACACACAAAGGTCAAGTGAATTGCTTACTACTTTGGGGGCATGGTTTCTATGACAGTCACCAACCAATAACGTTGTCTACCTTAAAAAGGAGGTAAACTATGGAGAGAAAAATTCAGACCACTGGAAAATGAGTCCTAATCATAGATGGCTCATCTCAAACTCTGCTCCCTAACTGATGCTTTTTGCAACATTATCATCATTCATTCATTTCCCATCTCTTTATTAAGTGGAATAACGTGCTGTCAGTGCAGCAATAGGCACCGCAGTCAGAAGAGAAATAAAACTGGAGGAAAGGAGGTTCAGCACACAGCACTTGATTGACCCAAGGATTTGGCCAAGGCTGCCAGGGACACGACTCCACACAGTCCTAGCAGGAAGGTAACTTCTATGCTTCGTGCAGCTCTATCACAGCATCCATCTAGTTTCCAGTTTAAGTTAAATACAAACACTTTATATTCTTACAGACTAGAACTGATTCAAGAAATTTGGTCCATGAGCAGTGAGTAAAGAAACATCTTTTTCCTATCACAATACACCTGTCACTTTTACAAAAATCTGGGGGAAGAATATGTAGTCTTTCTCAAAGGAAAAAAAAGAGGGGGGGGTGATTTTTAACTGAAAGCAAGTTATTTTTGAGTGGCTAACATCTCTATCCAAGCACTTCTCTCATATCCGAAATGCGCTTTAAGCTTATGTACTTAAGTCAGCAAAAGGAAATCTAAACGCGTATCCCTCTGCGCTCCACAGCTGAAGCTCAGATCAAGTTTGAGCATCTCCAAGGGTGCCTATGCTGATATAAAACCTGCCCAGATGGAACAAGAGCCCTTGGCAAATTTTTCCTCAGAGGACACAAATGCCCTGACCTCCAGGCAGCAAAGGCAGGACCCTCCCCATAAGAAGTCTTGCAGGGAGAGGATTCCCATCATCTTCATCCTGGCCTTTGGGGGATGCAGTGAGGACTTGCCACATGCTCTCCATGCCTCAGGACCCAAAACCTTCCCAGCAGAGGGAAAAGGGCTGCTTGCCACTAGACACACCGATACAAGATGAAAATCCCCAAAAGGAAACCCTTGCAAACAGAGTACTACATCCCACATAAAACTCTCCCTGAGGGAGAGGATGAGAAGCAAAACGAAGCCGACACACAGACAGCTACTCACTCAATATCTGAATGGAAAGTGCTGAAGTACCATGACAACAAGCCTAAAGAATAAAGGGGGAAGGAAGAGTTTTACCCAAAATGTGAAATAAATTCCTACAAGCCTACCTAAAGGAATCAGATCTTTAGTACTAGTGAGGTAAGTGTGATCTCCAGATCTCTTAAGTCTTTACCTAGAAAAGAAGCACCAGGCCCTGAATACAGTGACCTCAAAAACAAACCGAAAAACACACTGAAAATCTGACTGCAAATTCCCTGCAACAAAAAAAGCAAGGTCATTCAAGAATTCTTTTTCTAAGTTAGAAAGCCTGTTTTCAACAGGCTATGCCAGAGAAGATTAAGACAGCATCAGTTTTGTTCTTCTCTGTATTTTTGACAAATCCCTTAATGCAAGATAATATAATTTAATGGCTTGATTTCCAGAGATGCTAAAACACTAGCAGTTCTCAGGGAAATTAAATACAAGTTGACATTAGCTGCGATCCCTCAAAATTGGCCATAATAATGCCCTTTTTTCCCCCCCTCCCCTTCTGAAGTAGCCCTACCCATCAACCCGGAAAACAAATAAAACAGCACAATTTGAAGAGCCCACCATCATCTGAGCACTACCAAGCCTTCAAAAACCTCATTCTCAATGATTTTCTATCCTCTTAAAATACATTCAGTGCAAGAAGTTTCATCCTTTGGAGGAGGAGGAGAAAAAATACACCTATAAGACCCTGAACTTAAAGCCTCTGACAGACATTTCAAGAGGAGTTTGCAAACATGCAGTTACTCCATTTTATACTTGACCAGGCCAGTGGCATTGCACATGCTTACTCTTGCAATCAGTGCTTCAGGGACTCCTAAAGGTCTCCAGCATTTGAAACGTTCTGTTTCTCATCTGAAATAAGACTTTGGTCTTACCTGCAAACTATACAGACTTTTAACAAAGTCAACTGGGTAATTACTGTACTTTACCACTTGGACTAATCTGCATGCAAAGCCTCAGCGCAGTTTGAGACAGATGCTGCTGACTTGGCTGCAATTTTCTGTGGTTCCCGTTCCTGAAGCGTAGAAACATTTTATCTCTTGAATGCACCTTTCCTCACAAACACTACTTTGAGGAAAGCACTTTTATTCCTAGTTTGAAGAAAAAATGAAATGCTTTGAGATTTCTAGGGTGAACTTGGACAGAGGAACACAAATATCAAAACAGGAAACTAAAACTGTATCTCCTCCACCCTAAGTCTTTACCCATATTGTTGGTCCATGGTGCTTGCGAGAGCGGTGCTGGACTGGAGATATCTTGTAAACAGCACGCACATTTCATGCTGCAGAATATATTATCCTCCTTTTTCTTTTTTGTTGTTCTTGCTTCCTTTTCAAGTTTCTTTAAATGTAAAACTGGATTTTAAGCATGGGTGCATTTATACTACTGCAAGCAACTGATTAAGTATGTTTTTAGAAGATATTGCTCCTGACACATAAGACAACTGGAGTTCAGTTTCTGAGCAAATATTTGGATTTTTTTTCCCCCTAGCTGACATCTCCTGCTTCACTTCTTTTCATCTTCTCCTCCCCCTCCCTTTAAGAGGCAAGCAGCCTCTGAATTAGCAGCTGTTCTGAGAAGAACAAGGCTGCACTCCTCCCCTCTTTGTCCCAGAACAGAACAGGAACTGTACTATAAAAATACAGTGTTCTGCAGACAGGCATGAATGACAAAGAAAGAGCCATGACTTATCATCTATCCAGACCAGCAGACCCACAGAGAAGAAAAAATTAAACAAAGGAATATAGAGATTGGAAAGACGCAGGCCAAGAAATAGCGAAAACAAACCCAACCACGAAAAATGTCAAACATAGCAAAACATAAAACTTAAAAAAATGGGAAACATAGATGCAGGGAAACCAAATCAAACCAACTCTCCCTCCCCAGAATTAAAGAAGTTAATTAGATAGCATCAGATAAGTGTACAGTAAGTGATATGGAAGCCTTTCACATCTAAAATAGGCTGTGTCACATGTTGGAGAAAGGACATAATACTGCTGGACCAGCACTAAATGAAAAAAAAAAAAATAAAGGCCACACTGTGCTATAGCAATATCATAAATATATGAAAAGGCAAGCGACAAACTGGAGGCAAATTTCACGTAGCAGATATAATCAAAAATGACTTCAGGCCTGAGAATGACTTATGAGACAAGATTAAGTGCAATATTAAAATATGCCATCCCTTGGTTAAACAGTGACTAAGAGAAGATGCAAAAGCCTAGAGATATTTCAAATGTGTGAACACTATGACTGGAGAGGAAATATTGAAGTGTGCTATTTAAGTGTTAAGTATAAAGGAGAGGATAAAATTAAGAAAGGATAAAGAAAAGACAGGAGAAAAAGCACTCGACAACAAGAGCCAGTAGATTATAGAAGAGGTACATGCTTCATTGCAGCAGACTTATCTTCCCCTCTGCATCACTTTCCCAAAGCTGGCATTCTCAAATAATTTGAAAAACACCAAAGCGAAAAGCAATTCAAAAACATAATATTGCACAACAGAGCAGAAACTAAAAATGAAAAGCAAGCTTGATTCTCATTTTGCACTGGTCAGGCCTTTATCAAGTGAACAGGAAGTTCAGAATATAGACATGTGGTATTATGCAGAGTTTGGTCTTTGGTTTTGCACCAAAATTCAATTCCAGACACCCAGAGGCAGTTTCTAAGAAGCCCACTAAAACACCACAGCAGCATACTTGGGGATAAGGAGAAGAGGAAAGCAGAAGGAGAGAACAGCAACACGTGCCATATGCTCATCTAGATCCAGTTTTCATGATGGATCCGAGAACCTTATGGACAGAGGGCAAAAGAAATCCTGCCTTAACAAAAAGTAACTAGTTTTGTAGGAGAGGTATTTTTGCTAGAAAGCCAAGACCATGCCCCCTCCCTCAGAGAACCCTGTAAGCAGAGGGATCAGCAAACGAAAGGCACAGCTAAAGGACGAAACCATCATGTATCCTCCAACCCCAAAGCACCTTATGTGAAAGCAGGGGCAGCAACACGTTCAGTCTAAAGGGAACGGCAAAGGCACCTAAAGTTGGCAGAAAAGCTACAATATGTTTTGCAAAACACAAATATTATGTAAGACATAACAATATGCTGCAGGAGGAATATCTGAAGCCTGGCTGACTGCAAATTTAAAAAGCCTTGGTAATTTTGTCATTAAATGATTTAATTCAGGAACATTTAGGGTCTTGTACCTAAACAGACTTTGTCAAACAACAGAAAACAAAAAGCCACCACAACACTAAGAAATGTCACAGTAATTCTGAACAATGACTCAGAATACCTATTCTGTCTCACAAACAGCCTACTAATTAAACTCTCTTTGAGCTCTACTAACCAGTTTTTCCAATGCACAGAGGAAAGTCATTTATTATAGACCGGAATACAAAATTTAATATTAACAACACAACCTGTGTCTGCAGCATTTTTAATCTCATCAGTGAAAACATAAATAAAAGCTGCAGCCTGACATCTACGAAGGTTAATCTGTAATAGCTAGATTTATGTATATTTACACAGCATCTGGAAAGATGCTGAAAAAAGCAATGCCATTTTGTCATGTTCCAAAAAGTATTAGCTATGAAGTTCTGCTCTCCATATAAGACTGTCATTGAGCCTATATATATATATATACACACACACACATATATAAAGCCACAATGCTTCAACTTTAAATCCAAAATGGATTTTTAACCTTCAAGAATTTTAAAACAAGAACATAAATTTTGAAGATGCTTCAGATGTCTGTGATATTCCTGTTAAGTAACCAAAGTAAAGAAAGGAAAACTGCTTAAAGCAGCAAACGTCTTTTCTGTGTGCATGTAATAACTAGTTCTATCAGTTACATTATTTATTGGTAATTTCACTGCAAAGACAAGCAGTTCTCAGGGTTTTTTTTTTTTTTTTTTT
>VZSV01000043.1:3274576-3298478 GCA_013398735.1 Nothocercus julius
GATTAAAGACAAAAAGGCTTTCAGAGCAGGGAAAAAAGTTAAAGAACAAGTAGAGAAATAGGAGAAGGATGCACTGGTAAACAGAAATGACACAGATACAGTACGTAGGAGAACAGAGGAGTCTAAAAAAAGGAATTGCTGGGGAATACTTCTTCCTTGTTCCATGTACTACCTTACCACGTCCTACCTATCACCTTCACAACAGGGCAAGGCAAAACACCCCCTACGTCTACCCAACAGCATCCCGAGGAATAGGAGGGTGGCCTCGTTTTGAGGGTCCTTACAATCCTGCAGCATTAGGGAGCCTGCTGGTATTTTATTTAACACGCTTTAAAGTACACATACAGACAGACTTTTTGCACACAGGGCAGCAGACACTAGACCTTCCGTCCCAGAAAGAGCAGCACCTCTAGTAGAGCAACAGTTAATCGTGCTGGGGACATGGACATTTGTTTGCTTGTAGGTGAGCATGATGTAGCTTTCTGTCCATCTGTTTTTGCGACAGCCTTTAAAATCAGATAATTAAAAAAAAAAAAAATCTCAGCTCTCGAGAACAAAAGCAGTGAAAAGGGTTCAGTCTTTACCTCTAGCTGATATTCTACTGACTTAACAGACTCTGAGAGAGCATAAGGAGTTCTGGGTCAGACCAGAGGTCTGCCTAGACCAATATCCCATCTTTGGCAGTGCCTGCAAGTCAGTAACCTGTGCTGAAATCGCTAGTGAAGACAACTGAGAGACATGGTAAAGAACATTTCTGAAATCAGGGACAGATCTTGCTCAAGGAGAACAGAGAATGGCAGTTATGTTCAAGAGAGCTGGTAAGCAGAGTCAAAGGGACAGACCCAAGGACATGATACTTGATTTCTCTCCTTCTGTGCTTCTTTTGGAATCAAAAAAATCTCACAGGAAAGAAAAGGAACCCAAGATTTTGGTATCTATGATCACAGAAACAGGAAACATGGAATCTGGGCAAGACCTGAGACAAAGTTCACTGGAGTCTAAAAGCCTATATTTCTAGCTAAGGATCAGACATAGATGTTCCAAGTTCTAATCTACACTCAGTTCTCTTGGGCTTTGCAAGAAACAGATGAATGCTGTTCCTTGTTCCTTTCCTCCCCTTTTTCCTTGTCCTTCTTGGGCTAAAAGAAAAGGTTAGGAACAGAAGCACCTGGGAATGGGTGCTGAAGCACAAAGCTCATGCTTTTAGGGAGCAAGAGACCATGGAGAGGAAGAAAGGCCCACAAAGTAATGGAGGTAAGGATGGACAGCCATCAGGTCATGGCTCTGCCAGCAGAGCCGTTTCGTCTGGTTGCTTCCTGGTGGTGGCACGTCTTCATGTGGACAACATGAAGCCACAAGCTGTAAGGTCATCATGGACACTGGAAAGCATCTTAAATAAATAGCCTTGTGCCTGGAAGACACAACTTCAGAGGTGGAGGTGCGCTTACGCTGCTGAGGAAAAGCGCACCGCAAATCCTTCCTCATTAGAGCTGACAGGAAGGTGATGGTGTTTACTCAAAACAGGCAGTTAAAACATGAAAGCTAAAATATATGTGCATTTTAGACATTTAATACCCTTCAGAACAATCTCAGGATGGAGACTGCTAAAGTTAATTAGAAAGAACTTTCACAGCACCAGGGTCATGCCTTCCTGCTTTCTGCCTATTTGCCCCAGTGCTCATTTCAATGCCTTTTCTGCAGTAATCAAGAAATCAAAATTCTTTTGTTCGCCTGTGCAGAATATGCACCAGACAACTGCAGAGAAGCGATAAAGAAAGTGACGGATGCAAATTTGACCGTTTTCCTCGGCATTTAGAGGAGACATCAAATCGTACCAAATGCCTTTTAGAATTCCAACTCTAAGATACCCATTTCTATTTCTGTGTTCCCTCTCCCACAGGGCTAATGAATTTAGTTCAGATATTTAATGTAAATATTCATTTAGATAATCAATATTGGGGGATTTTCTTCAATCTGCAGCCCCGAGAATAGGATATGCAACACTGAAATTAGGTTTCTCTGCTGAAGAACAGAATATATTTCAGGAAATAAGAAGCTATAAAAATAAAATAACTAGGCCACCAAAATTAGGATCAACTTATCAAAGGTCTTTAACGACATTCAGAACCATGTATTTAGTCATTTAAAAAATAATTTTAGATTTTCAGCTTACAGACCCTGAAATATGTCCATTTTTAAAGCCTTGTAATATTTCAGTCTGTGCATCTTATTGAAGGCACCACAGTATTATTTCCAGACAAAGAGATAATAACCAGAAATTAAGGCGTGCTCTGCATTTCATCTGATTTACCAAAATTTTTCCTTTTTCAGAGTTGAAATGGAATATTTTAGGTTTCTGAGCTTCTTAAGCTTCTTCTTCATACTTAAATCACTGCTTCTTGCCTGCATTTTGACTATTAACTAAAACAGTCCCCAAGCTCCCCAACACTTTTCATATATTTATCAAAATAATCATGACTATTTCAGCCTACAAGTCAACTTCTAAAAATAAATAAAACACTAATTCATTTAATTTGAGATTATTTTCCAGACAAGTCTTCTTCAGTAGAGTCCTCAATCCTTTTTGAAAAGTCCCTGCAGCAGACTCAATCTCGTGTTTTCAAGGAAGGACCATGCATAAAAATTAAACATTACTTAAGGGAGTCACTATAAAGCAAATTCCAGAATTATATTCATTTTTATAAATGATTAACACTGCGGGATATAAGTTTCTTCTATTCTGGTCTAATGCTGGCACAAAGCAGATCAATACTAAATAACTGACTAGGAATCAGTGACTAGTTACTGCTGCTTCACAAAGAATTTTATATACAAATATATGCATACACATATGTATACATATACATATACATAAAAGCCTTTTGAATCAACAATAAACTCCTTCTACAAAGTATTTTTCTCCTAAACCCTGTTATTAGGTAGGCTTATGCCATGAGGCATAAGCGTTTACATACTTTCTAAACAGTTTACAAATCTTATCTAACATAATCCCTGCATTCTATAATCCTGTTTAATGTATTTTACGTGGGCAAAACTGCTGGAGCCACTAATATCGCAAAACTCACGATCAGTGAATAGGACATCAAATTGTTAAAGTGTTTTATGTCCAGATTAACATTTCAATCATTTATGATCAGGTAATTTAATGCCGGGTTTCACAGTGAGCTATATTTATCTGCATATAGGTCATATATCTTTCCTCTCCAGTAGGAAATACTTACAAGGTGTTTTTTTTTCTTCACAAAATTCCTAGAGAAAATATATATATAAAGTGCTGATAGCCTTTGTATGTGAAATTTTCAGTGAAAATTCACACTCACTTTGCAGTTTCTAAACATGAACAACTGATCTATTTTCTTTGAATGAAAATTAAATTTTTTCCTCATGAAAAGAAGCACAATTCCACTAATCTCAGCAATTTCCACCTTGGGTTTTCAAATGCAGACTTAAGCACTCAACCACTTTCTATTGTCATGAACTGTATCACCAAAAGTCCTCTTTCCTATGGTTCAGCTTAACTGTTATTCCTAGCTTTGCATCTTTACAGTGCGACTTTTCTTTTATGAGTTTTGAGATCCCCCTCTTGATTACAAGATGGTCCATCTTCATCCACCTATACTACCAGTAGCAAAACCTCCCAGTTTTAAATATTTAAAGCCACACTGTTGTCTGCAGCAGACAGGGGGACAATAGGAGAAGATGCTGTTTTTTTTCTACAGAAAGTTTAAACAGAGTTTGCTCACTACTGTGCCCTTGTTAACAGATTCAAGTACTTCACTCCTGGAAAAGCCTTGTTGTAAGGCAGCATCCTTATACCTGGCTTCTTCCTTTCCATTGTCCTGCAGCTTCACAAGTTACACAAGGAGCTAGAGAGAAATAAAATATATATATATTTTTTTTACATCAAGAGACAAAGGGTCCTACCGTAACTGCAGCATGGAAATAGTTTTGGTCCAGGTTATATTCTTATCTGGCTTGCTGGGAGCACGGGCAGAGCACCGCTCTATTGCAGGTTAGCAATTTAATGGCACAAATGAGCAAAGCGAGCAGGTTAAATATTGCTGACAAGGATTTTTCCTGAACTCTGTCATAATGCTGCATTATTTGTGATTTTGCCTTTTTTTTAAGCTTTTGGTTCTCCAATCAAAAGACTAGAGATACAAAGGAGTAAGAACTTAATAATCCATAACTTCCAGGCAGGACTACAGATAGAGCCAATACCTTTTTTCCCCTGAGCATGCCATGACACAGAGATGCTAATGCTTCAAGTCAGTGGTTCATTCATACCCCTCCTCACTGGAATCATCCATGTCTATAATATGTTATAATACGATCCTGTTCTGAACTGCAGTCAGTCTAAATCTGTATCAGTTCCATTATAGTTACCTGAAATAATAATATATAGAGGTTTATATCTGCAGCTGAATTTTAAAGGAATTGCCAAAGCAAAAGGAATAATTTGAGCAGGTTGCTTTTTGGGTGGAAGAGCAGTGAAACTCCTGGTTATGCATGTGAAGAACCTCAGATTGCATCCCCCAACAGGAATATGCAAACACTGTCCTGTCCCAAGCAACGCACAGAAATCCTGCATCAATAAATATTCTAGTTCACAATGTGCCTGGATCATTATAAGATCTGAAAGATTAACTGTGATTCAAAGATTTGACATACCGATCATTTCAAGATTACAAGACATGAATTCCCATGTAGATTACAGAGACACAAAAATAAAATTAAGCGCTCATCTCAGGCCACCAAGTCAGTTAAAAAAAAAATTAAAGCACAATCACCCCCGTTCCATCCCCAAATTAAGTCAACAAGGACAACTCACTTGGCCAGCAGCAATGACAATGTCTCTCAGAGACACTCTGCTGACTGGACCTTTTGTTTTCAAAACACGGGGCAAAACAAATTCAGCATTTCTCCCCTTAAAATTCCCTGATGAATTCAAGCCCTTCCCTTCTCCTGGTTAAGTCAATAAGAGATTTATCACTAGTTTTTTTGGGGCTCAGAATAATACTCTGCATCTGCAATGCTACGTAGTTGAACTCGCTCCTAAGTGCTGAGTCTCACATCCATCTACAGCTGCAGTCTTCCTCTGTAAAGTCATCTCCTGTCACCTCACACTCTTCTGAAGTGCTTACGCTGTTTTTGCCATTTAGGGTTTTTTGTTTTGTTTAAATTCAAGTTCCTTCTTCTCATTTTTGAGAGCAGCTGATTAAACCTGAGCAACTGGGTTGTTGGACGAAATATGCTGTAGCTATCAAATGGTACAGCAGGGACCAGTTTCACTGTTAATTTAAAATGCTAGAATTAATTAGGTAGTGTAAATGAAGAATTTAATAAGCACACTTTACAACCACAAGTTCTGCTTTTATTAAACACCCCTGCCAAATGAAGGCAAGGATTTTCAGTCGCTCCGATTTTCCTTGCCTCATTTCCTTAAAATTTCTGCACTGGAAAAAAAACAGAAACAAAACAAAAACAAACACAAAACAAAACATTTTTCTTCTATTGCAACCCCTCCCCCATAATTAAAATGTAGGCCTGAGTTATCTTCTCTTTCAAGTCATTAGCATCTTTTAAAAATGCTACTGTATATCCTGCCTGTTCTGAGAAGCTACCAAACAGAACCGAAGTTTACAATTTTGGTTTTGAATACCAAATTAAAGGCTGTCTTAGAAGCTGTCATTCCTATTCAGCTCAGTACAGTGTACTACCAAATTAGCATTTAAAAAAAAAAAAAAAGCTAAAGGAATAGGCTTGTTTAAACATGTGTCTTTCCAAAGCGAGGGGTAACATCACGAATCAATTTTCTTAAGAAAAAAACACCCCACTACTACCATTCTAAAAGACCTGCAAAAACACTTGGAGCAGATGATTACTGTTGATATAGTAACCATTTAATCCATTTAAAAAAATAATGAAAAAGCAGTCCAGACCATAAATTCACAGGGATCTTGCATGTTTAACAGACTTTAAGCTCTGAACTCCCTGAAAGACATATTTTTAGAGCCTGAATATTATTTCACAAGATCGGTGCACTTCCTAACAGGACAGGGAAAACTGAATCTTTTACATGAAACAATTAAATCCCATCAAGCCTTGGAAATACATTTGAGGTTTAGTATGTTTTTGCCAGGCTAACAATTTAACTCTCTTTTTAAAGCAACATCTGTTTGTAGATAATTTTTTAAATTTAGTTTCCTTGTTTTACCTAAAGTTTTATCTTATCAAAATAAAGGAGAAACTAATTTATTGCCTATGAGGACCCACATTTTTAATGGCAGGTGCTGCAGTGTTTGTTTAAATGTGTTAGAACAGCACACACTCAGCTGAGATTATTAAAAGGGCACAGAAGTTTTCAACTGAAAAAAAGAAAAAAATCCAGAAGCATACAGAAAACAAACCAAACTGTTTTAGACATCCCTACCAGTTCAACAAGAGCATTTTAAGAATTTACCATTTTCTGTTTGCTAAGGATGCGCTAAGAACATTTAAAAAGTATTCACCATTTCTGGCTGAGAACTGCATTTAACTTGCATAACTCTGAATTAATGTGAGGCATAAAAATGCACCCTAGGAGTTCACAGTGGCACAGAATACCTTGATAACACTCCTGAAGCCTTAGAAAATTAAGATCTGTTTTCAAAATGGGACAAAGACTTTGGACAGTAATCCAATTTTACTGAGAATTTGTTGCTTACAGACCTGTATCTGTTAAAAGCAGCATGTAGGCTCCTAAGTTATTTGGGACTGATGTTCTCAAAGCATCCGTGTAATTTTTAAAGGAGTGGCTGTTACTAAGCCCTTTATTGATCATAAGGATTTATGCACTTTATATTAAAAAAGCATAAGCAGAAAACAACCCCAAAACATTCAAAGATTATATAGCTAATTTTTCGCCTCCTCAAATATAGTGGCAAAAGCCTTGAGATAGAATGAAACAAAGAGAACACTGTTCATAACAGATGAAGTAATGGCTTTCCTTCCAAAGGCTGCCAACTCTCTATAAAAATAACACACTATCTAAAATTGAGTTTTTTTTTTTTTTTTTTTTTTAAGAAAACTACCAAATTTGAGGTGTATAGTAAGCCAAAAAAGCCCAGTTTCTAAAACATGGAACCTATTGTCTTCAAAATTCAATCTAGATTCCCTAGACTCCTGCAGACCCTGATTTAAAATCCATCTTATTTATTCAGTTCTGTTCAAAATAACTGAAGTAACCTGTAATTTAATTTCTCGAGATTATTTTCAGACTGAAAAGAAAAACAGCAGTCTGGAGCTGACTTACTGCTTGCTAACACATATCAAGGGAGATCTGTCATACAGGGACACTGGGCCAGCTATTCTTACAAAGAGAGGACTTCAGTTCTTCAGATAAAGATTTCAGGGGTTAGAAGAGGGTATAAGTGCCTTTTTTTTAAAAAAAAAAGGTAAAAATATCAACAGATAAAAGAGATGAAAAAGCATTTTTAGTTATGTTATACATCTGAAGTTGTGTCTGAGTCAGAAGATTTCCCTGAAATAAGCCCATCGTAGGCAATGCGCAAAAGAAAACTCAGCTGAACTAGATTTCTAAGGACTTGAACTGCCCTGCGACTTCTGCCATTCATTATGTGCCTCATGTTATAAGTGCACATTGCTGTACGGAAGGGAGTAAATAAAAGATTACATAGAAAAGGGAAACATTGCATGCTTAAAAGCACCATATAGATCATGTAATACTGCCAATACAATGGCTGTCAATCTGTTACAGAAGCAGGTATGAAGATTTATATTTTAAATTTCTCCTTTTTACGTCGTGTCTCTTTTCACAGAATGCACACCCTAGTTGCCAGGAGCACAATCAGATGGGAAAGACAGCTCCTGTTTGGAGCCCTTTCCTTCCCGAGGCTGCTGCGCTGTGCTAAACATAACACTGGTGATGCACAGAACAGCAGTGAAATTTCAGCTGTTCCCCACCTACAGTGTGAGTAGACACACAACCTATAAAACTAACCTATAAAACAAGCTATAAAACCTGACGGCTCATCCCACTGTCGTCTTTTTCATTCTGGGCATCAGTGACTATGACAGCAAGGATAGAGACTGGGCTGGGGATATCCGTGTTGGTCCCCATCTCCTTAAGTGAGGGTGCATCTTTCCTTTCTGACATACCATCTCTAATCAGAGTCCCATTTTGTAGGCACAGTTTTATAAGCAAGTGCCACACTAACAAAAAGGACCATGGCCAAAAAAAATCAGGGGAAACAAAACTAAATTCATCAACCAATAACCACAGATGTCTGAATGAAATTCAGATAAGCGGCTCTTGACCAGAGACCATCATTGCTCCAAAAGCCATGCGAAGTTAACTGCGATGGGCATGCAAAGCTACCTTGATTTTGTAGTGTTTATAGTCAAAAAAAATTGATGAAGGTATGGTAGGGTTTCAAAGAAATGGCCTGGATTAACAGTGGTGGGATCAAGCAATTTAGGCTATCCTCCTGTAAATCAATTTTAAATACAAATAATAAAAGTAATAATAAAGAATGATCAGGGAAGGAAGGTTATCAGCTACTGTAAGAACCTGCATGCCAAGTGTACGGCGCACACACATGCAGACTGGTAATGGTCGTTCCTCCCCTTAGACCTGCACGGAGGCAGGAAGACAAGCGGCTCCCCTACAGCTGTTCTAGATCCAGGGTACAGTGCCAAAACCAGCGATTTACCATGGGAAGGTTATCCCGCTCTTCGTGGCTTTGCCGATGCCAAGCACCTACAAGGTGAGCACAAAGGTCCCCTGCCCCCAGACGCGAACTGGTGCGCGCTCGGGTTAGCGACACGCGCGGGCTCACCTGTAATTTTGTCTCTCACGAGCTTGCAGGACTCTATTTCACCGATGCTCCCGAAGAGACTCCTGAACTCCTCCTGTGTCATATTCTGGGGTAAGTAGTTGACTATGAGGTTGGTTTTGCTGTCGTCTGTCGCTGCCCCTGTCTGCATAGGGGAAGGGCAGTTCCTACTGTTGCTGGAGGGTCCGTTGGTCGTATTGGAAGTAGGGCCATTCGACACCTGAGGCTCCATGGTGCTAATTATCTACATTAAAAATAAGAGAAGGGGAAAAAAAGCCTGAAGTTTCATAGATACAATTGCTATTTTTAAAGGTACTTACAAACGAATGAGTAGGTAGCATTCATAGCCAATTTAGATACTTCAACAAAAAAACCCGGCTTGATTCCTCTGTTATTGTTGCAAAGTAGGTCATGCTAGTCTTTGGCTGTGAGCATATATGAAGACGCAGTTAAAAAAAATCCCTTCTTTTTTGTTAATGTGAAGCTGATTTCTGCTTTCATCACACAACCATTTTCACAAATGTATATTTAAACCACATAAATTTAATTATAATTTAAGGTAATAATCATAATTAAAATTACAGTTCCATTAAAACAGATGAAGTAAGTGTATGGCTCTATATGAAAAGGTAAAATATTTTACCTATTTAATAACTGTATCACAGAGTGCAATGACAACAACATTAACCAGGCACAGTCAATCTGCAAAGTGTTGTCATTTGGATTGCCTTAAATTAATAAACTCAGTGTCCCAAGACATACCATTTACCAGTTCTGGTGGTGATGACCTATATTCTCCGGTTATATTTTTCACTAGTACACTGGCACGTCTTTAAATAATAAAGCCCTAGATTTGCAAACTTCAGAGATACAAAGAGCTTTAGATATTTGTGAGAATCAGAAAGGTTTAATTAGAGGATGGCTTATGAGGCATAGGTGGAAGCTGGAATTTTCAGAAATGGCTCTGCCTTGCAATTTGAAACTAATTGGAACAGAACAGACCCAAATAGACTTTTTAAAAATGTCAAATCCAGTTTAGCAAGGCACGGGCACGACCGTCCCCCCACTGCTGCCAGCACAACTCATCACACGAGTCAACCTGTCCGTATGCTCCTCTGTGGAGTCAGGATCGAAGAAGGCAAGTTCTCATCGGAAAACTGCCCAAATTAGGACAAAGCCACGGCCACGGGAAGAGGAACAGGGGTAAATGGCAGCAGTGCAAATGGCAGTGCCCTGCAGAGCTCAGGATGGGACAGCCACACCAATATCCACCCTCTTGGACGGTGCCCAGGACGGGCAGAGCCCTCCCGGCCGCACGGCAGCAGCAACACGGCCACAGGGCCGAGAGAGCCTCCCCAGGCACGACGGGAACACAGCGGGGACGGGTTCGGAGGAGAATTAAAGGACTAAGACACCGCACAGCCCGAACCTCGTGTTCAGCTGATCCTGTAATTATTATAATTACTCAAGATTTAATTTGCTTTCTTTTTTTAAAGCCAGGGAGGTACATATTGTGACAAACTAGGCTTGGTTTTTTTGTGTGCTTTTTTCCCCCCCCATGGAATTACAGCCCCCTTCTCCCCAACAAGGCAGAGCATGTAAAATTAATTCTATCAAGGTGGTTAAGTCTTTGCATGGCTTTTATTTCTAATTAATTCTTTTTTTTTAATTGGAGTTTCAGTGTTGGCTTTGATGCTTCATGTATGAAATAAACCTCCTTATTAATCAATGGAAATAAGAGTTCTGAGTTAATACTATTTCTTGATTATTAAGACCAGCAACAGCTACTTGCTTTAACAATTTTTAAACAAAAAGAAACCTTGCTACTTGTTTTTTAGCAGGGAGGCCTTTCAAATATAAAGCACAATTCTACTGAAAACAAAAACCACAAAGACAATAACTACTTCAAAAGAAACAGCACAACCCAATCAGAACCCTATGGCCAATTTTACCTATCACATGGCACCAGATACTGCTGGTGGACTCGAAGTCTTATCAACCACCTTCCTTGTTCACAGGACATTCACTGTACCCAGTGTTAAGTAGTGTAAAAAAGGAAATGGGGTTATTTCCTATATATAGGAGATCTATATCTCCTATATAAATACACGTATTTTTGACTCACACATACTACTACAACTATTCACCTCAAGTCCAGTTGGAAAATAATCTTTTGATCTCTAACTCCATATCCTTGGAGCAAACACTTATTCCAGCTCCAAGGTCTGCTGTTATCCCAATATAGGTACAGTGATACACAGGGATTTTTTCCTCCCCCCTACAGATAATGTGTGTTCCAGGAGGCACAGCCCAACTGACCATAGGTACCAGAGCTGCACACCAGCACCCACTTGAATAGAAACAGGAAAAAAAAAAAAAAAAAGATCCAGATCACATTTTCACTAAGCACAGTCCTTATGCTGTATAAAACCTTAAATCTCCTCCCAGACAAAGGAAAATACTAGAGGTCACTAACCCATAAGGCCAGATTCGCACTATAGCTGTGATGTGACTCAAAGCACTGAACAAGATTAATAAATTGGCATCATCTTTTGATGAAGGTGATTATTTCATATACTGTTAGGGAACTTTCACCATTTCTCCATTTTTCTACACTAACTTGCCAGCAGGGACAGTATTAATGTTCTTGCATATTTTCATTTAAAGATCAACTGGTTCAAAAAACCCATCCTTTAAGCCAGCAAATACCACGTATATCATCTTAAATGTTAGTTAAGAGTAATGCAGCTGATACAGGTAACTGTAACTTGCTGTGAGTATTTAAACCATATAACCATATCCTTTCTAAAGGGCCACAAGGCAAACTGCTATTTTAGGGACTGATTCTGGCCTTCTAAAGAAACAGGAATATCACCACCGGCACCGCTTACTGCAGAAGCGGGACTTGAACACAATACACTGAGAAAAGCACATTGGATATTATTAGCAACAGAAACAAAAGCTATGTATAGTTTCCCACAATAAACAATAACCCTGGATCTCTAAAAATCTGTAAAAGCTGACAAAATTCAAAGCTGGCTGGTGCCCTACTTAGGTGTTGTGCAAACTCCCTTTAGTTACATTTTCAGTATGCCTTCCTTCCACACCAAGCAAATAAATATAATTCAGCTACGATATTTAGCAAGTCCAGAACACAAGAATAAGCTGCTCTATAACAATCTGTTCTTGAGCAAATAGATTTCCTCATATAAAATTTCTCATCAAGATATCTTGGCATAAACTACTGCTTTACCGGGTGCCAGATTTTTTTTTTTTTTTTTTTCTAGTTACTCCCTCTCATTTCAAATTAAGTTTTCCTGATTCTTCCATAGTGGTAGAGGAAATCAAGACACCTATTTGCCCTTTAAAAGATTACAAAGTCACAGATTACAAATAATTGCTTTGCTATGCAAAAAGTGAGAAAATAAATATAGAAAAAATGCTGAGAAACTAAAGATTTACCAGAAACATTTATCATAAAATGTCTGAGATACTGTGATTTTTTTTTTTCACAGCATAATTTTAAGTCTCTGAGTACGAGGAGATTTCTGTGCAAAAGCAGTTATGTACCACAGCACAGATTGAACGTTCTTATGGGCACAGGGAAATAATACTTATTTTAGACACACACGGATTCACAGCGTCATTTAAGACAAACTAATAATGCTAACAAAATGTTATGCTCCCCATTCTCCTTTTCAGACTTTTTTTGTCCTTTCCACTGACATATTTAAACCTCAAATACCCTACTAGGAGTTCACTGTGCACATAGTAAGACATCTACAGTTGATGACTGCTTTTAATATTAAGGAGTTGGTGCCACATCAGTCAGCACATTACATAAGAACGACATTATTTATTCAAAGAAGAGATTTCAACATGCCAGTCACCATCTCCTCTATTCAGAGCACTCAGATTTAAATTTCCAAGTCAATACCTATACCAGAGCATCACTATTTTTGAAAGGGCTACTATATTTTCCTGGGCACATGGTTTACTTTCATTACGTTTTAACTACTAGTAATAATGTTATTTTTATTATTTTACAAACAAGCATCTCAGCTATTAAATAAAATACTTACTGAGGTGAATTTCATTTCCATGAAGGCACTGAACAAGGCTACAATCTCTGCTTAACTCATTTGGAGCTTGTTTGAATATTAGCAAAATAAACATGGAAAAATATATCACTGAACCCCAACAGTAGAGAAAAAAAATATATGTATATGTTAAAACACACCATAACGGTTCCTTAACACTGCACCTCTATACATACATGCAACTTAAAATTTGTGATATCTATATGGTCTTACGGACATTCTCTAGTCTGATTTAGGCAGCTATCACCGCTCTTGGAATATTGCATTGCAAAAGGCACACGACAAAACATTTGTGTGTGACTGGTATATAAAGGGGGGTTGTGTTTCAAAAAATAAACCCCAAACCACTTTCTAGTACTGCAACATTATTTTCTATATACATAATTAAAAGCATCTTTAGAGAAAGATTAAACTGTAACTACTTAAAGAATCAATAATATAGAATATTTAAATTAAGCATGCCTGTTTTTAAACTTTTTTTTATTAAAAGCAACACTATATGAGAGTGAAGATAGCAATTTTATAAATTAAACAAAGGCAACCTGTATGACTAATTCTGTATATATTCAGTTGTTTTTAAAAATTGCTTCTTGCTGCATTATTATTTTCTATATGGTAACACATCAGCAAATGGAAGGTATTTTCATTTGACAGATTTCCCAAGGAAATGCTTTGCTGTTTGGAAGACAACATAAGCTTTGCCAGTGCAAAACATGGCTAATGAAAATGCTTGGAACAACCCCTCCCACAAAACATGGGCAACAAATATCTGTTACAGAGACGCCTACGTTCCAAATAACGTTTCAGAAGTATTTTCTCTATCAAATCCACATATGCATTTTTCCAAATAAATTAATTTCAATTTATTCCTCCTGAAATATTAGCTCTAGCAATAATGCAAAGAATACCTGCCTGTATAAACAAAACTATTACAATGCCTAAACAAACCACAGTAACTGACATTAATCTCCAGTTGTTATTACAGTAAATATTACATCCATCTACCATTACAATGCTCAGTTAATGAATCATTTAGAAAACTACCCACTAAGATGGCCTTATCTTCCTACTGCATGCATAAACAATAGCCAATGGCTCAATAAATATAAATATTCATGTTTCATATTTGTAAAATTTGTCCTTAGCACTCTGAATAAGGTCTGCAAGCCAAACTGAAAAACTGTCACATACATACACTGAAAACCTGCATATATTCAGCAAATAGTTCCTTTAATTCTTGTTATCAAAGTTATGTATCCTCCACTGTCCTTTTTCCACTTATAAAAGAATCTGATATATAACAAACTATAGTAAGGATTAAAAAAAAAACCTCAAAAATAAGTATTATTTATAGATAAGAGAAATGTATTTAAATGTACCACCAGCATTCCTAAGAAACCAAAATCTGAATACAATTCGAGTAGCTATGGAGTATTCACATGGACAGCTCATTTTGAGGACTCAGAAGTCAAAGCCGCTCTCTGCACAGGATAAACACTTCACAGCACCTAAATGCCAGGAAAAATGATCATGGTAAATTATGGCTCATGAAGAATTCATGAGGTCTAATTTTATATTATTTCTAAATGTTAGTTAATGAACAAATTCAGAACATTCTCCCACCAAAAAAAGAATTTAGATAAATAATGCAAAGATCATACTTTATCTAAAAAAGCTCTTTAATTAGCATTGCAAGTTGTTTGCTTTTACATGCAAAAACAAATGGTGCCATGGCAGAGGTCCCATAGCCATCTCCTGAATAATGATGACAAAAGGAAAAACAAACAAAACCTCTCAAAACAAAGCAAACGTAGATTCACAAAGGTTTTCCTTCTGCAATGGGAAGCAGACTCCCAGGATATCTGTTCTTCTGAGTGCAAGGAAGTCAGCAGGGCCTAAACCAGAGTTCCCCAAGAATCTTCCTATGGGTCAAAAAATAGGAAAATAAAATGCCCAATTTGCAGGAGCTCTCTGAAAAACTTATCTACAGGGCTCATCTGCTAATGAGCATGTGAAGAGTCACATCAAAGCCAAAGGACAGATCTATAAGCAAAACAAAAATATATCTTCAGGATGAAGTCTCTCAGCCCTGAACGTGCAAACACAGGCACGATGCACACGGACATTAATGTATGGCCAGGAACGGTGCTGTTGACCTCTGTGGGATTCAGCCCATCTCTACATTTTTGTAGGATACGGTAAAAGACTGAAAATCGTTCAGGACAGATCATGCCTTCTTCCCATGGGGGAGTGTTAATAAGGAGTAATTATAAGTGACTCAAAACTGTAATTCCAGCAAGAGTTAGAGGCTGGTGCACCTGAAGCTTGCAAACCTACCGTGCATTTCTTGCAAAATTGACCTTAGTAGGAGAGGCAAATTATGCTGCGCGCAGCTCCAACACATATTTCCTTCTCTATAACACAACTGTCAAATGTCACTGTCAATTACATTTTTATTAAAGCTTATGTACTGCACAACTAGACTTTGCTATTATTTACCTAATAAATACATCATGAACATGAAATAAAGGAGGGAAACGAAGCTTTTGAGCAAATCTGCCTGGAGGCAAATCCAATATCCCAGAAATGAATCATTATCTAACCCTCCATATTTTGACAAACTCCCCACTCACATAACAGTTTCACACGCTCTTTTTCCCTCCCTTCCAGTAAAAGTTGTATTTAATATTTTAAATACAGATGGAGCTGAAAGTCTCAGCCTGGAGAGCACATTAAACTAGCAGTCCCTGTGTCATGCACTAGCTCTAGCAGCACAGCTAGAGTCTTACCTTAAACACTTGGTTTTCAAATTCACTGTAATCAGTCTAAAATGACGCTCAAATATTTTCAGTAAGTTTATATTTATTGGGCACCTCGGTGATCATACAGAGCACACAATGGTCCAAGAGGAGAAGAAAAATTCTTTCTCTTTAAAAGACAAGTTTTGAGTCTAAGGAGGAAGAAATTATTTTCTTAAATAGCTAAACTGATCTTGATCTAGTCCATTATATACTTCTTTGGCCTGAACGTATGAAGAATAAGTTTTTATGCCTTCAATCTGCAGTGCAATGAATGTCATTTACTGGCAAAGTTATTTGAGATCCTTCAGGCATCTCTGGGATGAACTGATACCAAGTTGTGGTAGATGCTAGACAAGCAGAAAGAACGGACAATGCCTCTGAGCCAGCTCAGCAAAACCAGAAAGGCAAAAATGGTGACTTTTATTCCAGGTCTTGCAGAAGGAGAAGAGAAAAAAGTCAAAATGAAGGAAAGAATCTAGGGATGAAGTCATATGGTAAGTTCTCATCCCCAAGCCTGGCCTACTTGTAAGGTCCCCTTTCCTCAACTTTTTTTTTTTCTTTCTTTTTAAAAAAAGATGTTTCCTGTTCCCATAGAGAGAAAAAGTAACAACAAAAAACAAAACAGATACAACAAATGTGCTCAAGAACTCTATGAAAAGTGTATGTGAAAATCCAGTAAAACAAGTGCCAGCCACCAAAGTTACCTACTATCCCTGCATCGGGGTCAGGCTTCTCATGGAGCCACACTGACTTCTACCGACTAAGCCAACCAGCCTCTGCTACCGCCTTCATTTGCAGCAATTTCACTAGAATTTGCTGGTAATCATTTCCGCCATTAAAGTTCATTTACATATGAAGATACAGGAGAATATAGCCTTGATTTTATGGTATTCAGAGCAAGCTCTGGAACACAGCTTTGGAAAAAAACAAATCACGGAAAAACACCCCAAAAGGAAGTCGGATGTATTCCCCGCCAAGCGTGAGGGTTACGCGGTTAGCTGAGGGGAACAGCTCACACTGTTCCTTGTGTCTGAGCCCCCACGGGTGGCTATGAGGGCCGTGGTGGGAGCTGTCCCACTTCCATGTCCTGACACCTCCGGCACCGGCTCCTGCACGGCCGCTCCGTGCTCTGGACCTTCTCCAAGGCAGAGCAGAGGTGATGGGAGTGGGCTCTGCAGGAACATCTCGCCCTGCAGCTTTGGCCAAATCTGTGTCACACAGCTCTGTACCTAAAAACCTTACCATTTTGGTTAAACCATTCTATATTACTCCACATTTCCTTCTGGCTTTTGACCCTGGATCTGCTCCTTGCTCTTCCAAACCACATACGAAAGGGAAAGGAGTTTGAAAAGCACTCTCCATACTGAGATGAGATGCTGCTTTCGTGCTCCAAGACAAAACTCGATGAAAACATCCCCTGTTCCCCATGGATTCCAGCCGATAAGGCGGTAGATGCCACCAAGGCAACAGAGGCCTCCCAGGGACTTGCCTTATGCATCTTGGCAGCAGGGGGAAGAGGACAACACTACCAAAAACTGCCTTTAAATTCCATGCTAGCAGGGAGAGAAACAAAACCAAAGTCAACGACTATACAAGGCAACCCCTGAAGGACTGAAGAGGGTTTCCCAAATGTCTGGATACTAGAAATAGTAATAAGAGAGCATGCTAGAGACAACCATCTAAGACAGCTCCATAGCCTAAAGGACATCCAACCTAAAAATATACTCAAATAAAAGGAAAGGAAATAAGAAAAAAAATATGCTTTGCGTTACTTTATGAACTTTGTTCTTAGTTCAGAATTTTGTTTCCTAATCACTACCTATTTATTTAGTTTATTGCTGAACTGCATCACCAACTTGGGAAAGTGTACATTGCGATGTGTATCCAGGCCCAGCTTCCCACGGCTATGGACGTGCTGGTGTGGGAAGCAGACAGCTGCAGGGCTTCAGCTATCCCAGACCGGCCACTACTCCATTTTATTTTCTTAAAGAAAAAAATATATATAATAATTTGCAACTCCTACAGTTTTAGACAGTGGAAACTATATTACACACCATGTTGGAAAACCATGTATAAAGGCATAAAAATCATGAAAAATGTCTATTAACTGGAAGGTAAAGCCAAAGAAAGGACAGGGTAGGCAGCCCATGAAACCTAGGAGTATCTAACCACCCTACTGCTCTTAAGACTTTTTAAAATTCTAGAAAGAATTGCTACAGCCTACAAAAGCTTGTGAGTGATTTAATTTTCATTAGTGTTCAGTGCAAGAAGATTTCGGTTCCTAAGTCACACACCCTATTTTTTGAAAGCATTATCTATATGTTTTTCATGCAAATAAAGGCCTACTTTACACAGGACTAGACGGCCTTGCAAAACGTTCACCACTACTGTGAGATTTTAGGCCTTGTTCTCAACAGGCCCTTAATGAAGGCACCCTGGAACACGCAATTAGGAAGCACTAATCAACATGTGTGCATCTTGACTGCTGGCAACATCATCTCTATGGATACCACTGCTTGCTGGTCTAAGTGTTAATTTCCTTGCCTAATCTTAAACTCAACTGGATTAGAAATACAGGAATTCACAGTTTTTCCTCTAATTGACTTGTAAGTCCAAACTAGTATTGCTTACAAAAATATTTTCGGGAAAAACAAGAAAGATTCTCGTTTCAGTGCCACATGTAGGGTGGACAAAGTCACAGTGAACTACTTCAAAGTAACATGGCCATTACCATCTTGAGATGGAAAAAGATGAGGATTTGAGAAATTTCTGGTTCAAAAATAATCATAAATAACCTTTCAGTATACAGAGGTAGCTGCTTACTCTGATGGCAACACAAAAGCAGTATCTATACAATGACTTAAATGAGAATAAATTTTGATATACTGTATGGGAGACATCTCTAATATATTTTATTTAGATTGGAAAGACCTCATGCACCGAAGTACCTATGCTGAGAGCATTACCGTATGTTAATAATACATTAATCATCATTAAAGAAAGAACAAACATTTATCCGCCATGGGTCAGGCTGAAAGATTCCAATGGTTTATCCTGGACATCAACTACTCATCTCTGTACTAAGAAAGGAAAACATGCTAGAGGCAAAATCAGTCATCCTCCTTATTCCGACTTCTACAGAACACTTCTCCCTCAAATTTAAAAAAAAAAAAAAAAAAAAAAAAAAAAAAAAATCACAGAATTCTTATTCAAGTAAATGAATAAGACCTAAATTCTGATAAATTCAAAAAATTTTCAAACTCATCTTAAAACAAGCCAACCCTTCTGCTCGGCTCACGGAAAACCTATTCCTAGTGAGCAGGCAGTTGGGCCAGCGCGCCCCGAGCGCGGCCCTGCCGGCTCGGATGTCGGGCCCCTGCACAGAGCGGGTCCCAGGCCATCTAGGAACTGGAGGACAAACATGACGTTCTGCTCAGACATCAATGGGCAACCATAAAAACGGCAGTATTACTATGACCTTGCTGCCTATTAATCTCTAGCCGCACAGTCACATCAAAAGAGCTTACTGGGGTACTAAAAAGAAGTCAAAATAATCAAACTAATGTCCCTTCTTTTGGCTAGTTCTCCCTTTATAACACTCAGATAAGAGTTTTTCAACTTGTTTAGAGCTGGATCTAGCCCATCAGCATGTTTCACCTAAAAGAAATCCTGGCAATGACATCGAAAGCGACACTGTCTCGTTAGTAAAGATAATATCACCGAAGCACCTCAGACCGCTGGGCATTCAGCCTCGGCCCCACAGTGCAATCCGGTGTCAGATCCCTGCAGAGGACCCCGGCTCCTCCACCGGCTACACTAATGCTCCAGAGCTTCCTGCTAATCACAAAGAACATCACACAAATAATGTTTATTTTAGTATACAGAAAAGATAAACGATGGGAATGAAACTCAACAATTTCTACCCCACTGAGCATCCACATTTATGAACACTTCTTCCAGCTGCTGGGTAGTGACAAGCACAGAGAAAAGAGAGGGGGGGGGGGAGAAAAAGGGAATCTAAATATATACTTTTTTTTCCCCTGGATTAGTGTGTCTACAGTTAAATATAAACCATGCTCTATAAATTATCAAACACAATGTCAAATATTGAAGTGCACTCCAATCTCTCACCAAACACACACACACAAAAAAAGGTAATTTTGTCCTGGCCCAGTTAGTCAGCAGAACCATATGCTGCTGCGCGGGGTTGGGGAGCCAGCTCCTGCCCATGGTCGCATAAAAAAAATGGCCACAGCCACCACAGGAGATGAACATCGACATTTTCAGGAGCCTGCATCAAGCAAAGAGATAATTCCCTGAACAGCTGCTCTTACAGGAAAAAAATTAGCAGCAATATTGCCACACTATAGCTGGCACATGCATATTAGGAAGAATTTCCAGCGTTCACGCTTTGTGCTAAAAAATCAACCTCCCCCTACTCATCTACTGCCAGTAGCTTCATTTGGAACAAAGATATAGAGGGAGCAGTATTCAAGCTATTTTTACTTAAGAAGTATCTGTTTACAGGCATTATTATTTCTAGGGTGTCACGAATGCGCCTTCAGCTCCGCAGAAAGGAGAAGACGAGTCTTTGCCCACCAGTTCTCAGTCTCTTCTGCTCATCGCAGAGACTCTGACCACCATTTGAAAAGCGAGGACTGCCACGAGGAAAGGACGAAGACAAGGGCAGCAATTAACAATCACATTCACGAACACTTGGATGAAGCTAAAGAACAAATAAAGAGAAAATCCCATCCCCCAGACACCCCCAAAACTAAATGCAGACTGTGCTAATGCCTCACTGTAGTTCACTTAACAGGGCTTGGTTAATGCTGTTGAACTGTGAATTTTTATATAACCTAGTACCAAATCGCTGAAGACAGTGGGAGGATACGTGCCAGCTAAAAGGACCTAGAAAAGCTGTGGCCTTCTCTCCACAATGAGCACAAGAATCAGTACAAGAGTTGACCAGTGTTTCACCCATGTGGTTTACTGTGATTCTCAGCAACCTACTCACCTACTACAAAAAGGTTCCTTTCTGTGCATCCTAAGCATATGACTGACAGAGTTCAAATTAATCCATTTATTGAATAATAAAGTGAACTCTTCCAAGACAGTTTAGTCTAGCAATAATTCTCAAAGAATGAAAGAGGTGGGACTTCTGGCAACTGGACCGCAATAGATAAGAGAGCTAGTTCCTACAAGTCTATGTTCTCATTGGGCAATGAGAACCTCTTACTACAAGGTGAGTCAGTTTTATTTTCCATTACAATTGCAAGTATTGTTTTTGCTAATTAAGCACGTAATAATGAAATACCAATAAAGAGAAAGACAAGCCTCCTCACTGCACATGCAAAAGTGTTTGAAAGCACTCAGTCTAGGGCTCAATGCCTCAAAGCACACAGAAGGAAACCAAATGGCTACTCCCAAGCAGGACGCACGCAGCTAGAGGCCAACCCACAGCACAGCTACCTGCTCCAGGAGCAGCTTTCAGTCTCTAGGTAGAGGTTCAAATGGGACAAAGTTCTCATCAAATCTCCTGGAGGGAACTGAAAGCAGAGGGAGCCGCTTGGCTCCTCTCCCACACCTCAATCGCACCCAGCTACGCGGTGGCATGAACCAGATTTGAAGGACTTACGGTCCTGGGGAGCCTCCCGTGGTATCACTGTCCTCTGCCAACAGAGCACATCTCTTAGCGAAGAGGAGGGCGCTCTGCGGGAGCGTTCTTGAAGCATTACAAATGACAGAATGACTTTCAACATTTGTTTGCATCCACAAACATTTATTATCATGTCACCTTTACCTCCAAGACTTCAGAAGTGTTCAAATATTCTACCACTCTGCTTCAAAAAAAAAAAAAGCCTGTGCACAACTCACAATTGGAAAAAATACCAGCCATAATGTATGGAGGGGCAGGGGAGGGAGGGGGGGGGACAGGACACCTACTAATAAAGAGAGTTTAAGATTAAAATAAGTGAATCCAACAAAAAAGCAACAAAAAGTATTTTTTGGAATTCAAGGGCATCCAATTTCCCATCACAAGAGCATCTCTGACGCAATTGCGCGTGCCTTAGCAACAAAGGCGCACTACAGAATTTCATATACATCACGACTAAATACTGTCAAAGCCAGGCTTATATTTTACTGGGTGACTACCACCCAGTAGTGACCACTCCCAGAAAGTATGCCTTTTTTTTTTTCTCTTCTTTCTCTCTCTCTCTCCACACTCCTTCACCCCCCCCCCTTCCATTTCCTGACTCTTACAGATCATTTTCTTCACTGGGGAGAGAAGACTTCGCATCAAACACAGCCAAGGGTAGAACAATAGGTAAGAATGACTCTTTGCTTTTTCCCTACTTTATAGGGCCCTAAAGAAAAGATAATGCATTAAGAGCTCCAAAATGGCTAGGGAAAACATGGATTATCATTACAGAAAAATAAAAATAACACTGGTGCCACTGAATTAATTCTTAATGAGTGTATGCAAGCAACCCAAATACTGTAATGGCAATGTTGAATAGGAAAATTGTATTCTTATTATAAGATCATCTGAAAGTATTTGATTTCTAACACTGATGTTCCAATGCTATATCGCAAACCCTCTGCCTGATACTTAAATAAGTAAGCAACAAACAAAAGGTCTCATCTACAGTGCCCCAAGCTATCATCCCAAACCTGCTATAATTAAAGGTGTGAACAACCAAGTAAGTAACAAACCTGCAAAGCCAGGGTTCTGAGAAATTAATGGGCATCACACCACTGCATCAGTTCAAATTTATCACTCATTATCTCCTTGACTAGCAGAGTGCAGTTGCACATATTTGTGCCTCGTTCGTCTCCTCCAAGCCCTTCCTTCCTTTTCTAGATGGCAAGACGTCTAATTTTTTCTAGGTGTCTAATTTTAGACAATTACTGCCTCTGACATGGCAAGACCTCTCCTCCCTCCTTTCTTCTTGCTGTAAAGCTAGTGACCTACAAAAGCCCCCATACCTAAAATACTTCAGGATTTTGGAAAGTAAAGATGGATCATTTGAAGCAAGAGGGGAAAAAAAAGCAAGTAAGCAAATAGTATCCGAACACCAGTTTCCTCAACATTTTCACTTTGCACCATCTCAAATGGTTAAACACACTCAAATGCAAAGGCATTTGCAAAGGCAAAGTCTAAGTACGTGGCCACACTACATATGGACTTCACTAGCATTAAACTTATTGCACTCATTGAATAGAAATGTTATACTCCTGTTTGTCAAGTTCTTTAGCAAATGAAAAACGTGTCTTGCTTTTGAAGTTAAATGGAAGTCCTACCCTTTTGGTAACTGGACATTTACATGAACATTTGAAAAGTGTTATAGTATATGGATGCCCTTCCTGTTCTCCTACAAATCAAATCCCAACTTTTTCTTTATCAACCATACAAATATGAGGGGAAGATGCATGAACATATAGATAAAAACACACATACTCGTCTCTTCTTCCATCCTCCTTGGAGAGAAAAAGAGAAAGAGAAAGGAGAGTGAGAGAGGAGTACAAAGGACGAAGGGCGGCTTTCCATCACAGATTAGCAAATTTTGCAAAATCTGATCCATCATCCACAAAGGTACTGCGCTTTTTAACACCATCTGACTTACTAAAAGACAGTTTGCGCCCACTTCTCCCCCAAAACCCCAATGACATTGACAAGAATACTGCATTGCAGCATTTGCCAGTGCATCAGAGTGTATCCAGTCAGCTGTCCCACTGACAAACAAATATACATTTTAATGTGTCCAGGCATGTAAATTAGTTGTCTAGTGGACACAGATTGCTCAAACAGACGAGCAGAATTGTCAGCTTACGTGCATTTCTCTCACTATAATATTCGCTGCTACTGCCCATTTCTTGCCTGGGGTGTTTGCTGAAATATTTTGAAAGTGCAAGTTCCCAAAGAAAAACAACAAATTCCCCTGCTAGAACATGGGATGCGATACATTATTTCATTTAAAAGAAACCTTGGGGTGGAGAGTGGCTCTCGGTTATATACCAAGAGCATGACAGCTACACGCAGAAAATAACCTGCATTAACTAATACATTCACAGCATACCAAGTAGGAAGGTTGGAGGGGAAAAGAGAAAAGAGGAGGGGGGAAAAAAAAAAAAAAAAAAA
>VZSV01000043.1:3311148-3323293 GCA_013398735.1 Nothocercus julius
AAAACACACATCTCTTAATCATGCCTGGATCAACTCTGTCACACAGCTAATCACCATAGTGCCCAAACCCAAGCTGCTTAAAGGTGAAAAGAAAGCTTAAAATGGTCTAAATAAACAAATCAAGCTTACTTCATGCTCCAAAGCCTATACTTGTATTTGCAAGTCTCTTGACAGGAAGCTTTTTTTCTTCTTATTCCTCTCTCTCTCTCCTTCCCTCTTCTCACTCCTTTCTGTTATATAGATACATATATTTGTATCCATTGTACTTGTTAAATCACTACAGTTTGTAGCTGGTGCTTGGCTTCCAAAGGTCTGTTCTGTGGAGCTGCACTGGAGAAGCAAGCAGGTGAGCACCTGACAGCTTTTTGACTTATATTCTGAACTTCCTCTTCTTCAGCAGCTGTATAAGAAGCTACTTGAAGGTGGTAATGGGATTAAGTCAGCCTAAAGATGAAAAAGTAGCTGGGCTTCTTTTGTTCTTTCAGCCTTTACATAATAGCTGCATGCGTGAGGACCAGCTCTACCAATCCTGGGGCAGGGTCTGCAGGTAAACCCTATGGAAGGATTTACCTCACCTAACACACATCAACAGCTGAACTCTCAAGACTTCTTCACACAGGCAATGATAAAAAAAACTTATGAAAAATGGATGATTTTAAGGGACAACTCATCTGACCAGTCCTAGACACGTCTTAATCATTCTCTTGACTTCACTCACAGTGTACGAAGCCAATCTCCAGTGACTATAAAATGAGCCCAGCTCAGATACAAAGGTCCCTCTCTGGTCAGATAAATCCTACCCTGGGCTTGCCCACCTGGCTGGTACTGATGGCTTCCAGCAGTCAGTCATCCAGACACCAGTTTACCTGAACTTCCCATGCAGCTCTTACCATTCCAGTGAAATCCTTGGCTTAATGCACTCTAGTTCTTAAAAGACAAGCGATGATTCAAGCAAGGCAAGTCCCAGATATATTTAGTGAGATATTGTGATCAGCAGGCTAAAGCATAAGTATCCAAACCTCTACCAATGACTCATTGCATCAGATTTAGACATGTAATCCCTAATGCTGTTCTTCCTCTTTCTTGTAACTGATGCTTACTCATGAGAGTAAAAACATCTTCGATTGCCTCATAAACAAGCAGTTTGCAAGGGAATGAAGAACTTATTCAGAAATGGTCATTCACTGCGTAGCTGTGCAGATCTGGTGAATCACTTTCAGTACCTGGTGTTATTTGAAGTTTCCTTTGAAGTCACAGAAGTGGGACATTAAGGCCTTAATTTGGATACGGATTTATCAAACTCAAGTCTGCCCTAAGAGTTCCAGACAAATAGAACTGGGGTCTCAGTATTTGGCACAAAATTGCCAATTCAGGTACTCCTAAGGAGATACTTGGTATTCTTAAAGAGAAAAGAGTGAAATATACTGGACCACGACTTTCCAAATCAGGGCTCCATATAATAGAAAAGAAGAAGTTATGAATTTAGTTCATTTATTCTCTCTGGTTTGGTTTTCAATTTTAATACCTCTTTGGGAACGCCAACAGTATTGATTTCTAAATAGCAAACATTTTCCCAGTCAGTTTTCACAGGCTACTTCAAATGATGCAGATCACAGGTCAAGAAACAATGCCTATATTAACAATACACATAAGAAACAAATAAAAATAAATCTTGCAAGACAGTGTTGGCCTAGACTGTACTTGACAAAGTATATCTTGTTCAGAAGGATGCAAGCTACAGAACCCACTTTATCATAAGAGGGGCAGGGGGGGAACGTGAAACCTGCTTTTGAAGAGAGGCTTCGATTCTGGGCCACAATTCGGAAAAATTCCAGAGCTCCAAGCAGCAGGAGCTAGGAGGGAGGAAGAAAAAAACCACACATACACACACTCCAAAGCTCCAGTACATCCAATTTATGACTGCTGGGACAGCAACAGTCACATCCAAACAACTACTTTGAAAACCTATCCAGATACAGGCCATCACCCTGCAGTTTAAGAGTATTTCACTCCATTGCTTGAACACATTTATATTCTTCCAGGCAGTTTTCCTGATGTTTTATAAGGATTCCCCAATGCAACAACAAACAATCTTTCTTTTAATAGTATCACTAGATGCGTTGTAACCTGTGTCTAGGGACGCCTTGCTCTGCTCAGATAAAACTTAATTGTTCTTCTGACATCGAACAATGAAAAAAACTTTAAACTCTCCTAATAAGCTAAACAGGCATCTATTTTTAACATTTTTCCAAAGCCCCAAAGCTAACAGGACCATGTATCAAGTGAAAAATTTGCTTTAAAAAGAGTGATCAACGAAAGCACAGACGACCAGCTTAGATCTAGTTAGCAAAGACCACACCTACTTAAAACTGCGTCAATTAAGAGATTAGATTTTATTCTGCTGTGGTAGGTGTATCATCCCTTTAGGGAAAGTAAAGGCTTACAGACAAAAAAATAAGGTGATGCTGTGGAACATTTTTCAAGAAATTTTTTGAACTGTTGAGACTTGGCAAAATTCCTACATTCCTCGCATATTTTCTCTTTCCCCAGATTCTTTTCTTCAATTTCAACTGCCTAGATTATCTTTTGCTTTCTGTCAAAGTCTCAGATAGTATGGTTGAACATAAACCACACCATAAAACGTGAGGCTGGGTAGCTGAGCAAGTGAAAATTTCAGCTTGGGACATTTTCGGTAACAGTGCTATTTAAGTGTAAGACACAATGAAACTATGAACTAATATCCCCCACTAACATATGTGGTAACCGAACAGGGCTCAGCATTGCAAATGAGGACAGTTACTTCGGTGCCATCCTGCATTTGGGAAACGATCCGCTTTGCTGGGCCAGGAGACCCTCTCCTAGGCTGGTCAATGATGAACTGTGCTTATTGTCACCTTGGCCGGTTCTCAGCTGCCACGTGCTAGGATATGAAGGCTTCAATACTTGGGGAAACTCCTCCGCACCCTGAAGGCTGCAGAATATCTTTAGCAACCTGGAATATTCTAGCATACCAAACTTCTTCCTTTACCCTTTGCACTGGCTTCTACCTGAGCTTAAGCTCAAATTCATGATCTCAGTTTTGATCACTGAGGCACTTGATGTGGATGGCCTGTGCTCATGACAGCACAGGCTATGAAAACTTCCTTGACACAGACCACAGTGGCCCCGTACTCCTTGCTGACAGATGCAAAATTTCCTAAGTGATGAACTCCTTAAATCTCATTGCTCACTGCTCCACATTGAAAGAAGGGCCAACCTTTCCTTCTGTATCACAAGATCATAACAGCAATTTATTTTACAAGTCTGTCACAACCAGACCCTATTACACATATTTCATAAGCTTCTGAGTAATAAAGGAAGAAAAAACTCACAGATACAGTCACATCAATTATGCTAAGCAAAATAAGACCAGTTACTAAAAATGAAGTGGGGGTAGGGAAACAGTATCCAAGTATAAACACTACTATCTAGCTGCAGACGCTTCCACAAGGTTCTGACAGAAAGGAACGTTTAAAAACGCTCCAGTGCAGTGTAATGAAAGTTTCATTTTATTCAACTGTTTGTGAGATGATAAAGCCTCAGTTTCTACAGAAGAGACTGTCTGTAAGGCTGAGATTAAGACAGACAGGCCAGCTCCTCTGCTCTACCTACTCTGACCATCAGTACTGCACCACCTTGTCCACAAACTCAGCTTACCCACTCTGTTAGAGTGGGACTGCTGAGCTTCAAGGTTGATGGGCTAACAGAAAGAATAAGAAAAGCATGTCAGCTGCTAACAGTCTCATACCACAGGAGGATCTCAAATACATTTTTGATGCAACATAACCAACTTAATCTGGCAAAATCTCAAGCACATTTCCAGGAGAACAACCTGCAGAGCACAGAACTAGATTCAGGGAGTCAAGTGAGAAGGAAACAATCTCGGGCAGTGCCACTGTCAGGGATTCTCCTTGCCCGGGATGGCTGAGGGCACCTTTCGCTGGCCCTGTTTATGCTGGAGGATCCTGCTTGGCAAGGGCACTACCTGCCATCACCTTTGGCTTCTGACTTGTCCCTTCCATGATCCTGTTTTGGGTGAGGATTCTTCCCAATATTTCCTATTTCTTCCCAGCATTTATGATCGCCAGTTTGTCCTTATTAATGGGTAAGGATCTAACAGAGGCAAAACGAACTATTTAATAGATAAACTTACATAGTAAAGCAACATGGAAGCCAGCCTATGCCCAATCATCCATCATGTGCATTCAGGAGTATTAAATCCATGCTTTAAAAGACAGCATTTAAAACTTCTCTCCAGCACAGTAGTAAAGATGAGAAAGACCAGTGTACAAACAGCAAAACCAGGTACAAAACAAAGAAACAAACTGTGGAGACTTATGAGGCATAAAGGAAAAACAACTTTTCAATTTGTAAGGAGATCACTTTGTGCTAGAGAAAAGAGATGCAATTGCCCGTGTTCCTCCACCTGTAGTCCCTGATAATGCACCTACCACGGGCACAGGGTTGGGAGTTTTGACAATTTGTCTCGTAAACAGCTATAAGAACAGATCACTTAGAGGAACTGATACACACATAAATCAAAAACATAAGCGTGGGTGCTATGCGTAGGCTGCATTATAGATGATTTTTAACCATGTCACTTCCTAAAGGGTGATTAGTTATGGGTGTTAATAACCCCAATTCAAAACTCTATTCAGCAATGTACTATCATTAGCAAGACCATCTGTGTAAAGGGAACAACCTACGCTGTGGCAGCATACAGAGCCTGGGGCTGACCTTAATATCTTCCCCCACACACCAACAGAGGACAAGAGGAGAGAGAGGAAAAGTCTGGCATCAGTTTCTTCCCTTTTACCTGCCAGAGGAAGATATCTGGGATAGAAAGCAAGTTTCACACCCCTCCAGTCACACTGCCAGCTGTGGGAAACAGAGTGGCAAGTTCTCTTCCTCTAAGGTCCCACTGGTGGGGTGGGAAATTTGGCTGTCCTGTTAGTATTGAGGAGATGAAAAAGGCTTCACAGATCATATAGAAGAATAAGCCTCCTGACACTATTCACAGACAGTGTAAATTACTTGACAGACTAGAAACTGCCCAGCGTGATATGAAGTGGCATTATGCAATATCCAGTATTATTGCTTTAGATTTTTAGCTCCTTCTTTGTTACTCAGCTATATGGTGAGACAAGGTACTGCATGATGGACTTGCCTGCAAGTTCTCCTACCTGCACAGGAGTGCAACTCAGGACAGAGATCCCTCAGCTCACAACCACAGAGCAGTTGTATGCAGATCAGAGGCGCAGTGAGAGTATAACTTAGTACCGAGAGAAGCACGCAAACATAAGAGGGCTTGGACTCACAGAAAAACATCGTGGGATATTTTTCTGCCTTATTTTACTTTTCTGGTCCACAAATATCATATTCCCTTTTGAGGGTTGTCTTAAAAAAAAAACTGCTCAAATTCCCCACTAAATTTATAAAATGCAATTCTTTCACTCTCCACATATCTCTTCCCAATTGCATTTATTTCATTTGGTTGCCAGAAAGTCAAACTGCAGATACAGACAGCAGCTTTGTGCTGCCATGAGCCATCAGCTTACACCAAAACCTCAAGAAAGCCTCCAGTGAGTCAAATACCAAATCAGTGCAGTGCACAAAGCAAGGAAAGGAGAAAAAAAAAAAAAATCACATGGAAAGGGATTTACGAAAAGGTAAATTGCTTGGATTATGGAAGGCTATATAAGCAGTCATGTTAATAAACACACACAAAGTGCTTTATCTCATCTCTTCATAGTACAAAAGGAAGAATCTCATTCACATCAGAACTACTACTTAGAACTTCACCAAGTGGAAACACTAATTCTCTAGAATTTCCATGTTTACTTTTGCTACTGTGTGAGTCCTCTTATGCCTAAAAGGAAGAGCTCAAATTGAGCCTTCTCATATATGTCTGGTTTCATGTTGGATGAAGAACTTGAGTATCTTCAAAACCTCCACCTTCCTGTCATTCATTCAAGAGTAGCCAGTCCATTTGGGAACAGTTACATGAAGAATAAATGACTGATCCAGCACGATAGGATAGGGACTTAGAAAATTAGCAACAGAGACACACAAATCTAAAAACACTGCTCCTTAAGTGAGGAGTGATCATTAAAATAATAATAATTAAGGCTGATGGCAAATGGCAGTCCTGAAAACAGAAAAGAGGTCTCTTGAGTGTCAAAACAGCTTTATATCAAAACTTGTATAAGTCAAACTCGCTAATCTCAGATCTAGAAACAGCAATAACCTTCCTAGCAAAGCCACAGGTGCTTAATATAACCCTACAGTACAGCTTGATCTGGAGCAACCCATCCCTGTGAGCAACGCTGCCCTGAGCGGCACTGAGGCAAATGTTCTGCAGACAGACAGGAAATTGCAGGCAGCCGCCATTGAGTAACTCATGATATCCCTTAACAAGCTGAAGCAGATTAGCTGGGGGTATTATTACTTCTATAAAATAGCACACATGAGGAGGTGAGTAAATCTTCTATAATCTACAGCTAGGCCTACAGCAAAGGGTAGGCCTTAAGATCTGCAGCTGGTGAAAGAAGCCTTGCAGAAAGATGAGGTTTTGTCATCTTGGCAGGCAATTCACACAGGAGATGGGAAAGGCTTCTTTGCCCCAAAGTACCAGGCCTTCTCTTTTGACCTAGAAAACTCATACAATAAAAGAAAAAAAATTACTGAATGATAAATGTTTTTATATACCTCAGAGGATTAGGGGTTCTGAATAAGCAATGAACAACAGCTTAGCCAAATGTAGCCTGGCATAGGTCACTGAAACTAAAGAAAACAGCAAGATGTCAAGATGCATGAATTGGGATGCAGAAACACTGACTTGAAGAAATTTGGAATTATGCAGACCTAAGAAAAAGCAAACAAAAACCAAAAAAAAAAAAAAAAAAGCAATCAATACGCTTGTTGGGGTGGTCAGAAAGATAGCAACTTATATGCTACCTGTAAGAAAGCACCAGCAGGTAAAAGATTTTTCTTTTAGAGTAAGCAACTGAAAAAGGCCTTAAAAAAAAATACAGCCTTGAATAAAGCCTTGAACAATAACAAGACACAAAGCCGCTTTAGCTATACATTACATGGCAGTATGGAGGACAACGGTTCAAACAGTCAACAGTGTTGGAAATAGTGCATGAAATCCCAGAAGTGACAGACCTACTAGTCAGTAAAGAGCATGAAAGGAACCAAGTGGAAGAAAGCAACCAAGAAGAGTTTTTTTTTTTTTTTTAAAAAAAAAAAAAAAAAAAAGAGAGTGAGTGAGCAGGCAAGGGGCCAGATGATATAGATGGACACGTATTTAAAACAAATAAATAGTAGGAGAGCTGCATCTAGAGTACAGCAACTGACAAATCTGATAATAAACCAGGAGGCAAGGAGGTATTTACTCCAAACTAAGGAATGAGAGCAAGTGGCAAGGACTGTTAACCAGTTTACTTGCATTGCAGGAAAAAAAAAAATGCATATAGGCGAGCTTGATTAAGAAGGCTGCAGAGACCACGGCAAGAGAGCAGTGAATGGCAAGAACCCGAGGGAGACAGTAAGAGAACGCAGCCCAGAGCGGGGAGCAGCTGACTGCATTCAGAAGGAAGAGGCTACAGGAGTACTTAAAAATATGAAAACAAGAGGAGGACTTATGCTCTATAAAACATCAGTAAACATGCTGAGGTGGAGGGGAACAGAAGGCATCTATTCAGTATAGTCTTAAATGGGAGAAATATCCAGACAGTTCTTAAAGAACCATTTGTTATTACCACTTTTAATAATCAGAAGAGACAAGTACAAGAAAAATTATTTTTCTTAAAGACTTACTAGAAAACACATGTTTTTTCAGTATCAAAACTAACTGTTGAAAGTAGGGGTGCAGACAAAATAAACCAACCAAACTTTAAATTAACGTGTAAAAACCCCAAATTGTCTCCCATGCGCTAAGCTGGTAACACTAACGAGCAAACCTCTGCAAATTTCCTCCATTCTAAGAAAAGCATACTAGTTTTCCTGCCCCCCCCCAAAAAAAAAAAAGTTGACTGTCAGTGAAATTGCAGATGCTTTTGTGCACTTTAGGGAGTTCAAACAAAGCATCAATTATCTGAATAAGTAATGATGAAAAGACATTATGAATAAAATGCTTCACCAAGCCTGGTTCACAAGTCAATTGTTTTTTGACTCAAACAGCATACTGTGATATTTGACAAGTTACTCCTTTTTGCGAGAGGTTAGGAGTTTTCTATGTTTCTGTGCTACACCTGATACCAACAATATGGGGGAAAAAAAACAAAAGCAGAAAACAAAACAAAAAACACTCACACCCTGACAAATATAAAAGGCTATGAGAAATAACAAATGCTTATATCTTGCACTATAATCCTCTTTCTGCATACACACACAGAAAGCTGAAACCCAAACAAAGGGAAACCTGAGAATCTCACTAGCAATTCAGGCTAGTTTTCAAGTCTTGGAATTAAATCTTGGATAAAAAAAACTGTATTAGGTCATAGTAGAACATGAAATGTCTGTTTGTCAAGCTATCATTTCCAAAGAGCTTCTCTTGCTGCCACCTGGAAACAGAACTAGCATAAGGCTGATTATCATTTCCGTAACCCCCAAGGAAAACTACTGTGCAAGATGTTTGAGTAAGAGCAATGCTGTTCGAAGGCAGCATTCATAAACAGAACAAAGGCTAAACAAAAGGCTGAACAAGTATATCATAATTAGCAACTACAACCAAACTTTTAATTAAGATACTTAAGAAAAAACAGCAAGAGCTTATTTGAAAATAAATAAATAAACCCACAAGCATATATGCTTTCTTAGAAAAACATGAATTAGTCCTGTGAAATAAACAGGCTAAATCTAAGTGATCACAATTATTTTGTCACTCTGATAAGAGCTTTATCATGACTGTTCTTCTACCTCTAATTCTACATTCTGTTTGTACTCCCGTTTTATTGCAGAGTACTTCTCCAAGAAGTGAATTAGCCCTACTTTGTCATGAGTGTGGAAACATTTTTTTTCTACCTAGAATTATTGTTATAAGGCTCAGAATTTGAACTATAATTCATCCCCCTGCCCAATTCAGCCTGAACAAATCCACAGCTACTACAAATTGGTCCTGATACACTGCTCCATCAATGATGCTACACTTCACATATTTCTTTTATCCATGCAGCAAGGCCTGTATAAAAATATGATATCATTTCACACAGATTTTACTGTTAGGTATGAAGTTCCCTTAAGGCCAAAAAGGAGTTACAGATAATAGAAGTCTAAATGGCAATATTAAGATTTCAAATCTTTCTTCCTTCCATGAGGATATATCTACTCCGATTACCTGTCCTGTTCTTCACAACTGTTGCCTGGCTGTTTTGAACATTAACAGTTAGTTATCAATGACAGAAAAGAGCAAAGAAAAATGCTGAAATAACTGTTATTTAAAAGCTCATTTGCTACACATCTATTTCTAGAAAATTATTAAAAATTGCAAGTTTCCAACTTTGATAACTCCAGGTACACACCCAGGCAAAGTAATAATATATCAGGTATATTTGTAAGAGGGGGGGGGGAAAAAAAATAAATAAAAGAGTCCATAAGCCCAGAGCACAAGCATCAAAGTGATTAGTAGTGAAATTAACAAATTTCCATTCAAATTTCCAGTGTTGACACAAAACCCAATGTGCTACTGAGATAAACATCAACTGTTTCTGCCTAGCAAATAAACATCTATCATTTGGAAAGTTTTTCTGCAGCTACGTGGATCCAAAATTTCCTCCTCTCCCTCCCACCCGACTCTTCCCAAACATACTCTTAAATTTGGTAGAAATTGACAAGCTTTTAAGAAAAGTTCTGTTTTGGTATAACCAAAACAGTCTAGCCCAGGTAAACCCTCCTAAAACTCTCCAGGAGGAGTTAGCAGCCCCAAGCCATTGTTCTTCCCATGACTGTTTCGAAAGTTGCAGAGAATGCAGAGCTTCCCTGGATTGCTGACCTGCCCAGAGCTGCTTCTGCTACAAATCCAGGGTATCCTGAATCTGCAAAGCAGCCCGTCTTAACAAATGCTATGGAGCACCCATTCCACTTTGCAGGACTTACTCGGTTTTCAACTTCTAAACTTCTCTCCTAGTACTGGGACAGAAATATACAAATATTTCTGCATATGACTAAAAATAAACAATAAAAACTAACAACAATGTTGCTTTTAAAGCCTGGACAAAGATACTTGCCATGGATCTTATTACTAATGCCAAACCAGAATAGTTTGGCCCTCCACAAAGGCCTTCCTGAGGCTTCTATACTCCCAGAGCTAGACAGGCATTTTTGCCTCCAGTCTACACTGCTCAATAGGTGGAATAAAGTAAAAGGCTTATTTCTGTGGAAAGGGCTCTACCTCTGCATAGCAATAAGCCTCACACTGTAATTGATTTTTTTCCTAAATGTCATTTAAATTATTTTGGTATGATTTATCTTGCCTTATCTTTTCCTAAAACATCTCAGAATATTAACAATAAAATAAATGTAATAATACCCTAACATCTTCAAACATTACCTAATTTAAAAATCTAATTTACTTTTCATCATTTAGGCTTCCTTACTATTTTGTATGTCACTCAGTGCGGAGAGTAAAATTAGACTATCAATTTCATTTTTGCTCTGAATATGTTGCGGGTTCTGCTTCTCAAATAGTAGAATAGTGTTCTAGTTTAAGGTTTCCAATATTGTTCAAGAGCTTTTAAATAAAGGATTCCCTTTAATTCTATTAAAAAAATTCTTCAACTGCTCTCCCTGGCCCTTTTTAAAACAAAAGGCCAAGTGTTTGGCACAAAACTAAACCTCCAATGTACCTGTTAAATAGCATTATGTGGCCTTCTACTAGTACAAAGAGACAATCGAAACTGTAAATGGTGCTAAGGGTGCAATTTTGTACAATGACCTTCCAATGAAGTCAGTGGGAGACCTGCTTAAAAACCGATAAACAATTTGAACTGGTAATGTAACATGAATTATGCTATTCTTGCTTTGGCGGAATTTAAAACATGATTTATCACCATATGCAGCCTTCCTTTCAAGTCTCCACAGTCAGCAGACAAACAGTACAAGCCTAAACCTTGCATTCAGCACATGCTGCCGCACTTGAAGTGCTCAAAGAAGGTATTTATAGAAATACATTATTGCAACATGCATGTTCGAAGGCAACATTTATTTCAGTGGTATCATTTTATATTATAGGGAACAAAAAGCCTACAGAAGCTTCACCATACTCAAGTTTTATCCTTTTAATGGTTTGGAATACTTAATATTATCAATCCACTGCAGGAAAAATTGTTATTGGCACAAAAATCAGTGCTATTAACTTGCATAGTAAGCATTATGCAATTAAAAACATATTGTCATGGGTAACATTTTTAATTAAAAACACACCTTAATTGCACTAATCACAGTAAACTAAACTGAGACAGAAGTACTCTTAAAATTGCTTTCTACCATCATTTATACTCACAGCAAAATAAAGAGAGAAAAAACAATTTGGACAGTATCATAAAGCTGGTAAATTTAGTTCTTTGTGGTCATTATGTATTTGATGCAATCAAGCCCCTAAACCTCATTAAAGTTATTAATTCAACACCACTAAATGCATAGGAGGCCTCACTCCTCCCTGCCACTCTTCCATTGCCTCCCTGCATCCCGCCTATGGCTAAAGTGCAAAAGCAGGGCAAAAAACACCGGGAAACTCTGAAAGCTGAGAAAACCCTTCCAGAAATAACGCATCGGATGATACTCAACACACAACTAGAACCGACAGCAAACGATAACATTTCCCTCCATCCCATCTTGTCCTGGGAAAGACTTGAGGCAATTCCATACAAGAGTAATAGGAAGTGTTTTCTTTTTCTTTTTTAATCAGTTATTTCACAGCGTTGGGAATCCACCTGCTGCAAAGCCCAGGTTGCCCTCTCCCCGCTCCAGGGCGGCCCAACCCTCCGCTCAACTCCACTAAACGTCGCTTTGATCCCGCTCGAGTAAGGGGGACACAAATCACCGCCTGGAAACTCGCGTAGGCTCGGGCTTCGCTTGAGGCGCCTCCGAGCCCCACGGGTGCGCT